>BSBK01009861.1:0-600000 GCA_027943335.1 Chamaecyparis obtusa
TATACAGTCGGCTTGACAAATAAACATAAGTGCTACTAAGTCGGCCCAAATATGGTTACTCGGTTCTTTCAAACTGACTCGGTGACTTTCTGATACTCGGCGTCCACTGCATTACTCGGCATCATCATGCACTCGGTAGAAGTGAAGGCACGGTTCATACTGATCACTCGGTAGGTATTGAACTCGGTAAGCATTGGTGACTCGGTAGACAAGATGTTACTCGGTTTTACATTGTCCTGATCGGTTTGTACTAACTTGCTCGGTTTGCACTGTCTGCTCGGTTTGCACTGTCTACTCGGTTTGCACTGTCTGCTCGTTTGCACTGTCTGCTCGGTTTGCACTGACTGCTCGGTTTTCACTTGTCTGCTCGGTTTTCACTTGTCTGCTCGGTTTACATCCAGAATGCAAATAAGTGTTGTCACTAGTGGCAATTCTGCTTAATGCCAACAATATATACATATATATACATATATATATATATACATACATACATACATATATAATATGTATGTATGTATGTATGTATGTATGTATGTATATATATATGTATATATGTATATATATATATGTATATATATATATGTATATATATATATGTATATATATATATGTATATATATATGTATATATATATATATGTATATATGTATGTATATATGTATATATGTATGTATATATGTATATATGTATGTATATATGTATATATGTATGTATATATGTATATATGTATGTATATATGTATATATGTATATATAGATATGTATATATACATACATACATACATATATACATATATACATACATATATACATATATACATACATATATACATATATATATACATATATACATATATATATACATATATACATACATATATACATATATACATACATATATACATATATACATACATATATACATATATACATACATATATACATACATATATACATATATATATACATATATACATATATATATACATATATACATATATATATATACATATATACATATATATATACATATATACATATATATATACATATATACATATATATATACATATATACATATATATATACATATATACATATATATATACATATATACATATATATATACATATATACATATATATATACATATATATATATATATATGTATATATATATATATATATGTATATATATATATATATATGTATATATATATATATATATATATATATATATATGGGTATTGTTGGAGGTGAAGAAACCCTTGATTTGTATGTATTTGTTTTTCTAAATTTATCTCATGTTGTAGGCTATTGTTTTGGCTGGTACAAATTAAAAAATTTAGATAATGAAATGAACCCACTTGGATAAGTTTTTAATGTGAATATATTTTCATTTCCAATTGGTCTCATCCATTTTTATTAATATTTGTAGAAGATATGGTATTTTTGGTACAAGCATTTCAAATGTGTATTTTTTCCTACAATAGTCTTAAAGAAATGTGTGGGACAAATTGGTAAAGCACAATACTAATACCAAACAAATTGGAAAAGAATAATAAATGAATTTAGTTTCAATTTATTTTTGTTTTATCCAATTTGGTTAATATTTGAGAGAGTTGTGACGTTTTGTGTGAAGATGGGTCTATTATAAAATCATGGTTTCCAGCCAACAAAAAAACTTATATCTTTTGTTTCTACCATTGGAGAACCATAAAAAAGGGTAGAAAGTTATACCTTGGTATTATAAAAATATATTTCATTGAATTAATGACTATAATATTCATTCTTATGAGGTATTAAGTCTTTAATGGGTGTTGTTGAATGATCTCCTCCTACTCTCTGCATCAGGTATAGATGCTACAAAATAGTGGAAGATAGATATGTATCCTATCATGTGAAGATGGTGTTTAATAGTACCTCAGTGTTATACTCTTATATCTAGAATCCTATGTGGTATGGATGTCTATGGTTTAATAGTATTGGTTTTGTGTTGCATAGCATATAGAAATTTTACAGTTGCATTTATTTGTACTTGTCAAAGTTTTTTCAATCCCAAAATAAGGGTTGATGATGTAATGCTACTCATGTAGATAGATTTAGGTTTTGGTCTTAGTTATGGCATTCTCTAGTGATCCAGAATGTGTTCTTGGTGATCCAAAAATTGTGTCATCTAGTGTTGCGGTTCTTTTTAGTTTTTGTTTTGATTCAAAAATATGTTGTGGCAACTTTCAATGTGGCATGTTGAAATGGATTTTGATGTGGTGTGTGGATCTTTTCATAGCACGTAGAGGTCTAATTATAGTTGGCAAGTGGGTAGTTTGCTTCTAAAAATTTGAATTATATTTGGTAGTTTTTCTTATTATTGTGGATCTATCATTGGGTAGTGTGTGGGGTGTTCTTGGTCCTTTTTTCTCTTATAATAGATCATGCTTTCAGATTTAGGTCAGGGTGTTATATTTATTGATTGTTGAAGTGTCAGATTTAGGTTTGGGTCTTTTACTTAATACTTATCTATTATCTATATGGGTTCATGCTATGTGGAATTATGTATTTAATGTTTATCTCTTATCTATTTGGGTCCTTGGTCTAGATGATTTTGGCATAGGACTTATTTACATTTTGGGATTTCATTGGCCAAAATGTAACCTATTCATAATATCTTTTGGGTTGGCTAAACTTCTTGTAATCTCCAATGATCTATCATGTATATAAGAACTATTGGTTCTTTGTAAAAGTGTAAGTGTAAGGTATGATTCAAGTTAAGTGTACGAACTAGTGAAGTTCAACTATCAATAGAGCATATTTCGGTGATAGTGGGAAAGAAGAAAAGGTAGCAATAGTTTTCTACTAAGGTGGACATTGTTTTGTAGATCAATTGCATTATTACAATAATCTATATTTATCTTATTTGAATATTTGTATGTACTTTAAGATAGTGATTCTTGGGTACACAAGTATATTGTTGTATCTTTCTACTTTCGCAATGAGCCTTTGTATGTATGTACTGAGTAGTGAGTTCCTATTTGTACTGTAAGATAGTGAGCCTTCTTATCTATATTCATTGTTGTATTATTAGTGAGCCTCTGGTTTCTAGTTCGGAGTAGTGATATTCTATCATCTTTTGTAATCAAATTATATAACTTAGTGAATTATATTTGTGGGAAAGTTCTCGCCATGGTTTTTCCTAGTTTGTTTTTTCCACATATAAATCTTGGTGTTCATATGTTGCTCATTTTGTTGTTTACTTGCATACTATTTTATGTGGTGATTATTAAAGTTAGTTGTTGGGGTTTTGTTTTATGCTAATTCACCCCCTCCCCCTCTCAACATCTAGAGTGTGTTTATCAAATAATTTAACCAAAATAAATCACTTAAAAATTAGAAAAATTACCATAATCCCAAAGGATAAATAAGTCGATTTGAGTAGGACTATGTTCAAGACACAATTTGTTGGTGATTAAATTAATCTACATTTAGCGACATGATAAAGATTAATATCATAGAGAATTAACAACAATCATCATGAATATAATGATTCCTTAATCTACATAACATCTAAACATGATACACATTCATAACCCAGTAGCCATTGGCACATGCATAAGTGAAACCATCAAATCACATCATAAGCCATATAATCTGCAATGTCTCATAAGTCATACAATCATAACATGAGAACAATCACCAAATCACATAAAAGAATCAAGATCATGACTAAATCACTAAGAACATGATGAGTCCACATACTCACAAAATAACCTCAGGAGGTCTAGCATCCCAAATCAGGTATGCAACAAGCCACAACACAATGGTTCTCACAAACAAGAATAAAAAAATAAGCATATATCCATCAAGAATAAGATAAACTCAACCAATCTCATATATAGCAACATAGAACCAACCAGAGCCAAAATAACTTATCACAAGCGATCTCATCAAACTACATCGAGGCACCACCACAACATAATGTTGGGGCTACATTAAAAAAGGATGTCATGTAGAAATAAAATAGGAGAGGCACTACATAAGGATCTTTGTTGCCACCATTGTTGGGAAATAATGGGATGTGACTTCCTTAGGAAATATTAAATCTATAGACAAGGTAGAGAATTTCTATTGGCTTTTCCACATCACGGATATTATGGTGGATGGAGACTTTTTTTTAGGTGAATACGGGTGATCAAAATGGGGTTTCTTACCATCTACTTTCTTTTTCATATGGTTTAAATGGCCCTCATTTTTTCCATAAGGGAATGCACATGTTTTTTTGTAATAGTGTATGATAATTCTACTATCTCTAGGTGTTAGGGTTTTCTTTTTGGTTTTTGGTGGTTTTTTTGTCTGCCTCTACATTTTGATAGCAATTGTAGTATAAAAGATTAGTTTTTCTTATTAATAAGGGGTTTTGTTATGGTTCCCTAATATGAGATCAATCCAACCTGGTTACATTGGAAGGAAGATGAATGACTAGGCTCAAGTAGGCTTAACCACTGAGTGAGTGCAATGATCCTTCATTGTAATCGAAGTTGCATATACAAGTTGGGCTAAAAAAGGAAGAAAAGATAAGTTTTAGAATGCATATATTGAAAAAAAAAAAAGACAAAACAATTATGTAACTAGAAATGGATCCCACAGAGTTATACTAACTTGTGAATTCAATTTGAAGTAATTTTTGTGGGACTAGGTTGATAGGGTAAGTTTATTCTTGAGACTAAGTTGACTAGGCTAACCCACTCTCTACACTTCCAATTGTTTTTAGTTGCAAATTGTAGTTTAGGTCCCGCACTTCCTAAATTTGATCCTAGTACAAGCACCATATGATCCTGCTTATAAAAAAGAGAGGAAATATTATGTAGAAAGGGGTTTTCCTTAGTCAAACCAAGGTTGAGGAATTAACCTTGAAATTTAAATGAATGATGCCTGAAAGGAAATCTTGCTAATGTATAATAGATGCTAGATTTAAAATGTAAATGCTTATACCTTCACAAATGGACTTGATGTCATAATGTATATAAAGATGTGTGTAGTTGTTGGATATTGAAATGTAGGGAAGAATCAAGGATTCCTTTCACAAATGCATAGATTTAAAAATACTCCTCAAATATCCAATGTTATGATTGATGACTATTTCCTTGAGAAGAAGAACTATATTCACATTGATATTTGTGCATTTGAAAGAAATATATCATTATCATTTCTTAATTGAAGTATCCTCTACTTGACCTTTACAAGGGAGATAAGTTTTCTACAATTGAGAATATTTCCTTCAAAGGATGCTTTGGATGCTTTAAGTCTACTTGAGAATGCTTGAGATGCAAAATTATAGGAGAGAGCTTAAATTATTCTTGTCTTATCTTTCTTGCTTACCCAAATGGGGAGAGGTAGGTTGCTTATATACCCCTCACAAGCATTTTAGAGCTTAAAACTTGAAGAGGTCTGATGGGATTTACCATGTATTGCTTAACCATTGAGATGGGCCCTCAATTAAAATTTTGAGACAAACCTCAGAGAATAGGTGACATAGAGCTCTCCCCTATTTAGATAGCTCGGTAAATGGTGAGACCTTCGGTGTTACTTTGAACCCAAAGTGGGCTTATGAGAGTGCTCTACACCTTTAGAAGATCCTATAACAATCAAAAGCCACTATCGTCACTGGAGGATTCAATGTCTTTAACTAGCTTTACTCCCCCAACTTGACTGATGCTTAGTTGAGTCCTTGACTGACTGGGATTGATTAGTGCTTAGTTTCTTTGATAACCGAGTGGCTCGATAACTTCACCAAGTAGATTAATGATGCTTGGTAATCCTATTGTGAAGTGTCCTGACTAATTCAAATTTGAAATGGGAACCTTTATATTGGAAAGGGGATGGAAAGGTTCCATGCTTCCTATATGCTTCCTATAGGAATGATTTCCACAACTTACAAGTTTTGGGATCAACCAATACTCGGTTTAAGCCTTCCAGCTTGTAGCCTTCTAAACAGGGTACTATGGACTTAGTTCAAAATCCTTTCAAAGAGACTACAAGAAAAATTGTAGATTTGGATACTCTTTTTTGAGTTGAGTCTAGCCTCAAGATCGCAAGATCTCAAACAACCCAGATAGTGTCAAACAACTCCTAACCCACTAGTCTTAATAGGCTGATTGACTCGATAACTTAAGGAAAAGTTCACCAGCCAATTTTCCAAGGAAAACCACTTGTTGCACTGATATTAGTAAACCCAAAGAGACAACAATCCACTATTAGATTAAATTTATCCACCCCTGAAGTGTTGTTGTCACTTCACTCTTCCATTTCTTGCACCAAGCACATAGAGATTCTTGTTCTAGAGTCTGCAAACATACTTCCCAAGGCAAACCCCTTTCTCCTGCACTCCTATGGATCTAATATACATTGAACCTACTTGCATTTCCCCACTTCACATGGGAATCCCATAAAGGAAAAGAAAGTTAGGGCATTGTTTATTTGAAACCCTGGTTCAGGAGGGTTTCCTGAAAACCTGGAACATAAAACCTTCTAACTCTCGACTCCAACATCCAAACTAGTTCAGATCACAAGAATTGGAGTCCTAAAACATGTTAGATGTTAGATTGCATAATATCCTTCTTTGAACATCTGTACCAATCCATACACGTAATGTTTTACAGTCTAAAACATAGAGAAAAATAGGGATTTTATTGATTGAATGCAAAATTACATAAGTTTCATCCCCTTCCACCATCATCCTCTTCCACCCACCTGTAAGGGATATTTGAAGACCTTCCCCAATGGATCCAACAATTTTTCAAATTTTGTGACCATTGGGAGGTGGTTTAACAATTCGGTAGAAACTTTTCAAAGAAGTTGTCGAGCAACATTTCTTGCATTTTGCAACTTTTGCAAAATGTTGCATTCTTGCTCCTAAAGAGCCTATAGGCCTAAGCCATGGATCTTGATGATCCAAAAAATTATAAAAACATTAAAATAAACAAACACATAAAAGTTCCTTTGGACCATAGTAAAAAACCCATGGTTTATAACCACATCAAGGGTGACTAGGTCTTACAAGTTGGCTTGCTAAACAATATTTGCAAATTCTAAGAAGTCCCTTAGGCATGAATACCCTTGGATGAATCCTTTGAATACCATATAAGAGTGGATGTTGTGAAGAGTGGAGGGGGTGATCTTTCATCATACTCCCTTTTTTTGAAAACTCAAGTCCCACTTTAGAGCAATTTGTGAATTGAGGTTCCATGCTTGTTGATACACTCTTTAGTCATCCATGTAGCATCAATGTCCGGTAACCCCTTCCATTTGACCAAGTAGTCTTTGTAGGTCTCCTTCCTAGTTTTCCTAACCACTTTAGAGTCAAGAATATTTCCCAACTATAAAGGTTGGCTCGGTGGCAAGTCCTTTATCCATTCTGCCCATTGGTATTCAGTATCTTGTAAAGTGTCATTAGATCCAGCATCACCCTTAAAAGGAGCGAGGTCACAAATGTTAAAGATAGGAGAAATGGAAATAGTAGGGGGTAAAGAAATTTCATAAGAATTATCCCCAAATTCATGAAGTAATTGAAAGGGACCGATCTTCCTCATCTGCAATTTGGTGTTTCCCCTAGGTAGCCTTGCCTTATTCAGGTATGCCCATACTTGATCTCCTTCTTTAAAAGTAACATGTCTTCTTTTCTTATCTACTTGTTCTTTGTACTTTACAGTATTATGACTCAATGTATCTCGAACTTGATCATGAATCTATTTGATCCATGCAGACAATTCTTCTCCCTATGCATTGAATTTAAAGTTAGTCGGTAACTCTCTCAATTCCATAACTCCTCTTGGATGGAGTCCATAATTCACTTGGAATGGTGTCTTCGCTGTTGACTGGTTTACTAAATCATTGAAAGCAATTTTTTCTTGAGGAAGGATAACATCCCAAGTCTATCCATACTATTTTGTTAGACACCTTAGAAGGTTGCCTAATGATCTATTTACTACTTCAATCTTCCCATCTGTCTGTGGATGGTATGCAGAAATGAATGATAGGTTTGTACCCAACTTGTTCCAAAGGGTTCTCCAAAAAGTGCCCTTGGAATTTCACATCTCTGTCTTAGATAATGGATGTTGGCAATCCATGAATTCTGACCACTTCTTTAAAAAACAAGTTAGCAATATGTGAAATATCATTAGAAACTTTACAAGGAACAAAGTGTGCCATTTTTCTAAATCTGTCAACTATAACAAAGATACTATCAAATCCTTGTTTAGTTCTTGGAAGTCCTAAGACAAAATCCATACTCACACCATCCCATGGTTTTGTTGGAATAGGAAGTGGTTGATAGAGACCCTGATTGGTCCTAAATCCTTTATCCCTTTGACAAATAGTGCATGAATCAACAAACTTTCTGACATTAGTGGGTAACCAAGGCCAATTATAGTTTCTCCTTAATAGTTCAAGTGTTTTATCTATGCCAAAATGACCTCCTAGTGTGCCAAAATGTTTTTCTCTAATCAAAATTTATCTCATGGAGCATTTCGGAATACAGAGTTGACCTCCTTTGAAAAAAAGGCCATTCTACAATAAATATTCTAAATAAATAGTATTATATGCATCTGATAGAGTAGAGAAAGCCTTATAGATATCATTGAAGTCTGAATCATCCTTATATAGGTGTTTGAGGGCATCAATTCCTATGCTTTGTACCTACACTTCTTCAACCAAAACTACTCTTCTGCTGAGAGCATCTACAACTTTATTTGAAGTTCCTTTCTTATGCTTTATGGAAAATGTGAATGCTTGGAGTTGTTCAACCCATTTCATGTGCCTGCAGCTTAGTTTATCCTGACTGCTAAAAAAACTTAAAGCATGATTATCTGTAAAGACAATAAATTACTTAGGAAGCAAGTAGTGCCTCCATTTATTGAGGGCTTGGACCATAGCATAAAGTTCCAAGTCGTATGTACTATATTTCTTCTTTGCTTCATTTAGTTTTTCAGAGAAGAAAGCCACTGGTCTTCCATCCTAACTAAGGACTGTGCCTATGGCCAGATTGCTAGCATCGATCTCCACTATGAACAATTTGTCAAAGGTAGGTAGTGCCAAAATGGGATATTGTGCTACTCTCTCCTTCAAATACTTGAAAGATTCATCTGCTTGTGTTGTCCACTGGAATTTTGTTTTTCTACCACCCTTGATGGTATTAAGTAAAGGTGCACAAATATGACTGAAATTTTTGATAAACTTCCTATAAAAGGTAGCCAATTCATGAAAGCTCCTGAATTCTCCTGGAGTCTTTGGTATGGGACAATTAATGATAGCCTCTACCTTTTTAGGATCCATTTTCAATGTGCCCTTTGAGATAACAAAACCTAAGAATATCAACTCTTGTTACATGAATGTACACTTTTCTAAGTTGATAGATAGTTTCTTCTCATGTAGTCTTCGGAGAACTTGTTCCAAGTGTCTCATGTGGTCTCCCATAGTTCCACTAAAGATTATGATGTCATATAAATATACCACCATAAAATTTCCTTTGAAATATTGAAGCACTTCATTCATTAATCTCATGAAGGTGTTAGGAGCATTGCTAAGGCCAAATGGCATCACAAGCCATTCATATAACCCTTCTATTGTTTTAAATGTAGTCTTCCACTCATCTCCTGACCTTATTCTTATTTGATGGTAACTAGATTTAAGGTCAATTTTAGAGAAATAACATGCTCCTCCGAGTTGGTCTAATAGATCATCAATCCTGGGTATGGGGAATCTATATCTGTTTGTGATTTTATTTATTTCCCTGGAGTTAGTGCATAGTCTCCATTTTCCATCCTTTTTAGGGGCCAAAACACTCGAGATTGCACAAGGGTTGAGACTCTTTTGTATGAGTCCTTTTGTAAGCAATTCACTAATCTATCTAGTGACTTCTGCATTCTATCAAGAGTGAGTTTATAAGCAGCTTTTTTGGGTAGGGAAGCACCTGGAATAAAATCTATTTGGTGACAGATGTCCCTCAATGTGTGAGAGTTCATCTGGTGTGTCTCCTAAAACTATTCCTTTGTACTTCTGCAGTAGACTGTCTACTTCCTTTGATACTTCATTGTGCACTATCTTCTCCTTTGGTTTAAGGACTAGGGCATATCCTACCTTAGAATCTTGAATAGTGCTGATCATCTCTTGTTCTCCTACAAGCATGACTAACTATTCTTTTGGTTTTTCTTATTGAGGATTAGGAAGAGGGAGCATATTGTATTTGTGACCATTTTGAATAATTTGGTATTTGTTTGTGACTCCATCATGTTTATCCTACAAATCATACTACCATAGACATCCTAACAAAAGGTGACATACATCCATATCTACAACATCACAAAGGACTCGATCCTTATAGTCTTTAATAGAGAAATCTACCCAAGCTTGTTCATTTATGAGGGTCTAATACCCTTTTGTTAACCAAGATACATGGGATAGGTTTGGGCGGGGTATCTTTTCCAATTTTAATTTATCTACCATTTCTATAGATATAATATTTTTAGTAGAACCAGAATCAATTATTAACTTGCATACCTTTCCATGGCTCTTGCAGTTGGTTCTGAAAAGACTTTTTCTTTGAGGAGGTTCCACTAGGATGGGTGCTTGGATCAAAGTCCTCTTCATCATGAGGCTTACTCCATCTTCTATAGTATAGTCTCTCACACTTTCATCATCATCTTCTTGCACTAGGTTAGCTCTTCTTTCACCTTGGTTATTCTACTTGTCTCTGTCCAGACACTTATTAGTGTAGTGCTCTGTCTGATTGCAGTTATAATATCTGATTTGTCCATTCTTTCTTCCTCCATTTCTACCCTTATTATTTCCTCTTGTACCTCTCTATCCACCTCTCAAACTACTTTCTCCTTGGGTTTTCTCCTTATTAGATTCTCCTTGTGGTCTATTGTTATGTCCTCTTCCTCCAAAGTTTCCTCTGCCTCTTTCATTCTTGGCTTTTCCTCTATCACTCTATTCATTCCTCCTTTTGAACTTTTCTTCAACTTTCAATGCCAATTGATATCATTGGTTCATGGTGGTAGGGCTTGTCAAATTGAGTTCATCTTGAATTGAGACCCTTAGGCCTTGCATATACCGAGAAAGCTTTACACATTCTGGTTCAACAAGCTTGGATTTCATCACCAATCTCTAAAATTCTTTGGTATAGATAGAGATGTCCATCTCTTTCTATCTTAGACTCATTCTTCTTTTATGAAGTTGAACTTCATAGTCTTTAGGGACATAAGTTTCCCTAAGCAAGGCCACCATTTGTTGGAGATTTGCTAGCAGGCCAGTACTGACTGTATGTTTGTCATTGATGACAATATATGGAAAGTAGCATGCATGGAAGTCTTATATAGTAAGATTTTAGTATATGAAGCATGGACATGATATCATCATGATATCATGGGTGCAGAGGTTAACTATTAGTACAGACAGTTATATTGTAGCTGGTGTCAGCAGTGTTCTTGACAGAGTAATAGGTAGTGTTCTATGTATGGTTGTCCGTACAGTTATCATGGAGCCTTGCATGCTTGGATATATGTTGAAGACATGTTAGTGATGTTTTAGTTATGAATGCATAGTTTGTTGATGAGTAGAAGTGAAGTTATGCAGTCGCTATTCGCCAGCAGCAGTTTCCTATGTTTATTCAAAAGAGCCGACATAGATTTTATTGGTTATGTAGTTGAACCTATCCTATGGGTATGTGCCCTTGGATTTAAGCTTAGAGGATAGTTATTGATGTTTGGTTAAGAGTGCATGTGTTAATTTAGCTTACAGAGAAAGATCCAGTTGTTTTGGTAGAGCCGATAGTGTGTAGTGTGCATCTACAATTATCTTATCCAACTAGTCCCAGAATGTGTTGCGTGCATAGTAGAGATGACATAAAATTTATTAGAGTTTGGTCTGGTTTCTCTAATATGATTTCAAGGTGGTTCTAACAAGCTAACTTGATTATATCATTTAGAGGAAAGATATTTATAGGCAGTCATTTGTCATTGCTGGAGCATGGTTCATGGTTGATTAAGCAGAGCAAAGCAGAGTGTGTGAAGTGTTGAGCCATCAGAGGAAGGTCTATGTGACCAAGTAAAGTACTTGTATTATTCATTGGAACTGATCCATATAGCAGGTCAAAGCGTAGTTCACCAAGATCCAGATATAGTGTGTATCTATTATTCAGAAGGTTGTAGCCTTCACCCCTTTGAGAAGTGAGCTCAGGATAGTGCATCCTCTCCCCTAACAGGGACAATTGTAAAAGACTCCTAACAGGGTCCGACCCTTGACCAGGTCTACTATACTTAATATATTGTAAAGCAACTCATAACAGGGTTAAGGATCTTCTAATAAAGATCATTATACACTAGTACATAATATTAGTGGGTATCAAGTCCCATCGAGGTTTTTACCTATTTGGATTTCCTCATAACCAAAATATTGGTGTTGTGTTCATGTGTTCTTTCATTGTGTTTATGCTTTATGTTTAAGTATACTTAATTGGATAAAGAATTGAATCTTGTAGATAACTGATTCAACCCCCCTCCCCCCCCTCTCAGTTATCTCTTGGGACTATTCCTAACAATTGGTATCAGAGACAAGTGCCTCAGAGAGAAATTTTAACAGCTTGAGGTTGATCAAATGAAATACTTCAGGAAAGAAAGTCCTAAGTTCGATGGAGAGAATTATCTTGATTGGAAGAACAAGATGTTGACCCATTTGTAGTGCATTGGTTTTGAAGTTTTTGATGTAACTATCAAAGTAGCCAAGATATCTACCCTAGAAGACCTTGCACATGATGATGCTAGTGATAGGCAAAAGGAATTTTTTCATCAAAATTCTCTTGGTAAAGAAGCCCTTATCAGCACCCTATCTGATGGTGAGTTTTCAGAAATAAAAAAGGTAGATACAACCCACAAAATATGGAAGCACCTAGAAGACATATTTGAAGGAGACAAACAAGAAAAGGATGCACACATAAAGACATGGAAGAAAAGGTACAATGCATTGTAGATGTTGCCTAAATAAAACATCAGAGCTTACAATCAAAGGATAAATGAAGTAGTTGCTAAAATCAGAAACAATGGTGGAGAAATTTTAGAGGAGGATATTATGGACAAGTTAATGACTACTCCCACTCTTGAATATGAAAGCAAGATCAACATCCTTGATGAGACCATGCAGCTTACATCTAATTTTAAGAGAGAGAATTTGATCAGCAAAATCTTAGCTTTTGAGATTTCAAGATTGAAGACAGAACCAAAGAGTGAGACAACCTTCAAAGCAACAGTTCATGGTAAGAAATCTACAAACACTTCTAGTAATTTTGATGATGATGATGAAGAGAAAACACTAGATGATTTCATTTCTATGATTGCCAAAAGAGAAAATAAGGGAAAAGGAAAATATGAAGGTCAATTACCATTTAAGTGATTTTCATGTAATAAGAATGGTCACTTTGCATTTAAGTGTCCCACTAGAGCTAGAAAGTTCAAAAAGGATTACAAGCCTAAGTATTCTAAGGAATGCTACTATGGTGGAGATGGAGTTTCAGATGAAGAATCTGGTGAAGAAGAAATTGGATTCATTTCTATTATAGACAGGATGAATAATAAGATAGTTCATGAAGATAAGAAAGAGAATCAAGAGCTAGCATTGATTTCACAAGCTAACATAAGGATAGACTGGATTATAGATAGTGGTTGTTCACATCACATGACAGGTGATAAAGGAAAGTTTGTTCATTTGGAAAAATGCAATGGTGCTATGGTCATATTTGGAGACAACACTCCTAAACCAATAGTTGGTAGAGGAGCCATCACCTTGGATGGAAAGAATAGTACTAACAATGTTCTTTATGTTGATGGTTTGAAACATAACCTTCTCAGTGTTGGTCAATTACTTGGAAAAGGATATCAGTTGGAGTTCAAAGATGACAAATGAATCATTAACAACAAGGATGATGTTATGATTAAATCAAGATCAAAGACAAGAGGTAATGTTTTTCAACTCAATTCAGAAGCAAGTTGTTTTATTGCTAAAGTTGATGACAGTTGGTTGTGGCATAAAAGACTATGTCATATCAATTTTGATAACATAGTAAAGATAAGCAATGTAAAGGTAGTAAGAGATCTACCTAGCATAGCAAAGCCAGTTGATACTATATGCAAGGAATGTGTAATGGGAAAGCATGTGAGAAATTCATTTAGGAGCAAGCAAAATTCAACAAAGAACAAGTTGGATCTGATTCATATAGACCTATGTGGTCCAACTCAAACAAGATCATACTATGGTGAAAGGTATTTCATTTTGTTTGTTGATGATTATACTAGGATGATGTGGGTTGTGTTCTTGAAAGATAAGTCAGAAGCATTTAAGAAGTTCAAAATATTCAAAGCTAAGGTTGAGAATGAATCTGGACTAAAGATAAAATGTTTGATATTGGATAGAGGAGGAGAATTCACCTCTGACAAATTTTATGAGTATTGTGAAGAACATGGCATAAAGAGATAGTTAAGTGCACCTAGAACCCCTCAGTAGAATGGAATTGTAGAGAGAAGGAATATGATCATTCTTGATACAACGTGCACCATCATGATAGAAGGAAAAGTTGCACACACCTATTCGAGAGATGCGGTCAATATATTAGTCTATACCATCAATAAAATTCAATTAAGGGTAGGTGCTGACAAAACACCATATGAGATATGGTTTGGTAATGTTCCCATAGTAAAATACTTTAGAATCTTTGGAATCAAGTGCTACATCAAGAGGGATGAAGCAGTTGGTAAGTTTGATGCAAGAAGTGATGAAGGTATTTTTCTTGGTTACTCTACTAAAAGTAAAGCTTATAGATGTTTCAATTTAAGATTGAAAAAGATCATTGAAAGTGCCCATGTAAAGATTGATGAAAAGTTTATGATTCAAGAAAGATATCATGATTACTCACCCATGATTGAAGAAGAACCCAGACCCTCCACTAGTGAGACAATTATTGAAGAAATGTTTGATAGTATTGATGTGTCCCTCAACGACTTCAAAGTTTATTAGATGGATGTCAAGTCAACATTCCTAAATGGAGATTTGAAAGAAGTATACATTGAGCAATTGGAAGGATTCACCTTATTAGACAGACCTGATATGGTATGCAGATTGAAGAAGGCCCCTATGGACTTAAGCAAGCCCTTAGAGCATGGTATGATAGACTAGATGGATATTTAACAAAGATTGGATTCAAGAAAGGACTAGCAGATTGTAATCTATTCATTAGAGAGACATATGAAGGTTTACTACTTGTAGCTATATTTGTTGATGACATTATCTTTGGAGGTAATGACAAACTCAGTGCTGAATTTACCAAAGAAATGCATAATGAATTTGAGGTGAGTATGATTGGTCCTATCAAAAACTTTTTGGGACTAAATTTGCAGCAGACAAAAAAATGAATTTTTATTAATCAGTCAAAATATGTGAAAGAGATATTTAAGAAATTCAAGATGGATGATTGCAAGCCAGTAGGAACCCCTATGATCACTGGATGCAAGATTACAAAAGAATATGACTCACCATCAGTAGATATAACATTGTATAAGTCTATGATTGGTAAACTTATATATCTTACTCAGACTAGACCCGATATTTCGAACACAGTTGGCATAGTTGGAAGATTTGCAGCAAAACCTAGACAAAGTCACCTCATGGCAGTAAAGAGAATATTCAAATACTTGCAAGGCACTATAGATTATGGTCTATGGTATCCTAATTCAAAAAATGTTGAGCTTTATGTGTACACTGATGCAGATTGGGTAGGATGTGTTGATGACAGAAAAAGTACTGTAGGAGTAGTGTTTCTTGGTGATAGACTTGTCACTTGGATAAGCAAGAAACAAAATTGTATTTCTCAGTCAATAACAGAAGTGGAGTATGTTGCAACAGCCTTGAGTTGTTCTACAATTGTTTGGATCAAGCAGATGATAAAGGATTTTGGAATTTAGATTGATTATCCTATTGTTATTCACTATGATAACACTAGCACTATCAATATGTCAAAGAACCCTGTGATGCATGCAAAGACAAAGCACATTGTGATCAAGTATCACTTCCTAAGAGAGAAAGTGGTAGAGAAAGAAGTCAAGTTGGATTATGTGAGTAATAAAGATTAGTTGGCATATATATTCACAAAGCCCTTGCCTAAGGATACTTTTGAGTATCTCAGGGAGAAGTTGGGAGTAATTCCCTTCCCTGATTCTACTTAGAAGAAAGAAGGAAAGGCATCAGTCCTTAGGGACTGATGGAAGGTTGACTACTCTACCTCAGGAGTAATACCGATGCTTAAAATGAATGGTGCCCTTTTCCATTGATGTCAAAGGGGGAGTAATATATAGAGTAATGAAAAACATAAGTAAAAAGGAGGAGTAATATACTAAGGGGGAGCAGTATTCAGTTATGACAACAGTTCAGTTGAGGAAATGAAGAATATTAGAAAATATTGCAGTAGATGAAGGATTCATCCTTGGGGGATTTTTGAAGAGGAAATGGAGAATGTTATAAAAGAAATGTTCATTTGGGTTGGTGATGGTTTTTCATTCCACATGTTGCCATCAATGCCAAAGGGGAAGATTGTTGGAGATTTGCTAGCAAGCCAGTACTGACTGTATGTTTGTCATTGATGACAACATATCAAAAGTAGCATGTGTGGAAGTCTTATGCAGTAAGATTTTAGTATATGAAGGATGGACATGATATCAGCATGATATCATGGGCACAGAGGTTAACTGTTAGTACATATAGTTATATTGCATCTGGTGTCAGCAGTGTTCCTGACAGAGTAACAGGCAGTGTTCTGTGTATGGTTGTTCATATAGTTATCATGGAGCCTTACACACTTGGATATATGTTGAAGATATGTTAGTGATGTTTTAGTTATGAACACATAGTCTGTTGATGAGTAGAAGTGAAGTTATGCAATCGCTATTTGCCAGCAGTAGTTTCCTGTGTTTATTCAAAAGAGTCGACATAGATTTTATTGGTTATGTAGTTGCACCTATCCTATGGGTATGCGCCCTTAGATTTAAGCTTAGAGGAGAGTTATTTATGTTCATTTAAGAGTGCATGAGTTAATTTATCTTACTGAGAAAGATCTAGTTGTTTCGGTAGAGCCGACAGTGTGTAGCATGCATCTACAATTATCTTGTCAGACAGGTCTTAGAATGTGTTGTGTGCATAGTAGAGCTAACAAAATGTTTATTGGAGTTTTCTATGGTTTCTCTAATATGATTTCAAGGTGGTTCTAATAGGCCAACTTGATTATATAATTTAGAGGAAAGATATTTATAGGCAGTCATTTGTGATTGCTGGAGCGTGGTTCATGGTTGATTAAGAAGAGCAGAGAAGAGTGTGTGAAGTGTTGAGCCATCAGAAGAAGGTCTATGTGACCAAGTAAAGTACTTATGCTATTCATTGGAACTGATCTAGATAGTAGGTCAAAGCACAGTTCACCAAGATCTAGATATAGTGTGTATCTGTTATTCAGAAGGTTGTAGCCTTCACCCCTTTGAGTAGTAAGCTCTTGGACAGTGCGTCCTCTCCCCTAACAGGGAAAATTGTAAAAGACTCCTAACAGGGTCTAACCCTTGACCATGTCTACTATACTTAATATATTGTGAAGAAACTCCTAACAAGGTTAAGGATCTTCTAACAAGGATCATTATACACTAGTACAAAATATTAGTGGGTATCAAGTCCCACCGAGATTTTTACCTATTTGGGTTTCCCCATAACCAAAATATTGGTGTTGTGTTCATGTGTTCTTTCATTGTGTTTATGCTTTATGTTTTAGTATACTTAATTGGATAAAGAATTGAATCTTGTAGATAATTGATTCACCCCCCCTCTCAGTTATCTCTTAGGACTATTCCTAACACCATCTTTTTCCAAGTAGTGACTGGATTCTTTCCATTCTTCACCCTATCATCTTGAGTGAAATTCCACCATGTGAGTGCAGAGCCTTTGAGCTTTGACTTAGTAGTCTTCACCCTTTGATTCTCAGGGATGTCTTCACAATCAAAGAAACTATTTAGGGCATCCACCCAATCCATTGTAGCATCTGGGTCCATCTTCCCATTGTATGTAGGCAACTCAAGCTTAGCATCCATGGTTCTTCTCTCCATATATTTTAGAGTCTTTATAAGTAGCCTCTAGTTTGCAGGACATTCTTCTTCCTCCTACTCAAGGGGTTATTCATCACTCCCTTCCTTGACATCATTAGAGTTTCCACTACTTCTCTTCTAAAGCTCTTCCCTAAGCCTATTCATTTCTTTCCTCATTTGTTGCATCTCAGTGTCTCTTCGATCATCACACTGTGTCCTTTGCTCTCTTAGGTATCTTACTATCTCTGCATTGGTCATCCTTGATGACAATCCTCCTTCATCTTCTTCTTCCACGGTGTTGGTATATCTTTACCCTAAGGATCTTAGATGCTCTGATACCACTTGACACAGAGCTCTCCCCTATTTAGACAACTTGGTAAATGGTGAGACCTTCAGTGTTACTCTGAACCCAAAGTGGACTTAGGAGAGTGCTCTACACCTTTAGAAGATCCTATAACAATCACAAGCGACTATCTGTAATACCCCAAAAATGGGCTATAAGTTCATTAATCTTCTATATCAACAATTCGAACGAAATCGACATCAAAGTCCTAACCTAAGGCACATCTAAACATCATCGAATCCTAATTGATTATCTTAAATTTTGCATCAGGGAATATTCCTAAGAATATTCCTAATTATCTTAATTATCTTTAATTTAATGATTATTTGGCGATAAATCACATTTATCCTAAGTTTGATTAATTGAATATTTTCATATTTAATTAATTAGATTTAATATCTTGCCACTTAATTATGTAATTAAATTTAATTCTATCTATTATTAATTGTATTATTTAATTTTGACAATAAATCTAATATCTTATGAATAATTGATTAAATTTTTATTTAATTAATTAAAGCAAGTTGTCATTATTTAATAATATAGTTTTTAATAAAAGTTTGATTAAATAATTGATTAACCCATAAATCAATTATTTATTTTCAAAAATTAGTTAAGTTGAGCATAAATCACTTTATTTATTTAATTAATTCATAAATAAAACATGCACAATCATAAAAGCAGACAACTATCAATTATCAATTAAAGCTAAACTTCTAATTCGAGTTGAACTGTGCTTTTGCATGTTTTTGTGAATTAAATTATCTTTATTATCAGATAACTCAAAAATCAAGCTGAGTTAATCTGAGTGATTTATGGCTTTTTCCATGCACCTCCAAAGCCCTGGATTTCTATAAAATCAAGGCTCAGCTCTTCATAATTCATCCACAAATTTTCACAATCACGCTGGAGAATTGGAATTGGGAAAATCAAAGCTCTTGCAAATCGACACCTTTGTTAGATCAATCTTGTTTTGCATTCATTTAGATTCATATTTCATATTATTGTTAGAATTTTCATTCTCATATCATATCATTTCTAGATTAGCATTGCATATCAATTTTCATATTAGCATAGATTCATATCAGTTATCATTCATTATTGCATAGAAAATACCAAAAAAATAGATTAATTGTATTCATATTTCATATCAGTTTTGCATTCAAATCCTTCATTTAGGTGTCGTCTAGGTCACTGATCTCGATAGCAATCTGAGAACATCGATCTCGCACCTACTAGAAGGTAGTAAATCACTTGGTTAAATTAGATTTCAATTTTAGATGATTTTGATTATAGCTAACCTCTAATGTTTTACTGAAGTGTTGTGTCTATAGATCAGGTACAATTTTCACACACACATTTCTGGACTCCCACCGTGGGGCCCTGAAATGGGTTTCCAATTCAATTCTATCAATTTCTGTCTTTTTCTCCTCAGTTTCTGTGCAAAAATATGATTTTTTTTTTTTGTCTGTACAATCTTCATATGAGTTTCTGACAAAAGTCGTATGATTTTGAACCCATTGTCATACGATAGTTGATTGAGTGTCATTTCATCAGGCACCCACTGTTGTTTGGAGGCTGGATTGTCGTTTCATCAGACACCCAGTGTCGTATGAGTTTCTGGACTGTCGTCTAGTAATAGACCCAATGTCGTACGAGTTTCAGCATCAGGTTTCAACTATTGTTTGGTAATAGACCCACTATTGTACGAGTTTTGGTATCAGATTTCAATTGTCATTTCATTTTTGTAGGCAGTTTGTTAGATTTGATTTTTGGATTTTGACTGACAGCTAACCCTAACAATTGAAATTTATTATTTCTGATTGATTTCTACTAGTTTTGATTGGAAAAGTGCAAGAATTGCTCAAAATTAGGTAAACATCTACTAAGCGCATTGCGAGGTCTCAGGTATTCCACTTGTGCTAATAATATTTCATTTTGGGGCTTAAAATAAATCTCTCGTGTGTCTAGCTTGGGTGATTCTTTTCACTCTTTTGTTTTACACACTTGCATAATTGATACTAGGTTGTGACCCCTTAAGGATTCATTAAGTAGTCTCAGATACTTGTGATTGATCTTGATTGCTATCTTGGGTTATTGGACTCGCTAATCCACCGGCCCCTCATTCCACCCCATGGTTGCAATCTCAACGCCATAAAGGGGAGGGGTCAACAGGACAGAAGCGTTAAGTGTTCCACTTGGAAACCCTTTTGTGCTTTTAGGAACTCACTTGTTTTCTAAGTTGGGGACTCATTTTCAGCTTGTGTGAGGTGTTAAGTGTTTCACCTTGTGGACTCATCTCATATTCACTTTAAGCGTTAAGTGTTCCTCTTTCTACTTTTTGGGTACTTTTGGTAGATTTGCTTTTGGAAACATACATCTGTGCTCGCATAGTAATTAGGCCCTATGAACACTATTCATGATTCTTGAGAGATTGGATTCCCAGCGAAATCCTTCTTGATGATAGAATCCTTGTAGGTAGGGAGGATACTTAGTGCATTTCACATTCAACTTGGTTAGTGCATCTTCTCTTATTGATCGATACATTCTCTCCTAGGAGAGGTTGATAGATCACATGGGGTAGACATCATGAGCTTTGGTGAATCAAAATTGGTTAGTGTGTCTTCCCTTATTGATTGATACATTCTCTCTCTGGAGGGGTTGATAGATCACGTGGGGTTGATATCATAGACCTTGGTGAGACAAACTTTGTCTTAGCGTGTCGGATTAATCTGCTTACTTTGTTTGGGTTAAAAGTGAAGAGGCATCAAAACCTTGGATCTCAAGCCAAGTCCCCTTGTGGTATCATACTGTGAGTCACCTTTAGAGAGGGTTAACCGTAGCGGACAATCCCTTCACAGGGAAAAATGTGTTGACGAAACCTCAAGTGGTAATAGCCATTTTCACCGTGGTAGTGACAACCGCTATATAAATGTCCTTGTGGAAGAAATCTCCATGGGTATGGTTCATTGTTGGGTTGTCAGATCTCCCTAGCAGCTCCTAAAGATTAAGTTCTCAGATTGTGTCAAAACCCTGGTGCGCCGGGATTGGAGTTCACCCCTTTGGATCATAAAAGTTGCAGAGTCAAACCATTACTAAAATCCCTAGTGAGGCCAAATTTTCATTTTATAGGGTATATGTGCATTATTGCAAAACATTTTTGGAACATACACAATTAGCACTTATGAGGATTAGAACGAATAAGTCACTTGATTGTTCATGTGCAAGGTTGCTTTTACCCTTGTTCATTATTTGCAGAAATGCTTGAAATCACTTGCTTGCTATTTTGCGTGCTTGTTTATCTATCTGGTTACTAAAAATGAACAAATCTGTTACAATACTCAAATCTGGACATTGAAATTTGCAAACAATTCAAATCTAAAAACTCAAAATTTGCAAAATCTGAAGTAAAATCCTTTTCTGGAATCAAAAGTCATCTCAGGAGGTCAGAAAGTCATACGAATTTCCATTAAGTGTCATTTGATTACAACCCATCTATCGTATGATTGAGTACCCATTGTTGTATGAGTTTCCATGCCAGCAAATTCTCAAAGTCAAAATCTTGCAACTGTCGTATGAGATTTTCAACTGTCATTTCATTGCTACCCAACTGTCGTATGCGATTTTAAACTGTCATTTCATTGATACCCAACTGTCGTATGATAAACAACCCAGTGTCGTACGAGTTTTGATGTTAGAAAATTCTAAGAGTCAAAATCTTGCTTGCAATTGTCGTACAAGTTTTACAACTATCGTTTCACAGCATACCCACTGTCGTATGAGTCTGCAGAGTGTCGTTTGGGAAATTTTTTAAAGTTGTCAAAAAATTATCAAAATTGCCAGATATTTAGCTTTTTCAGCCTAGTTTCAGAATCTGTCGAATGAATCACTGTGTTAAGAATAGAGCAGTAGCTATTAAGAGTCCAATCATTTTCCTAAAGTGGCCTTTTTGAATCCGATTCAGCCTTCTGTTTAATCGATTTGAGTCTTTATCATCCTATGTCAAAACCTTGTCATAACCATCAATCTTCAATCAATCATCAAAATGACTAAATGTTGTGATATCTTGTCCGCTATCTTTTGGGAACCTACCCATACATCCAGGGCACAGTATCCTTCATCCACGTCTAATCAAATCTTCAAATCAATCAAACCTTGACAAGGTTGCATCATCTGATCATCTTGATTCAATTCATTCTTCGGTTATCTGGATCTTATTCTTTTGTTTCACTTGAGGTGAATGGTGGAGACTAGAGCTTCCTCTCATAAGAAATCTATCACCACTCTCCAAACTCCAACTCTTGAGAAACTCATCAATTCTTGTCTTTATGAGGACGATGGTCTTGGCAACTATCGATTGAAATCTGGTTACATAACTCCTCCATCAACTCACGGAGGTACTCAACATACCCCTGATCAATCTGATCCAGGGAGTCCACGAACTCCTACCATGTCTCAAGCAGGGACAAATTTTGGCTCTCAAAGAGCTCAATCTCAACATAGTGCAGATCAGGAACCCACACTTGAAGAAATTGCTCAATATCAAAATGATGATAACTTCAAATGAATGATGAAGCATTTCTTGAAAGAAGATAGAGAAGCATACTTTTTACAATTAGCTCATCAAGGAGCTAAACTTCCTCCCAACTTTAATGTTGAAGACATCATTACACATGAGGAAAAGAATCCACTCACAGCTATGATGAAATAGATACACGCTTTACAAGTCAAATTTAATAGCCTTGAGAAAGAAAAGGAATCCAAAGAGTTCTCCATGGAATCTCTATGCCCTTTTCCTTTTGACAAAAACTTGTATATGCCACCATTTCCAAAAAGAGCAGAGATGCCAAAGTATGAAAAGTATGATGGACACTCTGATCCTCAAGATGATGTCAAAGAATTCTGTACGCAATCAATGAATTTCATGCATGAACTGACCTATCTAATGCGTCTCTTCCCTCGATCTCTAGGGGGAGCAGCCATCCACTGATTCTCTAGACTGCCCTCTACTATCAAAACTTTTGAGGAGTTGATCAAATTGTTCTACTAGCAATACTCCTACAATATTCAACATCTAGTCACCATGATTGATATCTGTAATCTCAAGCAATACCCAGGGGAGCCATTCCTAACATTCCTCAAGAGATGGAGGAAGAAGTTCTCTCTATATGCCAGACCTATTCCAGAACTAGAAAAATTGGAAATCTTCATCAATAACCTTGTTCCAGAAATGAATTATCCTTTACAAATGCAAGATCATACATCTTTTGACAAGATGGTGGATAATGCTATCAAAATAAAAAAAGTACTTGTAAAAAAAGGAGAAATCACACTTCAAAAAGACAAGTGTGAATCTAGATCCAGTTCTAAAGATAAGAACAAAAATTGGAACAAGAACAAAGGCATCATCACAGATGGCATTGTTGACACTGTTCATGCCCCATCAAAGGCACCAGCCTACAATCTCACTCTTGGTACTCAAGCCATTAAAGCTTTAGAGCAAAAGTCTTCTCAACCATCTCAAAGGAAGCCAGAATACAAAAAATGGGATAAACATAAAAAATTTACTCCTCTAGGAAAGTCTTTAGAATCAGCTATGAAAACTCTACTGGCTGATAACATCATCTCTTTACCACCAATCTGACCGAATGATTAGGACCCTAAAATGATATGGTGGAAGGAAAATGAATTTTGTGATTTCCATCGGAGTAAAGGTCACAAAACTAGTAGTTGCTACCACTTGAAGCATACCATTCAAGATCTGATCGATAGTGGAGACATCACAATTAACAATCCCATGAGAAATAACGATCATACAACATTCACAGAACCATTTCCAAAACATGGTCAAAAAGTTTCAACTTCTCAGCCTAATATGGGGGCAAAAGTCAACTATGCCTACCCTAGAAATAATGTTGTCATCAATATGGTTGAACCATGTCTCTCTGAAAGTTGCAATGTCATCACAATTGTATGAAGAGATAGAGATCATTCCTCAGCTAACGTAGTTACTCGATCACAAGCTCAAACGCATTTGAAAGGACAAATCCCAAATTCATCAAATGTCCCTAAGGTGCCCTTCAATCTTTCATTTGCTTCTAAACAGAAGGCTGCTTCCAAATCTTCCAATCCAAAGGATACATCTTATAGCATTTTTCAACAACTCCAGCACACTAATGCAAAAATTTCCATGTTTGAGTTGCTTCAAATATCTCCAGCTCATAGAGCCATTCTCGATAAATCTTTGCTCGGTTCCAATGCTCCTGATGACCTTGATTTAGATAGGTTCCAGACTATGGTTGGACATCTTACATCTCTGCAATATATCTCCTTTTCAGAGGAAGATGACAACTCCTTGAGTCACCCACATAATCAGCCTTTGCATATAGAAGTCTTGATCCAAAATTGTAGAGTCAAACATGTGTTGATAGATGGGGGCACTGGCCTAAACATTTGTTCTTACAGCTTGATCACACAATTGGGATTTTCAGAATTGGCTATTGATCCTAGAAAGAAAATAACTATCAAGGCCTATGATGAACAAGAAAGATCTTCTAAAGGCACCATTGTCTTACCTATCAGAGTGGGTCCAGCTATCAAAGATACTATCTGTCAAGTGCTTGATCTACCTTTGGCCTACAACGTCCTTCTAGGGAGACCATGGATACATGAAATGCAAGCTATTCCTTCTACATACCATCAATGTTTGAAGTTTCCTTATGAAGGAGTAGAGGTTACTATCCCCGTAGATCTGAATACAACTTGCAACACCTTGAAGGAAAGTGCAGATAAGCTTGTACCTAATAACAAAGAATCTTCCATTGAAGCAACTAAGGAAGCATCCACGTCTAAAATGGAAGATCTTGCAAAAGAGGTTAATATCAAAGAAAATGGTATGGGAGAATATACTATCGAGCCAGTCTTATCTTTGACATCTCTCCCTATCTCACCTAAGTCTTATGGGCAATCATTGAAACAATCCAAAACAGACTCTAAAGAACCTCTTGAAGCATATAAAAAGAATTTTGTAGCAGAACAAGTATCCAAGCAAGAATTTGAAGAGGATGAGGCCATGCTATCATGGCTGTACAAAGATGAACCTGAATCTCAAGTTGTTCAAACTGGTGACTCTGAAGTCTCCAAACTCCCTTCCAAGTCATATGGTCCAGGAGATAAATTAATAGCTAAGATGGGATATTCAAGTAAAGGACCTCTAGGAATTAGAGGAAAAGGTCTTGAGGTACCTCTCCCACATACTGGTAGAGAAAATAAAAATAAAGTTGGCTTAGGCTTTAAGAAGAAACCCTATCACCTCAAAGGTAATTGCTCTCATGTCATAGAGCAGATCGCACTAGGGGAACCTCTTCTTAAGAAAGAAGAAACAGAACCATCCGATAGTGATTCAGATAGTTCAGAACTCATCCCCTATGAAAAATTGCCTAAAGAGATCAAAGACATTCTTGATGATAAAGATGATCCTATCAAGAGAATTAATGTAGTAGAAACACAAGAACCTACTATCAATCAAGAGATAGTTGCAACACAAGAACCAGCTAATCTTGAAAATAATCAAGAAGAAGGAAGTGGTAGTGATTCTGAGATAGATTCTCATGAGTATGAATACAAATCAGAATCTGAGGGTAACCCTTCTTGGGGTATTCACCCTGACTTTACTCATGTTCTAAGATTTCCTAGAGATCCTGAATCAGAAGATGAATCTAATGACTATGAATGGGGAGCCATTCCAGAACTAGATGAGCTTATCACAGAGAAACATGTTGATGCTATTCACTAATATGCACCTCAAACCAACGTAAGTCTAGAGTGAAATGATGAACCTATCAAGTCTGATCCACCTATGGATGAATTGGACTCCCATTATGACATTGAGCCTATTCACAAATTGGATGTCTTAAGTTGTAGTATCACCTTTCAAATCAAGTGTCAGGTTAGGACCAATGATGACAGATCCATATCCGTAAACACTATCTCCCAATCTTTCCCTACTTTGACTATCAAATATCCAAAACTTATTGATCAAACCTCCACAAATCCTAGCCATGGTATTTATACCTTCCCAAATGACTATGCCCTTGCTTGCTACCTCAATGTAGTTGAGCCTATGAGTACTTCCATTAATGAACTGAGTGTCAGCATGACCGAGTCAGACATCAAATATCTTAGTCAGAAAACAAGAATAAAAAGAAAAAGAAAAAGAGTTATGAGGGTGAAAACCACTTTGTGGCAGTCTCAGAACCTACAAAAGTAAAAATAAAAGATGTATCCAAAGGTGAAAACCTCTCTGAGGCACCTAAGGATGAGATATTTGATGTCCTTCTGAGTCATTTATAGGACAAATCTCTAGTTTTAATTGAGCCCACTCAATCCTTCAATTTGGGTACAACAGAGGAACCACAATTGGTACATGTAGCACAATCATTATCATAAGAAGAGAAGCAAAAATTTACAACATTCCTAATAGAGAAGAAGATCAAATTTGCATGGAAATATTCAGATATGCCAGGATTGGATCCTAATCTTATAATGCATCATTTATCTATTGCTCCAAATGTCAAACCTATCAAGCAAAAATTAAGAAAGATGCATCCTCATGTTGCACTCTTGGTAAAAGATGAATTAGAGAAGCTCCTAAATTCCAGATTCATCCGAGTTATTGACTATGTAGAGTGGATCTCTAATATTGTACCTATTTCTAAACCAGATGGGTCAATCAGAGTGTGCACAGACTTTAGAGATGTGAATAGAGCATGCCCTAAAGATGATTTTCCACTACCTAACATTGATATGATAGTGGACATGACTGTGGGTTTTGAGATGTATTCCTTAATGGATGGTTTCTCTGGATATAGCCAAATAAAAATTGCTCTAGAGGACCAAGAGAAAACTACTTTCACATGTGCATGGGGAACCTTTTGTTGGAATGTCATGCCATTCGGGCTTAAAAATGCTAGAGCTACATATCAAAGAGCAATGACATCTATTTTCCATGACATGATGCATCGAACTATGGAGATTATGTTGATGATACTTTAGCAAAATCTATGATCAGAACTAAACATCTAAAGGACTTGAGCATGATCCTAGACATAATGGAAAAGTTTAGTCTCCGACTAAATCCTAAGAAGTGTGCTTTTGGTGTCACTTCTGGAAAGCTCTTAGGATACATAGTTTCAAATAAGGGCATTGAAGTTGATCCGACTAAAGTCAAGGCTATAATAAAGATGCAACCTCCCACAAATATCAGTCAAATGAGGACGTTGCAAGGAAGAGTTCAATCTATCAGAAGATTCATATCACAGCTAGCGGACATATCACAGCCTTTTACAAAAACATTACATAAAGGTGTGACCTTTGCATGGAATGAAGAATGTGAGAACAACTTTAACCATATCAAGAAATATCTATCAAATCCGCCTATCTTGATGCCTCCTATTCATGGGAAGCCATTGATCTTATATGTCTCCACAATAGCCACATCACTGGGGGCATTGCTAGCGCAACATGATGAAGAGAAAAAGGAAAGAGCCATTTATTATATAAGCAGAACATTGGTGGCGTATGACAAGAACTATTCTATGATTGAGAAAGCTTGTCTCACTGTGATATTTGCATCACAAAAATTGAGACACTATATGTGAGCTCATACCACGCATCTAGTAGCAAAAATTGATCCACTAAAATACCTACTCAGCAAGGCTGCCCTCACAGGTAGACTGGCTAAATGGGTCATGCTTCTAAGTGAATTTGACATTGAATATGTTGAAAGAAAAGCTATAAAAGGTCAAGTTATTGCTGATCAACTAGCAGAGGCACCCATGTTTGATGACACAACAATGCAAATGGAATTTCCAGACTCCTCTATTATGCACCTATCTTCTAGAGAATGGCAATTGTTCTTTGATGGATCCTATACATAGAATGGATTTGGAGTAGGCATATTGTTCATAACTCCTCAAGGATACTCCATCCCAAAAGCATTCAGACTAAAGTTCCCCTGCACAAACAATATTGCGGAATATGAAGCCCTCTTGAATGGTATGAAACTAGCAATTGAATGGAGAGTAACAGAGCTACACATTAATGGAGACTCAACTTGTTATTCATCAAGTCAATGATGTGTACCAAACTAAAGATGAAAAGCTCATTCCTTACAAGAGAATGGTAGATGATCTTAAGAAATATTTCATATCTATCACATTTGAGCAAATTCTTAGAACGGAGAACAAGGATACCGATGCAATGGCAACATTATCTACTTTATTACAGTAGCCTGAACATGAGCTATGCTATGAGTTTCTCGTTGAAGCAATATCTTATCCTGCATATGACTCCCCTGAAACCCACATGATCTGCACTATTTTAGGTCTTGATTCATCCCGATATAAAAACCTATTTTTCTATCTCCAAGACCAAATCATTCCCGATACCTTCAACTGCCATGAAAAGAGATACCTTATCCGTAATGCCTCCCGGTATGTCATCATTGGTCACGATCTATACAAATGAGGTCTAGATGGTACGCTACTTAGATGTTTAGAATGGGAAGAGTCTCAATGTGCATTAGAGGAAGTCCATGATGGTATTTGTGGGTCGCACTCGAATGGTTTAACACTAGCTCAAAAACTTATTAGGGCTGGGTACTATTGGCCTGAAATGGAGAAAGAGGCTATCAAATTTGCTAAGAATTGTCAAAAGTGTCAAGTACATGGCAACCTAATTCATGCTCTAGGGAGGGATCTAATCCCCTTTACAACACAATGGCCTTTCCATCAATGGGCATTTGATCTTATCAGGATGATTCATCCTCATTCTTCTAACAGACATACCCATATAATCACAGCCATAGATTATTTTACAAAATGGGTAGAGGCGGTCCCTTTGACATAGGCAACAGGGAAACATATATCTATGTTCATATTGAACTATATCATATGCAGATATGGGATACCTCATTCCATAATCACAGATAACGGTGGGCAATTCAAGAATAAAGACCTAGATGATCTATGTGCCAAATTCAAGATCACACAACATTGGTCTTCTATCTACTATCCACAAGGGAATGGCTAAGCAGAGGCTTCTAACAAAAATCTATTAAAGATCTTGCACACAAAAGTAAACAAAATTGGTAGAGACTGGCATCTCATGATTAATCTAGCTCTATGGGCCTACAAAACAAGTATCAGAACACCTACTGGGGCTACACCTTTCACTTTAGTTTATGGGTCTAAAGCGGTACTGCCTATTGAGGTTGAAATCCCATCACTTAGAATCAGAATGCATGGACTTGTAACTGATGATGACTATAGAGTTTCTAGGTTGCAAGAACTGGAACTACTAGATGAACGTAGACAAGTAGCATATGATCATCTCAGAGTATATCAGAAGAGAATGTCTATAGGCTACAACAAGAAAGTCAAACACAGAGAATTTCAGGTTGGCGATCTAGTCTTGAGAGAAAATCCTAAAAATCAATCCCATCGAGAATGCAAGGGGAAGTTCAAACCCAATTGGCTAGGTCCCTTTGTCACCACTGCTACTTTTGGCTCTGGTGCCTATCAACTCTCAATGACTAAAGGAGAATAGCTCTAAGAACCAATCAACGTTCTCCATCTGAAGAAATTCTATGCCTAAGGCATTTAGTCTATGGTAAAATGTCTTGAAAAAATTATAAAAATTGGAAAATGTCCTGAAAAAAATGAACATCTTGGTGAAAACCTAGCAATAGGCACCTTGATGATTCACAAAAAAATAAAAAAATATCAACAGTCCAAAAAAATTGAAAAAATGAAAAATACAAAAAAAAAAGAAAAAAGAAAAAAGAAAAGTGCCTTGGTGAAAACCTGGAAACAGGCGCCTTGGCAGCAAAAATAGAATCTCTGCCAAGATGGTGAAAACCTGGCAAATGGGCACCACTTGTTTCAAAACACTCCATCTATCAGTGCAATCTTGGTCTTTCCCAGCTTTTAGTCTTGCTTTAGTTGGTACATATCTCCTGGTTTGTTTTTGCATTTCTAGTTTTCAATAAGTTGGTCTGTACACCACTTAGCTCAAGCATTTGTATCCTATCAATGCTTAACACTTGGGGGTAATCAATGTCATATCCTATGGTCTCTAGTATACTTTAGATGTGTCATATCCAGTCAGAGTCCTTTGAAGCTTCATTTGAGTCAGTTAAGTCTGTCTTGTCTCCAGAAAGGATTTTGCATCTACAACAACACATCAACATCAAACATCAAACTGAAAACAATCTATGCTTTTTTTACATGCTTTTATCTCCTTGTATGCTTACTGATTCGAATTGAGATTTTTTCATATTATGTCCTTTCGAGCTCTTCAATGATGTCCTTTACAGGATTGAGAGAGTGATAACTGGGGGCATAATCTTTTCTTTGTTTTTTGCTTGTATGTGAAAATCTAACAACTTTGGAAATTTTGGATTGAAATGGTGTCCGACTATAAGAGCCTCTATCTCGAATTGGATGGCCATGCGTACCTTGACCATTGATACCCAAAAAATTCAAGGAAGTTTGATCTCACTATTGTCTTTTTGAGTAAGTTCTTTCTCCTACTGTGAAACACAATCTTACCTAAGGATGTGAAAGATAAAGGGTCACTACGGGTAATTCACACTGGATTTAGAATGATCTCTTGACTATTTGATGTGTATGTTAAATGCAAATTGCTATATCAAAATGGACATGATATTCAGGTCATCCTGGCATTTATGCCTTGGTGCTTATATCTAATCTAACATTCTGAAAATAAAATCAATATTCATATATCCATGGTTGTTGACTAGTGGGTGTTGTATTGATTCTTGCGCATACAAATCGATATTCATAAGTCTATGGTTTCATAGCTAGTGGGCATTGTATTGAGTTATCCGGTTACCTAAAAGTTCAATGATGATAACAAATTGACATATGATCAGTGACTAGGTCCTAGGTCTTATGTTGCATTTCATTTTGCATGTCTCTTTGCATTTTGCATGTTTGCATATCTCACAACTATTTGGAAATACTTCAAAGCTTAAACAATTCTTCATATCAATTCTTCACATCTAAACGAGAGCTGAGTCTCACTCGAAGGTCTCTTCATCAAACTACAAGCAGTAACCCTCTAGGGTTAAACATCCTTTTGACATAAGACTAAGTACTTGTCTTCATCAACCTGCAAAAACATATCATGTGTATCGCTGCATTTACATCTTATATCATTATCATTTGTTACCATTACATTACATTCATTGCATATGCATAAAATCATACATACATCTTTTCATCATCAATTACATTTGCATAACATCCATACATATGAAAGAAATCATTGCATTGCATTGATCCATACATACATTCTACACTAATCATAGCATAAGCATAGCATGATATCATCATAAATCCACATCATGACAAGTACACATGAAGTCACCATCAAAATATCGATCTCATATATATTAAAAATCTCAAAATGTGTCAGGGGTGCACTACTGGCACAATGTACAAAAGAATGAGCTCCGAAAAGCTATCAGAATCAGAATGGTGTATCAGTGATAACAAAGAATAGAATATATCAAAACATGACCATAGGAATCAACTCTTAGCATGCTCCTCAGTATCTGGTGGTGGAGGTGGTGGTGCATCTGGTATGACCTCTACCCTCGGTGCCTTAGCTCCCTCTGAGGCTGCCATGTACTCAGAGTATGTAGGTACTCTCTGCTCAGTAGGAACAACAACATAGTATGTAGACACATAATAGGAGGCCTGTGAGGTCTAATGGGTCACCTTTGTTTGTAGTCTCCGAACCTCTGAGCGAAGCTCTGCACAAAGATTAGTGCGCTGCCTGTCTACCTCCTGAAACCTCTCCTCCCATATGGCAGTCTGTACCTTCACATCCCGAACCTGAGCTCTAAGCTATCTAATCATCTCTGATGAAGTGAGAGGAGCAGTAGGCTTTGCTATAGCTGCTGGCATCTCTGTATCCTGCACTGGCTGTTGTCCAATGGTCTCTGATCTACATGCCTTATGACGTCTAACCTCTGCACCCAAATCAAACATAGTGTCTACCTGTGTGGGATCTGCATCACCACCTACAAACTACTCACCTGCCAACACCTCATCTATCTCACCGATACTACCCAAAGTACCCCTCTCACCCCTGGATCATCTATGTGACCCTGTGGATGTACCTATGGGAGAAGTAGAAGGATGAGGAGGCCTCATATGCCCAGATAATCTCTGCAATGGAGCTGTCACTCTCTGTTTGGGCGGTGTAGGATGCACTAGCTATGGTCTCGGGCCTTGTACCATAGGAGCACTTGTAACATCCATCGCCTCCTCCATGGAGGGTATCAACTTTGTAGGATCTGAGAATTTATGGATGGGATGATCTACAAGCCACGCAATGTATCCATCTGTCACTCCTGCATCGACAACCTATGGCTGGTAGTCCCAATCTCTACCTATAATGGCACTATAATCCTTTGCACATAAGGAATAGGAGAGCCTCGATGTCCATCCGAGCCCGATCTCACGCATAATGTGCGCATATGCAGTGTACTCTCATGGGGTATCCTATCTGCATCCATACTGACGCCACACTTTGCTAATCAAAAATCTCTCTAGAATAGTGGGAGAGCGGCCAATAAGTACTCGACTCTGAAAAAGAAAACTATACTGCTCCCTCGCAGTGGGCCAGACCTCTATCTGCAAATATGGCCTCCAATGAACAAAAGTCATGTCATCTAGACATCGCCGGAAGTACTCGGTATGACCCATCCCGACCTGTGTGACATAACCAACATATGTATATATCACTGGCTCTTGTGGCTGCCGCTGTGTCTGAAAAACTGGTCTCAATATTGGGATATGCTCCCAGGCCCATATCTGTAATACAAGAGCTCTTGAAGCAAAGCTCTTGCAATCCTAATAAATGATCTCATGCATCTCTGAAAACATATGTGCCAAGAGGCACTGACCCCAGGAAAGCTCAGTGGGTATAGCCATAAGAAGTGCTACCATCAGGGCCCATCCCATCAAAAAGCCATTCTGCTGACGGCCTGGCATGATAAGCTCCCTGATCATACCAGCAATAATGCACTCTAAACAGTGCGTCTGACCATATCTCTGTACAAGGGTCTCCCAGGAAATGGACCCTGTCAACTGTGTATCATCTCCAAACAGATGCCTAAAGGCATGAAGACCACCCTGACCAGAACTCACATACTCAGGATGCCGACTACTATGAAATGGAATGCGCAATATGCTATAGACGTCCTTTGGAGTCATGGTCATCTCTCCAGTAGGTAAATGAAACGTCTGTGTCTCCGAATGGAATCTCTCAATCAAGGTAGTCAAAAGGCCATGATTTACCCTAATGTTAGGTAAATGAATCAAATACTCAAATCCACAGGCAACAAGATGAACCCTCATCGGGTCCGAAAGCGCGACACATAATCTCTGGGTAGCCAGGTATGAATGACAGATGTGTACATCTAGATATGTCACCTATATCATATGAAAATAGGGAATTCTATCAGAAATTGGGTTCAACAATAGGCTAATAGTACATAAATTTGGTAGTCAGGTACTTCAGAAGGTAGGTCAACCAGTCAGATATCAGCATCAGGCATCAGAAAAGTCAAAATTTGGCCCTAAAAGTTAGTTTTCAGCACTCTATTTTTCATACGACAGTCCAGACTGGCATCAAATGTCGTACAACACTCCACAGTATACCAAACGACACTCCATGGTCATACGACACTGCGCCCGAGATCATACAAGTTTTGAGGGACCCGGTGAAATGTCATACGACACAAGGGTCCCTCTCATACGACACTTGGGTGGACTTGAAAGGACAAAGGAAATTCAAATGAAGTGTCGTACAAGTCTGGGTTGAGACTTGTACGAGTTTTCACCCATGCAAAAATTAAAAAAGCAAAATGCGTACGAAAAAAATTAAAAAATGTTAGGAACATGAAAAATTTGCATTTTCAGAGGGGCACAGAGGTCCACCTACTGGATGTCCATATTGTTGGGGTCTTTGGTATCTCTGGCTACGCTCGAATTGATGCAAACTCACAGGAACCTTCAGATCTCACTATTCTACCATTTTCTCACTTAGAGGGCTCCGCACAATTTCCAAAGTCAAATGGTTGAAATGAATTGAAAATGACCCTTCAGGCCTTTATATAGCATTTGACCTAATTTTCAAAAGTGCTCCATTTTTCATGAAAATTGCACCCCTAGCTAATTTCGACGTTCTAAATCCATTTTCGGGATCAAAATTCAAATCTGAGATCATTTAATATGTCAAAAACATGATTTAAAATTTTTGGGCCTAGGACGGTCTACTTATTGCATATTCGACCTTCGATCATCACATAAATCCATAATTCAACTTAACTGATTATCTAACATCAAACTATCAAATTTTCAACTTGGTCAACTATGGTCAACTCATGGTTTAACCTAGTCAAACTTGGTCTTTTGGGACCTTCCACCGATGCAGAATGTGTTCTTGAACGTGTTTAACCACTTCTCAAATCAATTAACATGCTTCTAAACTATCAACGCTGACTTTTCTTGTCAGATCTCAATTTTAATCCCGAAGGGGGCATGGCTATTGCACATCATTCAAAGTCTGTAAATCAAATTCTATCATATCTTTCATCAATGATCAAGACAACAATCACGTCTAGTTACTAATTCATCAAAAAAGACCTCATCGCTCGGGGCAAATCTATCATCACTTGGGGCATATCAGATTCGTCGATCCATATCAATCTGGTATCCTCCTAATCTTGTAAACTATATCAGTTTTTGCAACCATCGGATCATAGTGTTCTTTCCTTGGTTCTTCGGCAACTGAAGGATTCAGATGTGATACCTGCTAGTTCTGCTAAGACGATCGAGTCTAGAACCGATCACTCACTTCTTTGTAATCCTAAGGTTTGGAATCAGGTGTTTTGACACTTTTTCGCAATCATAGGTTCATTTTCTGTTATAGTGAACATTATCTTTGGTCATTCAGGACCTATTATCTCCATATCAAATCAATATCAATCAACTTTTGTCTCATATCAATTATCAATTTCAAACATTAGTTTCATATCTTTATAAAACATAGACTATCTTTGAACCACTGCACTTCGCACAGTAATTCAAAGAGGGGCAAAATGTAATACCCCAAAAATGGGCTATAAGTTCATTAATATTCTATATCAACAATTCGAACGAAATCGACATCAAAGTCCTAACCTAAGGCACATCTAAACATCATCGAATCCTACTTGATTATCTTAAATTCTGCATCAGGGAATATCTTAGCAATATTCCTAATTATCTTAATTATCTTTAATTTAATGATTATTTGGCGATAAATCATATTTATCCTAAGTTTGATTAATTGAATATTTTCATATTTAATTAATTAGATTTAATATCTTGCCACTTAATTGTGTAATTAAATTTAATTCTATCTATTATTAATTGTATTATTTAATTTTGACAATAAATCTAATATCTTATGAATAATTGATTAAATTTTTATTTAATTAATTAAAGCAAGTTGTCATTATTTAATAATATAGCTTTTAATAAAAGTTTGATTAAATAATTGATTAACCTATAAATCAATTATTTATTTTCAAAAATTAGTTAAGTTGAGCATAAATCACTTTATTTATTTAATTAATTCATAAATAAAACATGCACAATCATAAAAGCAGACAACTATCAATTATCAATTAAAGCTAAACTTCTAATTCAAGTTGAACTGTGCTTTTGCATGTTTTTGTGAATTAAATTATCTTTATTATCAGATAACTCAAAAATCAAGCTGAGTTAATCTGAGTGATTTATGGCTTTTTCCATGCACCTCCAAAGCCCTGGATTTCTATAAAATCAAGGCTCAGCTCTTCATAATTCATCCACAAATTTGCACAATCACGCTGGAGAATTGGAATTGGGAAAATCAAAGCTCTTGCGAATCGACACCTTTGTGAGATCAATCTTGTTTTGCATTCATTTAGATTCATATTTCATATTATTGTTAGAATTTTCATTCTCATATCATATCATTTCTAGATTAGCATTGCATATCAATTTTCATATTAGCATAGATTCATATTAGTTATCATTCATTATTGCATAGAAAATACCAAAAAAATAGATTAATTGCATTCATATTTCATATCAGTTTTGCATTCAAATCCTTCATTTAGGTGTCGTCTAGGTCATTGATCTTGATAGCAATCCGAGAACATCGATCTCGCACCTACTAGAAGGTAGTAAATCACTTGGTTAAATTAGATTTCAATTTTGCACGATTTTGATTATAGCTAACCTCTAATGTTTTACTGAAGTGTTGTGTCTATAGATCAGGTACAATTTTCACACACACACACACTATCCACATTGGAGGATTTTATTGTCTTTAACTATCTTTACTCCCCCAAATTTACTGATGCTCGGTTGATTCCATGACCGACTGGGCTTGGTTAGTGCTTGATTTCTTTGATAATCGAGTGGTTTGATAACTTCACCTAGTAGATTACTGATGCTCGGTAATCCTATTGTGAAGTGTCCTGACTAATTCAAATTTGAAATGGGAATCTTTATGTTGGAAAGGGGATGGAAAGGTTCCATGCTTCCTATATGCCTCCTATGGGAATGATTTCCACAACTTACAACTTTTGGGATCAACCAGTACTTGGTTTAAGCCTTCCAGCTTGTAGCCTTCTAAACATGGTACTATGGACTTAGTTCAAAATAATTTCAAAGAGACTACAAGAAAAATTGTAGATTTGGATACCCTTTTTCAAGTTGAGTCTAGCCTCCAGATTGCAAGATCTCAAACAACCCAGACAGTGTCAAACAACTCCTGACCCACTAGTCCTAATAGGGTTGATTGACTCAGTAACTTAAGGAACTGTTCACTAGTTGATTTTCCAAGGAAAACCACTTGTTTCAATGATATTAGTAAACCCCAAGAGACAAAAATCCACTATTAGATTGCATTTATCCACCCCCCAAGTGCTGTTGTCACTTTAATCTTCCATTTCCTGCACCAAGCACATAGAGATGCTTGGTCTAGAGTCTGCAAACATACTTCCCAAGGAAAACCCCTTTCTCCTGCCCTCCTAGGGATCTAATATGCATTGACCCTACTTGCACTTCCCCACTTCACATGGGATTCCCATGAAGGAAAAGCAAGTTAGGGCATTGTTTGTTTGAAACCCTGGGTCAGGAGGGTTTCCTGAAAACCCGGAACACAAAACCTTCTAAATCTCGACTCCAATGTCCAAACTAGTTCATATCATAAGCATTGGAGTCCTAAAACATGTCAGATGTCAAATTGAAAAATCTCCTTCTTCCATCATCCATACTAATCTGTACACGTAATGTTTTATAGTCCAAAACGTAGAGAAAATAGGGATTTTATTGATTGAATGCAAAATTACATAAGTTTCATCACCTTCCACCATCATCCTCTTCCACTTTCCTGTAAGGGTTATTTGAAGACCTTCCCCAATGGATCCAACCATTTTTCAAATTTTGTGACTGTTGGGAGGTGGTTTTACAATTCAGTAGCAACTTTTCAAAGAAGTTGCCGAGCAACATTTCTTACATTTTGCAACTTCTGCAAAATGTTGCATTCTTAAAGAGCTGAATTTCTAGATTTGATTGTTGCATTCTTGCTCCTAAAGAGCCTATAGGCATAATCCATGGATCCTAATGATCCCAAACATTAAAATAAAAAAACACCTAAAAGTGCCTTTGGACCATAGTATAAAACCCATGGTTTATAACCACACCAAGGTTGACTAGGTCTTACAAGTTGGCTTGCTAAACAAAATTTACAAATTCTAAGAAGTCCCTTAGGCATGAATACCCTTGGGTGAATCTTTTGAAGACCATATAAGTGTGGATGTTGTGAAGAGTGGAGGGGGTTCTCCTGCACCAATAGGCCAACTGGGTCAACCTATTCACTAGTCATCCTATTCCCCCTAAAGGTTTCAAAAATTGATATGCGGGTCAGAACGGTGAAGAAGATGCCATAATAAAGAGAATAGTCAAGATTAAACATAATGAACATGGAAGCCCGAGAAAATTAAAATGGGGCCTAATTGTGTGAGAGATAGAGACCAACTATCCTACTTAGTAAGGTTTGAATTATTTTGGGTCATACAAAGGATGGCAATTAATGCAAAATATGGAATTGATAGTCTATAAAGTTGGGTTATGCTAGTAAGACCATAAAAAGGATAACCAAGAAAAGCATTATCCATAAGGAAATTTTCCATAGGAGGATTAGGCCTAAGGAAAGAATTGTCTCCAAAAGAATCCATTAAATTATGCACAAGGGTAAATAATGTAATGTAATAATAGGATAAATCCAAGGAAAGCATTATCTTCAAGGCCATCCTATAAGAGATAAAATAAATGAATTGAATTGTTGTGTGAGTGTTTGTAAAATGTGATCAAGGAGAAGAGTGTATGTCTCCATGTTAAAATGATTAAAAATCCTTAATAGGAGTAATGGCTTGAACGTAGCATACATGCAACCCAAAAGACATTTCCACTATGATATTCCCCCATGAAAGGACAAACCAAGGTAAATAAAATACATGAAAAGAGAGAGAGAGAAACATGATCTAATAACTCTAGGGTCAGTATAATCATGTGATAACTCATGTATATCAAGAATTAATATAAAATGAATTGACATAATCCTCCAAAGTAAAAAAAAATTAAGATCATACTAGAATAATATCACATATAAGATACAATTTTTTTTTTTTTTTTGTATTAGCAGTGTGGAAACCAAAAATAATAGAAGGTGGCTACCATTTTATGTCATCCCCAATCAGACTGCATAAAGGTACATTTACGATAAAGGTACATGCATGATATAACATGTAGAAGTAATGAGAAACACATAGATGAATGTAATGATAGGTCAATTACTTAATCAACTTGTGCCAATGGAGAAAAAAGGGTCGTATAACAAAATATAAACATAATTTATAGAAAAAATCATATCATAGGGGAAACATAACATGAATAGGCAAACACATGAAACAATCCACCCTACAAGAGGAGGTAGTCAAGAATATCCCCCCCATCTTGGTCTTTACTATTTAGTGAAGGTGGAAAACACATAAGAAGTGCAATATCAAGCACAATAGATGGAGCCATTGCAAGTTCCCAATAATGACCATGCTCTAATGATGTGTCACTTTGTTTGTTACTAGGAGCAAGGGATAAAAATTATGAAAATTTAGCACATAATTTATGATTGATCTCAATAAGCTGATACATATCATCAAAATCATTAGCATTAACATAATTTTCATTAAAACATTATAATCATCATCATCTAGAGTATCTACTTAATCCAAATTGATCACATTAGGATCTTGGATACAAACAAAATAATCATCATGTTTATTCATTTTTTATTTTATTTAGATTAACTTCCTCCCTTGGGCTATGCATAGATTGGTTAAAGGGAACCAAGGCATTAGAAGTTGTCTTAGGGGAGGAAAAATTATAGGAATAAAGCTTGCAGGCCTTAGTACATCGACGATGATGAGCATAATGGTTGGGTTTGGTTTTGCTTGAAATTTGGCTTCGTTATCGACATTGGGTCCTTTTCTTCTTTATGAGGATGAATAGAAGGAACCACACTAGATTGACATGTATAAAATGCATGATATCTGTAAGATTAGCTAGTAGGACGAAAGCATAAATAGGAAGAATGGAGAGTGTGGGAAGGAGTCCATGTATAGGAAAAAATTATAAGACATCCTTAGGGTTGCTAAGTTCATAAATATTTTGGGGTTTGAATTTTTGGTAGGATAAGATGAGATTATATTGGATAGGTTATAATGGTTGAGGCATGCTAGGCCAAAAGAAGTCAAGGAAAATTCCCATGACTCACTAAAGGTTGACAAAGACTATGGTAATGGTGATGAATTCTCCATTATGGGGAATTTCAAACACTTGTGGATAGGAGAAACAATTGTGTGCTAAAATGTTGACACACTTCTATGAGTCTTTATATCCAAGATTTATAAGTTATTGTTCCCAATAAATCCAGCTTATTTTTGTTCCAATAAGCCAATAATCCGGATACTAATTTTGTTTAACAATAAATAAATAATAAAATAAAAACAAAAAGAAAAAGACTTTTTGTCTACACTTTGAATGCACACTTTCCAAGATGAGTGGAATCTCCTTTTGCCTCTTAATCTCTCCCACACATCTTTTTGCCTCTTAACCATGTCCATTGATTTTGCCTCTTGAGAATCTTGAGCACATGGATCAACCAAGATTTAATCTTCACCATTTCTCATTTCTTTTTGCCTCTTAATCTTGACCGCCCATTCATTTCTAAATCCTTTTCCCATTGTTAAATTGATGAATGGGGGCCCAAAGTCTAGGCGACCATTTTAGGGTGCATACAACAATAGCTTTCATGGAAGTAAGCTAAGGAAGGCCAATTATAACTTGAAATTGAATGAATTTGGGATGGCAACAAAGGTGACATCTAAATATTTCTTACCAACTTCAATAGGGAAGGTAATGGAACCATGGGTAGGAAAAGTAAAACTATTAAAATTCTTAATCATCACATTTGATTTGTCATGACATTCTAGATGGAAGTGTCTCATATAAAGATGTTCTTTAGTTATAAAATTCATAGTGAAAGTGGAATCAATAAGCAATCCATAAGAGGGAATACCATTAATCTTTACAAAAATACAAATAGGACCATTGGGTGCCTTAATAGTCTCTTTGGGATCAAATGTAATACAAGGCTCAGATTTGGCTTAGGTTTGGGTTTGGATTGATCAATAAGGTTGAGAACACTATTAGCCTTAGTACATATATGATCTCTACTCATAGTCATGGTTTTGGGAGAGTGAAAAATATTGGTTGAAGAGGAAGGTAAGGAATGCATAGACTCAATTATATTGGTAGAATTGGAGGGTAAGGGGTTGGTATAGATTTGAAAATTTTTATTGGGAAGGGAAATGGATTTGTTTCCTTGACAATTAACTCATCAACAACTATGGCATTGGTATCAACAAGGTCTTGGACAATAGTTTTCAAATGTAAACACTTCTGAATATCATTTGTAGGTTCTCAATAATATTAGCAAAAGGATTTGAGATCAAAGGATTTAGATGTTTATTTAGATGAATCAATTGGTTTAATGGGAGGAAGTATTTAAATATTAGCATTAATAAACTTCAACATCATATTATGTAAATATTTAGAAAGAGGTGTAAAATTATGAGATGGTTTGAAAATAGATGACAAAGAAGCCATACCTTTAGTCACAACTACCACTTGCACATCAATGTTGTTTGAAGAATTGTTAAACTTCATGAAGTCTTTAGGTTTTTTGAAACTTTTGGAATGGCTAGGAGGTGATGCCATTCTTATCAATCAGAGCCATTGGATTTGAGGTCTCAAATTGGCTCACTTGAAGCTAATAATTCTGTTGCACTACACATAATGGGTTAAAATAATTAAATTCAGAAAGCGATATCTTATCTCAAATGTCCTTTTGAAAATTAGAAATGAAAACACATTCAACATCAATATCGAGTACTGTATAATAAATTTGAGCATGAAAATATTTTAATCTCCCAATGAAATCTAACCCTTTGCTTTAACACATTATTTATAATGCATGAAATTAGTCAAAGATATCTTTGGACCAATGTTATTTTGAAATTGGTGAATGAAAGCATTAGAAAGATTTCAAAATGAGTCAATAGAATAAGGAGGAAAAAAAAAACCATTGTAAGGCATTATCTCTAAATTTTCTAGTAAACAATTTACCCACAAGTTTATGATCATGAGAGAAATCACTACACAATGTTTGAAATATTTTCACATGAGTCAAGGGATCACATTTTCTAGTATAAGTCTTCAAATGAGGTATTTACATGTATTGTGGGATAAAAACACAAATGATGTCTAAGGAAGAAGGAAAATCAATGTTACAAGTGGGATTGTTGAATTTGGATTAAGTGGTGGATGTAATTTGTTGTTATAAATATGACATGGTTTGAGCAAGACTATTGTAGTAGATTAAGTGGAGATATTGGTATAGGACATGTGTGAAAGGTTTGGAGCATTATGGGAAATGGAAGGAGCATTGGAATATGAAAATGACACATTATTGTAAGTAGGCATGGGTGATGGTTGGGAAATAAATGGAACACATATATAAGTAGGAGTGATAGGATTAAGAATAATTCCAAGACTAGAATGTGTAGGATTAATGTTTGAATGGATTTATTCATGAGAGGTGGAGTATATGTAGGAACACTAGGTAATGAAGTAGGAGTGTGAGTAAAAGTATCAACACAATTATTAGGATGAGAGAGACCAAGATCTTGAGCACAATTTTTGATAGTTTTAACATTATCATCAATTAGATGAGATGGAGAACATAATAGATCAAAAATATTCTTATCATTGTGAATCAACTTCCTTATTCCTTCCACTAAGGAGAGGGCTTCCCTATTAAAATTCTTTTGACCTAACCATTTCTCAAATTTTTGAAAATCATGGAAAAGTTTTTGCACTTGGGTAGGAGACACTCTTAAGGTTTCATCTTCATCATGAGAAGAGTACGAAGAGGGATTTTCAACAATAGTGGGAATGTAATTAATAGGCATAGTGGTATCATCAACATTCCTAGGGAAAAAAAAGACTCAAGATCAAAGGAACCCATAAGTCTACAACTTATTCTTAATAGAATGTTATATGTAGGACTCAAGGTTATGACACTCATGCACAAAGAAAGATATTTATAAACAATTCCAATTCAAGTATTCACAAAATTTATGCAACATAAATATAATTAAGACATGTAGGAAACATAATTGCAAATAAATAGCACACCTAACTAGAAAATCAAAAGTATATGTAGAGACAAAATTGGAATGGAAATTTTTTTCTCGAGTTCATCAAAATGTGGCATAAAATATTGATGTTGATTATAATAAGGGGATACAGTATGGTTCCCTATTATGACACCAAACTAACCTTGGTTACTATTGATCCCTAATAGGCTCATGCCTAAATAAGGGTAGTTAGGAAGCTTCATAGGAGTGGGAAAATTTGTGCTCTATGAAACAACCTCTAGGGTTTTATAGAAGTCATTTCTTCTTGCTAGTGATTTTGGAAAGGGGAACAGAGGAAAAACATAAAAACTAAGGTTATGCACCAGAGATTTGAAAATCATTTGAGTTTCCCTTCAGGAATAACATGAACATAAGACCCCCAAAATGAGCATAGAACACCACAAACTCTTCATTGTTGGAAAGAGAACACAATGACAAGATCCTAGACACAAGTTAAAACATTAATATCTTCTCATGAGAAGCACCTTCCAAGGCTTGTAGGAAATGTTCCTACTATCCCACTAAAATAGCTAAAGAATTTCACTGACCAAATGACATGGTATAACCCTAGATTATAAACATTGAAAGAGTAACAAGACATGGTTCAATAATTTGTAATCTATGATGAATTATAAGAACCTAAAATAAAAAATGATAGCTACATTCATTCATAATTGACAAAGAGATTTAAATTCATCCACAAAATAGAAGAAAACACACATTAGAGGAAAATTGGGCACAATTTAATATGCTTTCTTCCATTGATTATGTGAAAAATACAAAGCTAGGGTCTAAAAAATAAAACCACAACTATTTATAAGTGTTATTCTATGTTGCAAACAAAAGAATCTAGAACATAAGTTCTTGATCCAAAAAGATTGAATGTAACCCCCAAATTACAATGTTCTTGCAAGCTTATATAGAAGAAATCTCCTCAACCGACTCTAAAAAATGCAACCGAGAAGTGCTCTACAAATGTTCCATGTGGAGATTTCATTGTGGCAGTTATTACAACTATCTCAAGTGTGTTGATCTCTGCATCATTATTCTTTTTCCACATGCACAACATGGACACCACCTGTTTCTTTTTTAACTACCTTTCTATCACGAGGGAATAAATTCCCATCTCCACTTGCAGTGATTCATCAATTTTTATGCACATAGGTGATCACATTTTGGGATCATAGACGCCTCAAGATTCACCACTAGACCTTGAATCATGTGACATGGGTAGGACATGTATCACAATGACAAAACTTGGAGAGGGGAAACCTTAGATGGAGGTGTTTGAAACTCTATGGTATTGACATGTGGCACACAAATGAGATTTATTTTTTATTTTCCTTCCCTTTAACCTTCAAAACTCTGCAGTACTAATGCTTGATGCTCTTTGTAGTGAGAACACTTGAAGAGTGAAAGAATTTAATGGAAAATAATCATGAACATAGTAGAAATTGTGCTACTTTGGAATTTTGTTACCCCAACTTTGCAGGGTCATAACTTTCTGCTCATTGTTCATAATACAGAATAAACAATGACATTGGAAAGGTCTTCAAGAGATCTAGAATTAGTCCCTTAACATAATGTCTATGAAACATCATGCTAAAAGACACACTATAGTCTCAACCCTAAAATTTTCCTTGAAGGCCTCCAAAAATGCACTTTTCTAAAACATAGAAAAATACCAAGAAACTAGATTTTCAAACTTTCTCAATTCTTCTTAATTTGTCACTTCTACATTGCCTCCAATTGCCTTTAGAATTCCCTGGATAAACATTGTGATAAATAACATATACAGTTACATTGGAAGGAAGATGACCCACTGGGATCAAATATGATTTAGTGTTGAGTGAGTGCAATTATCCTTCATTATAATTAATGATGCTTATCAAAGTTGGATTGAACAATGCAAGATTAAAGACTAGAAAGGAAGGAAAGATGAGTTTCAAAATGCATAGACTGGTAGAAAATAGACACACCAATTTTGTAACTAGAAATAGATTCCAAAGACTATTAATGACCCATGAATTCAATGTAAAGAAAATTTGGAGGGACTAGATTAATTGGGTCAACCTATTCTCAGGACTAGGTCAAACTGCTCCCTTCACTTTTGACCATTTTTTAGTTGTAGACTATAGCCAAAGTCCTAAACTTCCCAAATTCAATCCTAGCATTGGTGCCACTTGTCTCTACACAATAAAGAGGAAATATTGTGTAAAAAGGGTTTTCCTTAGTCAAACACTAGTTGAGGAACCAACCTTTAAATTTAGATGAAATATGTATGAAAGGAAATATTGCTAATGTAAAGTAGATGCTAGATCTAAAATGTAAATGGTTATAACTTAAAAAATGGACTCAAAGTCATAATGTCTATGAAGATGTTTTTAGTTGTTGGATCTTGAAATATAGAGAAAAATAAATGATGCCTTTCACAAATGCATAGATCTACAAATACTCCTCAAATATCTAATGTTATTGTATGAGGTGAAATAATGTTAAGAGGAGTGAAAAAAACTTAATAAAAATATTCAAACAACTAAACCAAATCAACACTTAAGATTAGATAAAATAAAGAATAAATGACAAATGGATGCAAACATCAACCCCCTTAAAGAGCCTCCTTGATGTGTAGATGTATCCAATGGATTGAATGTGTGCTCAAGCTTCATGGATGAGTGAAGATTTTTGAATTATAAGGATAATATGGCTTGTGATTTTGAGTCCAAAATTTCATGATAACTTTTCATGGAAGGTGAATGATTGTTGAGGAAAATAGAGCTTAGTCTATAGGAAATAGGAGGGTCAAATGGAGAGTCAATATTAGAGGATGAGGAAGGGCTAGAATGCAATTTGAGGGAATCACATGGATTTTTCTTTCTCAAATCCATAGCATTGTGACAAGTGTCACCATGTGAGGAGTTGAGAGGACATTGGGGGTTGGAAAGATATACCATAAAGACATATATTGTCTCAAATCCCATAGGTCAAGTTTGGAGGAATGTGACCATTTTGGGAAGTGGGAAGGGATTCAGAGAAGTGGGAAGAAGGAATACTATATCCCTAGGAGGGGAAAGAGGTGTAAGAGGATCTAAGTGCATTTAAGGTTGACAATTGAAAAGGGAGTTGGGATTGGGGTTTATATGACATGAAGTTGACTTTGGTTTTCTAATCCTTTTGATTAGGATTGTGAAAATGATTAGGGTGTGATTAGGCTTGGAGTAGGAGGTAAGTGAGGTTATTAGCATGATTTTATGGGAGGAGAGAGAATGAGTGGAGGGTTAATTAGTTAAAAAGGGACATTTAACTAATTGAGGGTTAGTATTTGCAAGAGGGTTGGGTTGAGTTAGAACCATGGGTTAGGTGATTGGAGGATGGTTAAATAAGGGTTAAAGTTAGGAGCCATGTGATCAAATAGATTAAATAGGGTTTATTTAATCTAAAATAGATGAAAAGAGGATAAATGAATTGATTAACACAAATAGGGATTTTTTTAAATTAATAAAAGAAGGGGATTTAATTAATTGATTAGTTGTGGATTCTCATTTGATTATTTAGTCTATAATTAATTAATTAAATTACTTAGCTAATAGTGATTATTTAATTAATAATGCCTAGTAGAGAACTAAATTTAATTAGGAATTAGTTGATCAAATTTAGGTGTCTACATTTTTCCCTTCTTTGAAATGGTGTTAGAATAACGTCATTTCAAAGAAGTTTAAAATTTTAACAATATAAAGAATTTAAAATCAATAAAGTTTCCCTAGACTATGGAAAAGGTTACTGGTTATGAATGGGTGTTACCTCCTTGATAAGGTAGATAGGAAATAAAGGGGGTGTAGGTCAATTATCAAAAGAAAAGTTTCCTTAGTAGGATGGATGAAGGGGGTAGAAAAATAGAGCCTAGTAGTGCAATCAGGATGGAAAATAGAGTTCTTGGGAAGAAATGGGGAAAGAGATAGCCTTATAGGATCTAGGGAGGCTAAAAGGGGCCCATATAAGAAAAATAACATGCAAATACTATTCATTTTCACCCTAGGACTTTGAGAATTTGAGAGGAGAGACTTTTTGCACTTGAGTTTCTAGAGATATTTAAGTGAGAGAGACGATGGTGTTGTTTGGGACTATGAGGCATATGACGAACATCACAAGGAGTGTCAGGAAACATGGCTATCCAAAAAGAGATTTGGGTACAAAAAATGTTGACCTTGTATTACATTTATTGTTGGTTTTTATCCTTTATAGGTTACAAAATTGTGATCCTATGGGATCACTCATGGGTTTGGTGAGAACACATTCTCACCAAACTATGAAAATCAAGAATGTGGGTACATATTAGGGTCCTTGCAAGAACACATTCCTATGCTTGTGAGTCCATATAAAAGATATGAGAGAATGAAGACTCGTAAGCTGAGAACCAATGAGAATACATTACTATAGATTAAAACTAAGAAAATGTTAAAAGGTTGGTGGGAATGTGTTCCCGCCAGTCTAGGTTATGGAGTTGGAAAATCTTGTGGTAATGAAGGAAAATATTTGGGTAGGAAGAAAAGGGGATCATGGGGAAAATTAGTTAGAAAGGACCAATTAGGGGTGGGTGGGTGATGCAGGAGCATCCTGGGTGTAAGAGCAATCTTGCATCACCCAAAAATATTTCTGTTTTTGAATTCAATAAGGGCTATCCTGTGCAGAGTTGCTATTTATGGAAAGTTACTATTTTTGGTAATTTTTGTCTATGCTCAGAATGATCTAATTTCTTTTTTGGAGGTTCATTTTGGTCATATAAGTCTGCCAGTAAAGTTTCATTTCCAGATCAAGTGTATGTTGGAAGATATTAAAGATTTTCGATATTGGCAGCAGGGTACAGAAACTTTGGACTCAGTTTTGAAGGCTTTAGAGGCCCCGGATGAGGTAAAAAATTTGGGTGCCAGGTGCTTGTGCTAGTCGAGCCTGTAGAGCGCTTCGTGGCATTTTCGAAATGGGGTTATAATAGCCGATCGGGTCAATTGGTGATGACTTATGGTCTTCGGAAGTTGGGCCACCCGAAATGGCGGAAAATAATTTTCTTCAAAATTTTTGTTCGGGTTTCAAAGGTTATCTTGAGCCGACTATGATGTAATAAAATGTAAAATAAAATAATTTTAAGTTTGGTCGGCCTTATTGGCTAAAATTCTGGAACCTTCCCAGGCGGTGGAAAAATTGCCTATATAAGGAAGGCTGTATTATTGTCTGAGGCAGTTCAGAATAGTTCTGGGTAGTAGATCTGGGTAATAGTTCGAGGCTTTGTCCTACAAAATATTGTAAGGGAATGCACATGTGGCTTTGCGAATTGTAATTCTGAAAGTTTGTAATTCCACATTTGTGGAGATAATAAGAAGCCAATTTTTTGTTCTTGCATATTGTTGTTGTTTCTCTATTTTTGTTATGTGTTTGTGGTATTAAGGGGATCACCTTTCATCAAGTGGTATCAGAGCAGGAGTTCTTGAGTGTGTAAACAGATCATCGACTGTGAGACAGTTTGCACCAGGACCGTGGCTAGAGTTTCAGTGCGCATCGCGAAAATGCCTCCACGAAGGGAACGTGGCGGAAGAGCTGGTGTTGTAACACCTGAGGTTAGAGAGCTGCAGAGACAAGTGCGAGCATTGCAAGAAGAGATTCATAGAGGAATGAATCTTAATGTCAGAGATGAAAGTGAGGATGAAGCCGAAGAAGAATATCAAGAAGGAGACGCTGAAATTGTGAACCAGGAGGAAGAAAGACTTTTTCGGGTGATTTTCAAGATTGGAAAAAGACCTAAGATTGAGGTTCCTACATTTTCTGGAAATCTTAACCCAGAGGAATTGATCGACTAGATCAATGAATGTGAGGAGTATTTTGAGTATGAAGATGTTGAGGATCCTGATAGGGTCAAATTTGCGAAGGCCAGACTAAAAGGTCATGCGAAGATCTGGTGGAAAGAAATTCAATTGGAGCGAAATAGAAGAGGGAAAGATAAAATCACAAGATGGGATTGGATGGTGGATAAATTGAAGCGACAGTTCATTCCTATTGATTATGAGCTTGACCTACTAAAGAAAATGCAAAGTTTGAAGCAAGCAGGAAGATCTGTTCAGGAGTATACAGAGGAGTTCTATCGACTCCTCATCAGAACAGGCCATGCAGAAGCTGATAAGGAGAAAGTTTCCTAATACCTTAATGGGTTAAGGCCAAGCATTCAGGAGGAGTTGAATTTGGTTCGAATGAACAATATTGAGGAGGCATACCAGTTTGCCCTAAAAGTAGAGGAAAAGCTGAACAAGAAGTTTGAGAGCAGACAAAATTGAAGAGGTCATGGTGGAAGATCTGGCGGACAGTCATATGGTGGCTGAAATGAAGATATGAAAAAGAAGGATGAGGCTAGTAGCAGTTAGAATTAGAGAGGAAATAATTCCAATCATTTTCAGGATAAGAGTAATAGAGATCAGAGAGGAAGAGGAAGAGGACAAGGATCTGGAAGAGGAGGCTTCCGTGGAACATGTTTTCACTGTGGAGAAGAAGGTCATAGGGCATTTGAATGTCCTCAGCGCCAAGGTAGAATAGACAGGAGAAATGAAGGCCAGGCTAGAGTTGCACATGTAGATGAAGATGCCAGATCATCAAATTCTGAAGATGCTGAAAGAGGAGAAATGCTGATTAACAGAAGAGTCCTGTTGAGTGGTGAGAATGAACCTGAGCAAAGGAGGAGCCTATTTCACACCAGGTGCAAGTGTGAATGTAAATGTTGTGATGTGATTATTGATAGTGGAAGCACTGACAATTTGGTGTTAGAAGAGATGGTGACAAAGTTGAAGCTCAAGAGATAGAAACACCCACATCCATATCGAATTGCCTGGGTACAGGATGACCACAAGGTCACGGTCAATGAACAATGCCTGGTGAAGTTCAAGATTGGCGGATACCAAGATGAGGTATTGTGTGATATCATATCTATGGATGCATGTCATATGTTGTTGGGTAGACCATGGCAGTTTGACAGATGTGCTGTACATGATGGTCGTGCAAATACCTATTCCCTGACAAAGGATGGAGTGCGACATAAGCTAAAACCATTGAAGGAGACTGAAGAAAAGGTATGTGGTAATGCAAGGATAACTTTTGTTGATGGAAGAAATTTCCTAGATGGTATGAGGCATGAGCATGTATGTTTTGCTTTAATTCCAAAAGCTGGTAAAGAGGAAGTAGAAGATGTTCCTGTAGAAGTTGCAGATTTGTTGAATGAGTTTCAGGATATTGTATCCGATAACATGCTTGATGGATTACCAGCAGTCAGAAAGATCAGTCATCAGATGGACTTGATCCCAGGAGCGAGTTTGCCGAATAAGGCAGCACACAGAATGACACCTGTAGAAAGTGAGGAGTTGAATAGACAAGTACATGAACTGTTATAGAAAGGATTGATCCGTGAGAGTCTGAGTCCTTATGCTGTACCAGCAGTATTAGCACCAAAGAAGAATGGAGAGTGGAGGATGTGTACAGATTCTAGGGCAATAAACAAGATCACAATCAAGTACAGGTTTCCATTGCCACGAATGGATGATATTATGGACTGTTTGAGTGGAGCTGTGTATTTCTCAAAGATAGATCTAAAGAGTGGATATCATCAAATTCAGATCAGAGAAGGAGATGAATGGAAGACTGCCTTCAAGACAAAGGAAGGACTATATGAGTGGTTAGTCATGCCTTTTGGGCTAACCAATGCACCGAGCACTTTCATGCGGCTCATGAACGAGGTTCTGAAAGAATTTCTGGGTAAGTTTGTCATTGTTTACCTAGATGATATTTTGATTTTTAGCAAGAAATTGGAGGAACATATGATGCATATTCGTATGGTGTTTGAGAAGTTGAGAGATGAGAAATTGTTGATTAACTTGAAGAAGTGCAGTTTTGTGAAGAAAGAGTTAGTGTATTTGGGATTTGTAGTCTCAGCAGAAGGTCTAAAAATGGACCCAGAGAAGGTACAGGCTATCCTTGAATGGCCTACTCCAAGGAGTGCTACTGAGGTAAGATCTTTTCATGGTCTAGCTAACTTTTACAGAAAGTTTATCAGAAATTTTAGCAGTATTTATGGTCCCTTGACTGAGACAATGAGAGGGGATAGAAAAGAGTTTAAGTGGACTAAAGGGGCAGAAAAGAGTTTTCAATTGTTGAAACAAAAAGTTACAGAACAACCTATTTTAGCACTTCCAGATTTTAATAAGGTGTTTCAAGTAGATTGTGATGTTAGTGGTACTACAATAGGAGCTGTTATGAGCCAAGAAGGTAAACCTATTGCTTATTTCAGTGAGAAGTTAAATGATGCCAAGAGGAAGTATTCTGTTTATGATCAGGAATTTTATGCTATAGTTCAGGCATTAAAGAAGTGGAGACATTATCTACTTCCTAAGGAGTTTGTTTTGTATACTGATCATCAAGCTTTGCAATATTTGAATAGTCAAGGAAAGTTGAATCAGAGGCATTTGAAATGGGTTGAGTTTTTGCAGAGTTATACATTTGTTTTGAAACACAGGAGTGGAAAGTCTAATAGGGTTGCAGATGCTCTTAGCAGAAGGCAACTATTGCTGATAGAGATGCAGATTGAGGTGGTTGGGTTCAAGGAACTCAAGAATTTATATCCAGAGGATCCTGATTTTGGTGAAGCTTGGAAAGATTGTACAGAACCTATTACTCTAGACATGATGAAATGGCTAGATTTTATCATCCAAGATGATATGCTATTCAGAGGGAGTCAGTTGTGCATTCCACGAAGCTCTATGAGGGATAATCTCATCAAGGAGAAGCATAGCGGAGGATTGGCTAGACATTTTGGTCGTGATAAAACCCTTGCTTTGGTTAGTGAAAATTATTATTGGCCACAATTGCAACAAGATGTCAAGAATTTTGTAAAGAGTTGCAGAGTATGTCAGATGGCAAAAGGAGTGAAGTAGAATATAGGGTTGTATCAGCCATTACCTATACCAGAGAAGCCTTGGGAGGATATCAGTATGGACTTTGTTCTTGGTTTACCGAGGACACAACGGGGACATGATTCAATTTTTGTGGTGGTTGACAGATTTTTGAAGATGGCACATTTCATTCCCTGCAAGAAGACTAATGATGCTGTTCATGTAGCAGAATTATTTTTCAGAGAAGTGGTGAGACTACATGGCTTGCCAAAGACCATAGTTTCAGATCGAGATACTAAGTTTGTTGGATATTTTTGGCGGACATTGTGGAAGAAGTTGAAGACAGATTTGAAGTTCAGCTCATCACATCATCCACAGACTGATGGACAGACAGAGGTGGTGAATAGAAGTTTGAGAAATCTGCTGAGATGCTTGGTTGGAGATAAGCCAATAGGATGGGATTTAATTTTACCACAGGCAGAATTTGCATACAATAATTCTATCAATAGGAGCACTGGTAAATCCCCATTCCAGATTATATATGGAAGTAGTCCAAGAAATGCATCTGAATTGAGAAAGATAGATAAAGGAGAAATAAGTAGTGCTGAAGCTGAGGATTTTGCAAAACACTTGAAGAACATCCATGAGGAGGTGAGGAAGCATATTACCAAGATGAATGCATAGTATAAGGCTAAGGCAGATGAGAAAAGGAGGTATAAGGAATTTCAGGTTGGTGATGAAGTCATGGTTCATTTGCGGAAGGAGCAGTTTCCAGTTGGTACATATAACAAGCTGAAAATGAAGAAGTTTGGGCCATGTAAGATACTGAAGAAGCATGATTCAGGAAATGCATATGAGGTAGAATTGCCTAGTGAGCTGAATATTTCACCAGTGTTTAACATTTCAGATTTGACAGAGTATCATGAAGGAGGTGTTGAAGATGAGGTTGCAGCAGCACAGTGGAGTATTCCAGCAACTAGTTTAGACACTAAGGAGATCGAAGATATACTAGACAGTCGTGTTGGCAGAAGCACAAGGAACAGGACATATGAAGAATATCTAGTCAAGTGGAAAGGATGACCTGTTGAAGATTCATCATGGCTGACAAAGGAGGAGGTTAGCCGTCTTGGTTTTCCTCTGCACACCTGAGTCGTGACAGGGTCACTTCTCAAATTACCCTGGGTGTCTGATGTAGGAGCATCTTGGGTGTAAGAGAAATCTTGCATCACCCAAAAATATTTCTATTTTTGAATTCAATAAGGGCAATCCTATGCAGAGCTGCTATTTATGGAAAGTTACTATTTTTGGTAATTTTCATCTGTGCTCAGAATGATCTAATTTCTTTCTTGGAGGTTCATTTTGGTCATATAAGTCTGCCAGTAAAGTTTCATTTCCAGAACAAGTGTATGTTGGAAGATATTGAAGATTTTTGGTATTGGCAGCAGGGTACAGAAACTTTGGACTTAGTTTTGAAGGCTTTAGAGGCCCCAGATGAGGTCGAAAATTTGGGTGACGGGCACTTGCGTGGGTCAAGCCTGTAGAGCGCTTCGTGGCATTTCTGAAATGGGGTTATAATAGCCGATCGGGTCAACTGGTGATGACTTATGGTCTTTGGAAGTTGGGCCACCCGAAATGGCAGAAAATAATTTTCTTCAAAATTTCTGTTCAGGTTTCAAAGGTTATCTTGAGCCGACTATGATGTAATAAAATGTAAAATAAAATAATTCTAAGTTTGGTCGACCTTATTGGCTAAAATTTTGGAACCTTCCCAAGCGGTGGAAAAATTGCCTATATAAGGAAGGCTGTATTATTATCTGAGGCAGTTCAGAATAGTTCTGGGTAGTAGATCTGGGTAATAGTTCGAGGCTTTGTCCTACAAAATATTGTAAGGGAATGCCCATGTGGCTTTGCATATTGTAATTCTGAAAGTTTGTAATTCCACATTTGTGGAGATAATAAGAAGCCAATTTTCTATTCTTGCATATTGTTGTTGTTTCTCTATTTCTGTTATGTGTTTGTGGTATTAAGGGGAGCACCCTTCATTAGTGGGATATATTAGAAAGTAATTGTATTGATATGGGGGTTTTGTTATTGTAGTGGTCCATGGATGCACTAGTGTCCCAAGAGAGGAAAGGGACTGTGCTAAGGGTTGTAGATTAGTTCACTCTAGTTGATTGGACACCCCATATGTGATAAGAAAAGGCATGGAGAGCCATGGGGCATGAAGATTCAGAACCATGATAAGGTCATGTAGATCCAAGTGTAATAGTAGTATATAGTACAAGGTTTAGGAGGCCCCAAGCAATCAAGAGATCAAGACTATCATCCTTGATTGTCAGGATGAGATAGGTAGGAATGTGGGGGTGGAGAGGGATGTGATACTAGCTTATAGGTAGGGAGAGTGTAGAAAAAATAGTTTCTCATCAAGAAAGGGCCACAATAGGTACAGGTGGAGGAGGATGAGGAGGATCCTAGAGACCTAGGAGGAGGAGATAAATCACAACAACTACAAGGAGAGATGAGGGAGATGGGGGAGATAGGGTTGGTGATTCCATGGATGTTGATGATGTTAATATGATTTAGAACAATAGAGAGGGGGGGGGGGGGGGGTGAATCAATTGTTCTCAAGTCCTGATGTATAAGACAAACTTAAATTTTTTTCCTTAAATCAGATCCAATAACCAAAACAAACTCATTCATCACTGATTCAATAATAGAAACATATAACATTGCAGTCCACTACCCAGATGTAACTTAAGTTGTAAAACATAGAAATGTTCAAACCAAAACATTCACACAAGTATTAACACCAGGATTTATAGTGGAAACCCAATGTGGGAAAAACCACTTTGTAACATGCTACTATTATTTTCACTCTTCTGAAGTGAGCTTGGTTAAAAGCCAACCCTGTCAAAGGTTACAATACACACTGTTAGGTGTGACCCGATTAAAGGATTTCAATCACCCTGTTAAAAGTGAGCCTTGTTATAGGATTTACATACACTCCATTAGAATCCAACCTTGTTCAAAGGATTTAACATATGACTATTAGGTCAACCTCTGTTAAAAGGATTTTGACTATTACAATGGTTAGAAAGTAGCAACAATATTGATCTGAAAAACATACAACTCACTTTGCAAATATCAGATCTGATTCCATACACTAATGCTAGTTTACTGACTTTGAAAATTTTCCATCTCCATCTCTGATATGCTTGGAACTTTTCTTCAAGCAACCACCACAATTCTCCTTTAGCCTTTTCTACTTATACAATCAATAAAACTTTACTGATCTTCCAACATTCTCTTTTTCACCCATGCACATGCATATCTAGTACTCAAGTTCCCTTAATACTTTCCTCAATTAGGTTAACTCATCTTATGCCGCTCAATCTCATTTGTAGATCTTAGGGTTAGATCAGATTAATTGAATCTACTCGCTTCATGTTCTTCAGCTTCATTTCTAGAATCATCTCAAATCTCTTAAAGATTTACAATAAAATGTTTTATAGTGCATTTAATGCTTTCAAACAATCAATAAATAAAGTCAACATGTTTTACATAATCCAAGAATTCAACAGATGATGGGAATTACATGGGTGGAGATGGGGGATATGAGGGAGGGGGATTGTGGGGATAGAGTAGTAGGAGGAGACAGAGGAGGAGATGGTGGTGTAGGGGATCATGGAATAGGTGTAGAAGCATAAGGATGAGAGGTTACAGGGGTACAACCAACAAAAGTAGTGGTACCTCCAACTCAAACCACCAAATAGGTGAATTCATATTCTTAGGTAGTGACATCTATGGTATATGCATCTTAGATCAGATCTTTGTAGGAGGTCCATACATGAATTAGGAAAATGCACATGGATGTGACCATAGAGAGAGATGCCATTTAATAGGAGAGGGAAACATTCTAGAGGGAGATAGATAGTATGACCTGTGAGAGGGATTTGATTGTTATGGAGAGGGAGGATTTGTAGATGGAGAGAGATGTAATAGTGGCGAAGAGAGATTGGTTATGGGGAAGGTTGCAAGATTGATCAGGGGGTTTATGAGTTGGTCAAGAAGAGGGATGTCTTCCATAGGTAGTGAGATACCATGACAAAGGACATAGATAGGCTGCTATAGGAGACTGTAGTATAGAGGGATAAGTTGCAGAGGTAGATCATAGAGATAAAATATTTGACCATAGCTTTGTATACACTAGAGTAGGAGTGAGAGAGGAGTGAGGAGAGATATGAGTGGATGAGTAGGGAGAGGGATGAGGAATAGAAAAGGAGCTAGGGATAGGAAGGTGGAATAAGGGATCAAGGTGCTATCTAAGTAGTTGGAATTTTATAGGGCCATGTATTATGTTGCAGTGCCACTAGACTAGAGGGTTGAGTACTAGCACCTAGGGGGATTAGGAGGGGGAGAAATAGGAAAAAAAAGTAGCTCTACTCATAGAACACATTCCTATAGCATAGGGCACAACTAGAGGCACACACAGTCAATGGGGTTTGTACAAGGTGGATAGGGATAGAAGGGGGTTAATATAGGTACATCCCAAGTAGAGGGGATATGATAGGTTATAGGGGCTACAATACCAATTACTAGGGTTATAGTACATGTTGTTACAAAAAGCCAATCCTCTTGATTACTCTAGATATCAGTCCCTAGAGACCCACCTAGGTAGGATGACACTCCCCAGGACCTCTCTGGAAAACCACCTACATTATGATTCCTTTTGAGCATCGATGTAATCCATACAATTTGTTGTATACTATATAACATATTTTTAGGACACATGGTCCATGATTATTATTTTTTAGATGTACTATATGGAATGCACTATAGTGATTCTTGGATGTATCTGATGGACATTATGATGAGCACAAAATAATAATTTTTTGTTATACAGTTAAACTATAAAAACTATATCATTTTGTTAATTAAGTAATTGGTGATGATCTAAACGTTTATATTTGTTTTATTCTGTGCACATGTTAGGTTAGTTGTGGAATATGATTAGAAATAATATATCATGATGATTGTGTCACTTTTTGGGTTTGAATATATGAAATGAATGAATATCTTTTGTTATTAACTCTTCTAGATTTTGTGGCATGTAACTGACTCTTATTCTAGAGTTTGAGTCATTACTACATTAATGGATTTTATTCTTCATTGCATTAATGATGCTATGTTTGTGGATTTGAACTCAATGAGGATTTAATGATATGAATTAGTTACACAGTTGGAGCTCTTTGAAGTTCCATCATTTTTGAAGATGATCACTATCAAATATTTGATTGACACATGGTGGCTCTCGGTGTCCACTTGTAAATAATTGCCTTGTTGTTTAAATAGAAATTCCAGTTCTATACAAGCTTTTGTAACATTACCTAACTAGAGGGAAATGCCATAGATTTTAAGTCAAATAAGGGATATGCCTATATATCTCTGTAGCTTGTTGGAATAGAAGTTAGTCCATATGCAATTATCTTAGAAGTTATTTTTAGTTTGTAAATTGTAATAAAAAAATCTGTTTCACTTCCTTATAGGGGCCAGATTTATGAAAGTATCTAGTTGATCTGAATATTTTTTTAGGATCCCACTAGAGGAAGAGTAGGAACCACTCGAACAAAGGGAGGTGATCCCATGTGAATTTCTTTCTAGTACTTTAATTTACATGTTCATGCAAATTCATTTCTTAGTTCAAGTGATCTGGAAATTGAATGTGAATTTATAATTATTTAATTGATCATGCAATTAGTGTACTGTTACTTTGAGTTAGCTTCAATTCAAAAATAGAAAATTTAAGTTTGATTAAAGTTTATTTGATTGAGTGTAATCTATGTTAGGATTAGGAGACAAAAATTTAACAGTTACATGCAAATGTAATTAATAATGCAAAGTAATAAATCACACATAAGTAGAACAAGAAGACATAAAGATTTAATGTGGTTAACCCAATCTTGGATTAAATCCACCAAATAGAGAGTCCAATATCATTATCTAGTAATTTCTTTATGTTACAATCTGTAATCCCTTGCAACTCAATACCACTGCAAGAAGCTATGAAATTCTCATATCGAGAAAACCCTAACCCTAAGAAATTATAACAAGACTTATGCTAGTTAACAAGTTAACCCTACAAAAATACTTGACAAGTCAACCTAGGGAAAATCTTGAGAATTCAAAGCAAAAATTCTTGATGAGTCAACCCCATGATAAATAAAAAGTGTACAGTACTTGCCTGATCAGTCACCACAAACCAACAATCTATAGAAGAATTAGTAAGTCAAAATGAAGAAGAATTCTAGTTGCCAAACATCTAGAGAAGAAATGACTGAGTGGAATGTTGAATTTAGGAATACAATTTAATTAGTATTTTTTCAATTCTGACAAGTATAATTAGATTCTATTTCAAAGGAATTAGTTTAGTTTGAGTTATTGCAGCTAGAATAGATTGATCTTTCAAGTGCAGTAGTTTGTTTTGGTAATTGTTTAATTATTCTTATTTTGAGTTAAGAATTCTACATGAAACTTTAGTTAAATATGTTTGATATGTTTTGCCATTTGGTCTTTCTAAATTAGGTTAATGTTTAATTTAATATTCAAAGTTTTTTTAGAAGTAGATAAATTACTTAGTTGTTCTAAGTAGATAGAGAAAGAACTCTTGGAAGTTCTTGAAGGAGCCTGATCTACAAACCAGTCACTATTCTATAGTGAAAAACCTCAAATTACTACCATTCCTTATTACAGATAGCCTTTGGACATGCCTAGTTAGAAAATTGATATAATTATTAAATGATGCAAGTGGTGACAACAATGACCTTGCCCATCATTTTTTGCACCGTTGTCGAGGACCTAAAAGATTTGTTTATAAAAATTCAAATCTTAGTGTTGATAAGGAGTGCAGATTGATCCATTGACAAGATGAGCTAGACAAAAATTTGGAATATTTATCCCTAACCAATTTGAAAATCATTGGCATAATTAAGGCTCTGATACATCAAAAGAACAAAAAGAAAATATTGAGCAAGAAGATTTTGAATAAGAAATTGAACAAGAACAATAAGGTGAACAATGACAACAACTAGGAAACATGGGTGACAAAGATACTAATTGAAATCCTTCTATTAGGATATTTTAGTATTCAATCAATTTTAATAGGAGAAATGATGAACCTCCTATGAAAAACATCACCCTCTATCTTACCAACTTATAGGGGAAAAAATTCTAAAGATCTTGATCAATTCCTGTTTGAGTTTAAGGTCTTATGTCAAATTTATGACTATACTACAGATAATCATAAGTTAAAATTGTTTCCCTCTACCTTAAAAGTGTGAACCTTAAGATTATTTATGGGATTGGGGGAGGCCTCAATTTATGCATGGGCTAAAATGGAAATTGCATTCTTGGATAAATAGGAAAGAGGAATTATTTCAAATGAGATAATTAGAAGATGAAAGTTTAGAAGATTATGCTGATAGGTTCCAATTGGATCATAGGAGATGTGCTAATGATCTACATGAAGAAATTAGTAAGAAAATGTTTTCAAAAGGCATTGATGAGGAATCTAGAGAATCCCTAAACCTTACGGGAAAAGGAGACATCAATAAAATTCCCTTGAATGGTAGTATTGAAATATATAAGAACTAATCTAGAAGGAAAGGTTTGACACCTGATGTGTCACAAGTGATGAAAGAATTATGAAATTTAAAAACTAACATACTCCATCTCAATAGTTAGCCTGATAAGAAGACCATTGAATCATTAGCTATATACTTTTCTAAATGTAGAGGAAAGAATCCTTTAAGGGAGTGCCCATTGAATTAGGTGGATCTTTGTGCAATCTATGAAAAGCCTCATAACACTAGTACTTGTAATATTCTTTTTGAGATTAAGAGTTAGTTGAATAAACCATCTGTAATAGAGGAAGATCGTAGAACCCCAAATTCAATTCTTATCAAGGATAATTTAGTCCAATAAATAATTTGAATAAGAATTCATGGGACAAATCAAATCAGTGGAACACATAATATCCAATGAAAACTCCAAACATGCCTTGGGGACCACTATGGGGACCTCCTGAATGATACTCCTAAGATTTGATTTTATTGTCATCAGTTATGAGGAAGTCATAATGATTGTCAAAATCATTTGGTAATGTAGAAAATAAAAACCAGTAAGGCAGAGAAAGTCATTTGGTAAAGGAATTAGAAGACAAGGAATTTAGGTAAAGAGAAAGCAAGCACATGCACCATGTTGATACCTAATTTTCCAAAACCAAAAATTAATGGGAAGTATTTCAAATACTTAGATATTTTATGCTCTTTTATCCTAAATTATTACAAACCCTAATATTTACCATGCACTTACATATAAGAAATATTTAAGATAAAATAATTGAATAATTATCATGATTTTGAATAGATTTTTCAAATAATATATTTCTAAAATTTATTTATATTCTAATGCATTGAAAATTTAAAATTATAAAATAATTATTCTTGTTTGATTACCTTAAATAAATGGAATAGGGATGTAATAATATTTTTATTTAAATAGTTTGGTAAATTTTTTTATAAAATATTGTTGAAATGAATCAAAATGAAAAGTTTTAATAAAAGAGGTAATTTGAAGTAAAATATTCCCTTTAAAAGAAAAAAGGGTGGCAAGATGGAGTTGAACACTCAATCTCTCAAGCCTACCCTCTTGTCCTACCTATCTACCCATTCCCTCCCTAACCAGTTAGTCTAATGTTATTACTTGAGAGATTTTGGAGTGGAATTAATTTATTTACACTTTTCATGTGCAAGTAAGAAAATTAAGGCGACATTCACATAGGGAGTATATCTTACCCAAAATATTTTAATTTACAATATGATTTATTTTGGCATAAAGATATTATTTTCAAAATTATTACCGAGAAAAAAGAGTGGGGAGAGGGAGTTGAACACTCAACCTCTCGACCCAACCCTCTTTTTCCTAATTACCTAAACTACCCCCCCCCCCCCCCCCCCCCCCCCCCCCCCTATCCAATTAATCTATGTTATTCCTTGAAAACATAGGTTAGAGTAGAAAGATATAAACGCATTGTTTTTACTCTATGATAAATGTATGTTAAAATATATCTTTTTTTACCTCAGTTATTTTTGAAAAGGTTTATTAAAGTAAATAGCATCATTTTAGGGTTACTTTTTAAAGTTATCCTCTTTTCCAATTTTAATAGTATTACCCTATGTAAATCTTTTGAGTTATCATTTTAGGGTAAGTTTTTACTTTTTATTTTCTAGGGTGAATTAAGATGTTTATAACTATTCTACCCTAGGTTTTAGAAACATATTATATTTATATGAGGCAAATATTATTTCACATTTTAAAAAAACATTTTAAAAGAGAAATGTATTATGGTTAAAATCTAAAAATCAAAATTCAATTAAAACATAAAATTATATTATCCTTTCCTATTAATATATTGTTATGTATAAATGGATTTTAGGGTTTGTCTTATTAATAGGATTTTTGTGCTTTGATAAATGAAAAAAGAGTACCTTTGATAAAATTTTTAAACCTTATTAGTACTTTCTTATTTTATCAAAGAAACATTTGTATGTATTGCGATAAATGTTCTTATATTATGACCCTCTTGATGATTTATTATTTATTACTAAAAGTAATATTTGATATAGTGATCATTTTAGAGATTCAAAAACTTATTAAATCATAATGAAGCCCTAAATTGAAATTCATTTAAGGTTATCTGATTTTGGATTTGGTGTGCAAGAGTTTTATATCATAAACAGGTGATGATAACCGAGCAAATTATCTAAAGATATGACAAATATTATTTGTAAAATGCGGGAAATGTTTTATTCCCTCAAACCATATGTATGGTTAATTTGTTGTAATTATTTAGGGTAGTTGTAAGATTAGGTATTTGTGAAAAGGTATGACCTTTCATAGGAAACTATTGAAATTGATATAAATATTGAGTCATTCAACATTCATAGACACAATTTTAGATTAGAAAATATTTTTGAGAACTCCTGAGAAGGATTCAATTCACAACTGCAACTGTGGACTTTTATGTACCATTTTTCAACATCTATAAAGATAAGTTTCATTTCTTTTATTTGTGGTTACTAGTTGTTTGTATGCTTTCGATTAGTCTCTCAAATATTCTATTAAATAGAGTGTTTCACTGTGTTGAATTCCCCGAGTATCATAATTCAAAATTAATATATATAGTTTAAATATCAATTGAAAGATCTGTGTATCTTCTCTTATTTTTATTGGTCTCTTAATTTGAGTTAAATTTGATAAGATTAGCTATATAGATTGATTTGAATTATAAGTCAAGTGGAAGCCTATGAAGTGATGGTCTTGTTTTATTAAATAAAGTTTTTTCAAACCGTCTCTGATCATACGTAGGATTGAAAGTGTTTTGACTCTATAATCCAAATATTTAGAAGACACTGATCTAATCTTTAATTAGAAATTATCATATTAAGTTCATTTATAGTTTGTAGATCATTAAGTCATTATTTCAAAAGAATTGCTTTTTAGTCCTTAGTTTAATCATTTTACTCAAGTTTTATAGAGTAGAGATTTTTAGTAGATTTGTTGATTTCCTCAAAGGATCATTTACCACCTTTGGAGGAATTTTATTTTGTGTACGTAGTTGTGGGACACAGAGAATTTGATATTACAAAGTGAATTTAGGCATACCAGACTTGACTTGATTAAGTCAGAATTGCAAAGGTATCAATTTGTACCCGCCAGTTGGCAAAATCCAATCCATCATTTTTGGGCACCAACAAATTGGTGACTCTACTGGTGAGTTGTTTGTAAAAACATTACTCAGAATTTTTGGTGATCAGAGAGTCAGACTCTACTGGAGATAGAACTCAGAATCAATTGTATGATTTTATCCTTCTTATGAAGAAGGTGGTGACTATATATAATTTTTTTTCAGATTTCTTCTTAGGGCAAGCATGAAATAATATTTTCCTCAAGACACTTGAGGTGACGACTCCATACAAAGAATTTTAGAAAGTGATTCCATTGGAAATTAAGAACTCAGGGGTAGTTTATATTTTCCTTCTGATAAGAAGGTGGCGACTCTGTATATCAGAAGTTTTTAGTTTCTCTATTGAGGGAGGAGATCCAGAAGGGAGATGAAATTTCATCTCATTATTTTATTACCATGTTTAAGAAATGGATCAAAAGTATATTTATCCCTATTGATCTCATACCTTTGGATCTTATAGAATTTAAATGCATTACAAATGAATGGTTTTCAAAATTTGCATACAAGGTTCCTAAATTCTATAGAAATTGTAATAAATCAACTTCTAATCATTTGGATGCTTTTTACACATTCCTTTATGATTATGAAATTTATACAGAAGGCAATACTATGGGATTGTTTGCCAAGTCATTGAAGGGTTATGCAAGAGAAACATTTAGTTCATTGCCTTCACAGAGCTTTTCATCATGGGATGAGTTTGAACAATGGTTCCTTGATGTTTTCCATGACAAGGATGAAGAAAATGAATGCATTGTGAATCATGATCAGGAGTAAAATCTTCTTAGTACAAAACAAATTTCAGATTGATTGGATATTGAATATCAAAAGTATGTGTAGAAGAATGGCCCAGGTTTTTTCTATAACCATCAGAATAAGCATGTGCAGGTGGTATTTGATAAAGTAAATGATAAATCCTTGGAAAATAATACATTCAAAGAATACATGCACTATGATGCATACAATAGGGAAGAACATATGCTGATTGATAATGTTGAATATTTCCTTGGGTATGATATTTATGAGAATCATAATAATGATTTTCCTGGATATGAATTACTTTCTAATTTGTTCTATGAGAAGAAACTGCATACTGCACAAGAAGAGGATAAAATTATAGGAGAAAATATTTATGAAAATATTGATTTAATTGATAGAGCAGATCATGATTCTCAAGAAAATATATGCCAACAAGAGGTACTACATAATAAAGATATTGGAGAAAATGAAAAAGCATATGAAGAGGCAAACAAACTGTTGTTGCAAAACATTCCAGAAGGTGATACATATTCAAGAGCACTATGTGAAAAAGAAGAGGATAATGCTTTTGGAGATACCCTAAATTTTTGAGATCAACTATATAAGGAAAATAAAAAAATAATGTTTATAGTTGAAAGGAAAAAATTATTTCAGCAATATCTTTTTGAAAGTCAATTACATTCTGATATGCATTGGAAACATAGGGATAATTATGAAAAATTTGTGGAGCCAAATTTGCATAATGTAATTCAAGGTACAAATATTTTAAAAGGGAATAATGAAAATTTACCAAAGATCTTTTCCTAGAAAAATGTTGCATCTACAAAGAATGAGTTGTACAATGAAAGGAATAATCATGGCATTCATATTTCTCATGGGAAAAGAATACATCGGATAAGTGATTACAGAAATAAAAATATTCAAATCAGACATAAAAGAAGTTACAACACTCTATTCCCAGTTCGTATGACACAGACATGATTTGACCATGAAGGATGCTATGATACATTCCGAATGATCTTGTTGCTAAATGATCAGAATCGAATCTTTGATAGGGGAAGGCATTATCATCACAGATTGGGATCTATTTCAGGGAGTTGTTTCTTCGTCTCTGTATTCTATTTTATTTTAAATTATTTCATTTTTTTTGTTTAATAAATTCAATAGTATTAATTTTCTTTTTGATTACTGGTGAAGAAGTAGGTCACGTTTTTCTTATTCCAGCAGAGATTTGAAATCATTTTTTGATTGTAAATCATTGTTTATACATCTAGAAAGGTTCCCATACCCTTCTCCATGTATGAAAAATGAATTTTTGATATTTTTACATGTTTTTTAGATGCCGACAGCCTCAAAAACGCCCATAAATCTTTAAAAACGACCCAGATTTATAAATAACAACCAGCATAAGAGTTGATGAGATAAAAGGTGATGATTGCAAGATGTGCACATAATACATTGGTTGAAAGTGTTTTAAAGTATCAAACAAATGAAAATTACAGTTATCAACAAAATATGCAGCCTGAAGCATGGAAGCCCACCCTTGGCCAGCCTGCCAATGCATCATCCTTGGCGACCCTGATCCATCTTCCCCCGCTATTCACCAGGCATAAAAATTTTCTTACATGCCCCTCACCCAATAAGTAACTTAGGAATTTATCGACACAAAGGAATAAAACTCTTACTAAGAATGCAATGCGACAAATTAATCGCATTATAAAGTTGTTATAAAGCTCTTACTAAGAATAAAGCCATTATAAGAATCAATGATGAAAATAACTCATCGATAATTTAGGGATATATATATATATATATATATATATATATATATATATATATATATATATATATATATATATCAATTCCATAGTTGAAGAGATATGACGCTAAGTTCAACTCTTGCGAGGAAAAGATAATCAAAGCAATCAACAACTACAATAAGTAGAATATAGATTATATAGGGAGAGGAACAAAATACGTATTTATCATTGCATCTAGATTGAAATTAAATACATTGTGTCTATATTAATACGATATTAAGACTTGAAGATTAAATTGATAAGCAATGGTGCAAGAAAGGCGGGCGTCCACTTCTTTAATATTTTGAGAAATTCTGTAACAAATTTTTAAGAAAATAGGAAAGAGTTGGATTCAACAAGCCTTTTGTGCAATTAAGCTTCTGGTTCAGATTCAAGAGCAGCAACCCTAACCCTAAAATCATCTATAGAATGAAATGTAAATCATCTCAACTGAAAGGTATCTGCTGAGGTAAGTATTCTTTTTAGAACACAATTATTTTCATTATATTTTCTCTATAAGCTTTATAGTTTATATTTTCATCAAAGAGAAAATATTTACTCAATTTTATCTTAATATGCAATATGATAAGTATTTTTGTATATATGAAAGTTTTGTACAAGATAGATTCATATAGCCACATGATTATATTTTATGATTTGAATATCACTATTAATGAAATGGCCCTAAGTAGATAAGGAGGATATATCTCATTTCGATATAATATTTTCATTTTGGAAGCAAAATGTGTGAGGCCTCACCCTAGACCCATCACGGCTTTTCCATTATCATTATGGTAGACCTAGTAATTGGCTTAATGTTTTGATTAGCTTAGGAGATTTTACTTTTTTAGACAAAGATTTGATTATAATAGACGAGAATACATTACATTTTATGATGCTTTCTATACTCACAATGTTGACTTTATGATACATTATGACTGACATTATGATGATTGATTTAGATGAAATACTGAGATGTGCAATTAGGGAATTTATGTCGATATGAGTTGTTAGAAAAATGAAAATCAAGAAATGAATTAGCTTGAGATGTGTATTTCATTTAGGGTTAAATGTTAGGTGATGAATTATGGATGATTATTTTATGATATAAATTTATGAATTCTAATTTATGGTTATTTTGATTTATGAATGTTGTGATAGATTTTATATGCTTACGTAAGTAACTAGGAAATGGAGATTTGATTCGATTATGATACGATGAGATTTATATTATGAATTGGAAGTTAATTACTAAGGTGAAGTTTATGAGTGTCATGATGACATTTAATTGAAATTGAATTATATATGCAATGATTATGCTACAAGCTTAATTTAGTGATGAATTGAATATTTCATGATGAGTTGTATGTATGTTATAGATGAATTATTATGCCATGTGAATTATGATATTTCAGATGAATTATCTTGATTGTTAATGTTATAAATTTACATGTATATATTTCCTTGGACTACTGATGTTGGACTTTAGTGTGCAGGGAATTAGACCATGGTAAATTCAGAGAACCAAAGCATAGACCTATGTGAAAATCAGTTCGAGCCAAGGTTGCTTCTAATGAGAGGCAAAAACATCATTGTATCGTATTTTATTTGTGAAAGTAATGTGCATGAATGTATTTAATTTATATGTTAAATTGTGAATGTTATTTATTTGTGAGTATACCCAAGTGGATATGCCACATGGCTTGTGATGTGTCATTCTTGTTGTCTCACTTGACACTTGTGTGTGTACTAGTGGCCATGACATGTCCACTTCGGGATTGGATGCCCATCAACCTAGGATAGTACCATGAGAATCCTCATGAGAAATCCCTTGGATAGGGAGCTTGAGTTAGTGTCTTATCAATGAATCTCGGATTTGAACTTAGCATGAGTTTTTTTGGGGATTAAAAGGTGTCTAGGGGTGTGTTTAGGTCATTTTTAGTAAGCCCACTTGATATACCTATAAGTAAAGGGCATTTTTAACCATAGGACAACTCATAGTTGATAAAAAGACCCCTCCAAAAGTTGGATTTTCAAAATGACCGAAAATCCACTTTTGAAGCATGGTCTTGGTTAGGGTTCCATCCAATTAAGATGTAAGTTTTTGGTTCACCTTTTTGGCCAACCTTTTTAGGAATCCATATTTGGAAACCATGTAAGAAACTTGGGAAGACCATCCAATGAGAGTGAGATCCTATCCCTAGGAGATTGTGTGGAGGCCTTTTTAGAGGGGACTCTTCTTTTGAAAGAGTTGGACACCCACTCTCTAGATTTGGAGACTTTGCTAATTTGGAGAAAAAAGACTTAGGAAAAGAGGAGGCTGTTCATAAAATTTCTTCCATAAGCTTGGATCTAGGTTGGTGACATTTTTCATTCTACTTGTGATGTTTTCATGTGAAAGGGTTCTCAAGAATATATTCATTCTTGCATAGAGAAACTAGTTATTGTGTTATTATGTGCTTTTAATTTGTGAATCTTGTTATTATGTGTTAGTAGATATTATGTGAAATCTTGAGCTTATTGTAGTGCATGTTTTCTTTGTATTGTAAATGTGAAGTTATGAGCTCTTGAAGATTTCTTGTTGTGTTGTATTATTTTGTTAAGGGAGTTTTTCTCAAGGCCACACTCACCCTTGGGCGGAAAGAGTAGCCTTGGGGGTGAAGAGAATTTTGGGACAACCATGGGTGTAGAGTCTCTCCTTGGTATGGAGAAGGAAAAAATATGAATGTATGAGCTCTATGTAGCCATTTCCTTTTGTATTTTGGGGATCATAAGGGATTGTATGGCTTGAAGCCTTGGGGGTCATAATGAGCTTTGTTGGGTTGGGGTCTTTGTGGCAAGACATGTGATAAGAAAGCCAAGTGAAGGCTTGTCTTCTATTTTATGAAATGTGCTTTCTCCCCTTGGGTTTTAGTTCCACCTTCACCCCAATTTTTGAGTCATTTGGAGACTCTTTGTTTTAGCCTTGGATGGGAGTTTGAATGTGATTATTGTGTTATTGAGGTTTTTGGTTTGCTTGATTGAGAAACCTTGTCTATGTGATGGTTCCCCAAGCTCGGGGGTGGCTTCATAGAAGCCTAGGTTGGGAGGTGAGCACTCCATGACCTATTTTTGTTTTATTGTAGGATTCGAAGCCATTGAAGACTTCTTGAATGAAGCTATTTTCTTGAAAAAGTTTGAGGATGTATCCAAAAGTTGATATGGATTCTACTTGTTTTATATTATTGTTATTGTGAGGGAATTTAAAGGATCCCTTGAGCTCAATGTGTTTATGTAATGGAGATATCACTCCAAATCTGTGTTTGTAACAAAGCGTTAATGTATTTCAAAGCCTTGAGTAATGTATTGTTTCCTTTTTGGATAGATTCATTTCCTTATGAAACTATTATAATGCTCAAAGGAAGATTTCAGTGTATTCTTGTTATAGTAAATAAGAAATGGACAATGTGATATTTCATTTAAAATGTAAGGTTCATGTTGACAAATGAATAGTGAAAAAAAAAGATTAGTGTAGCATTCTATTTCATTGTTGCAAGGAAGTGTTAATTTAAAGCTTTAGAAGCAATTTCCTTAAAGACATGATGAATGAATTTCAAGATGAAAAATGAAGAAATGGATAATCATGTTAGGAAATATCAAAGATAATGTAGGCTGGAAGTGTAGTTGTTTTGGAATAACTATGGTAATCTTTATTAAAAAAAAACATTCAATCAAATTCATTAGTTTTATCTATTGTTGTTGTGAATAAACTAAATGGTTAAATCCAACTATAATGTCTTAGAGTTTAAAAAACAAACTAAGTAGAAAGAGAAACAAACTAACAAAGAGAAATTAAAAGAGTGAAGAAAGATTTCAAAACAAGTGAATAAACACAAAGAAAAGTGGAAATAGAGACCTACAGGTCTCTGGAAAATGTATGGGAAAAATTCTCATACATTTTCTAATTCCACAGTCAATATTTTATGATTTCCTAGCCCACTTGTAAATCCATCAATAAAAATAATTATATATTTATTCCTCTTCCACTTGATGGCAAGAATAAATTAATATTCATGGCCCATCAACTTAACCAAGTCAACTTGGGTGGGACCCACCTGGGTTGCCACCCAAGAAGCTCTGAAAAAGGGGCTTTAAAAAAAATAAAAAAATAAAAAGAAAATATATATATTTATATTAAATATACATTATTGGATTGTCAAAGAAAAAAAACATGTTAATGCACGTGGGTTGCTTTTCAAATATAGGTGTTTTTGTTTAAAAATAAATTTATAAAGAATTTTTTTTTAAAAAAATTGGTTGGGGGGGACCTGCGTGCCTTGCCCCCTTCCTGCGCATTGCCATGCGCAAGAGGGCTTGCCATGGCAGGGTACCCCCTGCACATGGTAGCATGGGGGGGGCTTCCCACATCAGTCCCAATGGGACTTTAAGCGCACAAGGTAGGCGCAATTTATTTATTAGCTTTTTTTTTATATTTTGTTTTATTTTAATTTAATTTAATTTATTATTAATTCAACCTACTTGATAAATAATATTTTAATTTATTTTAATTTTATTTTTTTGGGTTATTTTTATTTATTAATAAATTTATTTATTATTAAATATATTATTTAATGACCACATCTTTTTATTAATTAGTTAATAAATTTAAAGAAAAATTGTATATATGAGACAATCAATATTTTTTTAATTTTATCAATTAAATAATACATTTATTAATTAATATTTATATATATATTAATTAATAATCAGAATACTAACGTTATGATTTACTCTTGAATTTAGTTTAATTAAGTTAATCATTAATAACTTAATTGTTAATTAAATTAATTAATAGTCAATTGATTCCTATGGAATTATTAGTTTTTTAAAACATTTTTTGATGTATATAAGAGCATTATTGGTATGTGCTAATATGTGGGTAGGATAGTAAATTTAATTGTTTAGACAATGTTTAATTTAAGTTAACACTATTAAGTTAACAAATGGAATTATTTATTTTACCAAACAGAGATTTTAACCCATTGATTATCACCACTGCTAGTAATAGTTGAAGGTAAAATGGGCCATATGGGGTGATCTAAAGTGCATTTAGTTCTAGGCCTAGGTGGTGGAACATTGAGTAGCATTAATAATAATAAAACAAATTTGGTAAATTAATCCTTTCAAATTTCTAATGAAGGATGCTAGATGTAGAGAATTATATCTAATTTAGATTATAGTTAATTAAATAATACTAAATTCTTCCTGAACCCCCTTTCTAAAACTATTATTAGTTTTATTATGATGATCACTTGTATTAGCCTAAGTTTGTACTAAAGCCTGCTAGGGAAGGACCTTAAGCCAGTAATTAAATTATTGCACTTGTAAATTAAGCTTGGATCTAGAAAGTTAATCCTAGAATTTTGACGGGTCATAAATCATGCCAGGGGGTGGATGATTTTGTTTAATGCTCATCATTCTTTCCCATCACCCTAGTGAACTTTCTTTCTCTCTCTGACTTAACCGAACGAGCTTAGTCAACTGTTAACCTTGAACATAAACTTATAACATTTAAAAAAAAAAGTTGGTGTGTTTTTGGGGTGTAAATTTATGGGCATGACACTTGGTATCAAAGCCTAGGTTTCAACATTGGATCCTAAACCCATTACGTTTCTTATCTAACTTTACCCTTTTGAAATTGTTAGGATGCCTCCCCTTATGCATCAAGCAGTTCGCAATTCGGAGCTAGGACTAGAAAGTTATGCCTTCTCCAAGTAGACCCAATTTTATACATAGATTTTTGATAAATTTTAATAGTTTTAATAGTTTATTTCTAATAAACAGTATGATGGCCCTTCATTACATTATCAAGGGATTCTTGAGACCCTTGGGATCCATCAAATTATTATAATTCCAATTCCGTGTAGGATGGATCACTTTTGGGTTAATTTGATTCCATAATTTAGCTAAATTGTTCCTCTATAGGAGATAGACTAGGAACATGAAAATGTCTTAATAACTCAAGTTAAGGGGTCAAAGTAAATTGGAAACATGTTATTGCACAAGAAGTTTATATAAACTAATATAATGAGTATACCTAGAAGAATAACTTAAGAGGGTTATGGACGGATTATGTTCAGTGTTGATGTAAACAAGAACTAAAATTATTTTGACCACATTATTAAGTAAGATTAAGACATGGTTATTCACTCAACATGTATCAACGAAAGCATTAGTTGTGGTAGGATTCACATAATGATTGAACGGAAAATAAATTAGAGGTTATACTAATGCTCAACATTGGAACCACCTACCCTTATCTCGTTCATAATTTAAAACCTTATTATTTATGAAGGAAATGTTGTTATGGTAGTGGTAGCAACTTAAACTACTTGTGAGGAAACATTTAGAAACTTCTTTATTGAGAATCTAGGCTGCATAAATTTTATGATATGTTCTTTTCCACTTAAATAAGAAATACTTTATCAAGCACATGTTAATAACAAAAGAGTACCCTAGGAGTAAAAATGTAAAGAGTAAACTTGGCCAAAAGATCGATCAACAAATGACGACCCCACCTTGGAAATATGAAAGCAAAGAATAATATAGATAAGTAATGGAAAATTCAACTACCTAGGAATTCCTTCAGATTTCATGAATAGAACTTAAAGGGAATTCTTAAGAAATTAGTATCAAATTACCAAACAAACTCATTGCTTAATGACTATAATACGATAATAGTATGAAGACTATGCATGTGTAATAGATTCATTTGGTAATTAAATAAGGAGACCCTTATCGAGATACACTTCCAAGATGATTCAAGGGTCAAGGTAGAAAGGTAACCTAAAATTCTTTTGTGTCCTAATATATATTGTAAGGAAATTATGAATTACTAGGAGGTAGATGTTAGCTATGAATTAATGACCTTCTTTGTCAGTGTTTTGTAAAAAAAGAAAGAAAAAGAAAATTAATATGAATTATAATGAAACTTTGGACAATCAATGACAATTTTTGAGACTACAATGGAGCCGATGGAGATAATATACATTTAATCTAGTGTAAATAACTTGACTATCCTATGTTGTTGTAATTATTAGTGCATAAGTAAATTGGAACCTTGTTAATGTGTTTATTAATAGAATAATATAATTTAGGGATTTTACTTTTGGATAGTCCCTTGTGCAGTGCAGAGTTCGCTCAAAGGTAAATCACCTGCTATAAAGTAGAATTTTCTTTTGGGGCATTCTACAGGAATGATGATTGAGAATATAAAACCTTTGGATAGATGCACCAAATTGAGTCCAATAAGATGGAGACCTTGACTTAAACAAACATAGGACATAATTGTGAGGGTGATTCATTAAATCCTTATGGATGGTCATCAGACTCTTAAAGTATAACATACTTTATGTCTTTACATCATGTACAAACTAGTAGGTAACCCTCCTCGTGAGTCAATGTAATATGCTTGGGAATGTTGTGTAAAGTGGATATTAAGTGGTAATATTGAGAGTAGTATGGAAACATAATGAAACATATGTATAGTAATATAAATTAACTATCAGAATGCCTTTTGTGATGAGTGAAGTTATATGTGAAGTACCCTGAGTGAGTGACTAGTTCAATTAGCTAGGAACGTAGTGGAGGACATCAAGTGAAAAATCACCAAATAGAGCCACTTGAGAAGTTTCTTGAGGGTTGTGATGCTAAAAATATTCCTATGTATTAATTATATTAGTTGAGGTTCTCATGGAGTTGTTGTGCTGGTAACCGTATCTCTGGTCATTCCTATATTCCTAAAATTTATAGCCTTATAGATGTTGTAATAGAGTTGTTTTATGCCCTTTTGGCCTAAGTGAGTGGGCCATTTAAATGTTGTGTAAGTACGATGATGTATTTCATGTTGTTGAGAGTGAGGCATAAGTGAACCACATTTGTAGTGGGAACTTCTCTCTCTAGGAGAGGAGGATGTTGTGATGTGAATACCATGATTATATGATTTGACGTAGTGAAAGAACTTATAGAGTAAGTAGGACTATTATCAGTAAATATGTAGTTGTCTCTTGAGTTTTTGTGTGTCTACTTCTCTTCCCAAATAAATGTTTTCTTGGAAAACCCTTAATGCCTTATCCCTGTCAGGACATAATTGGTATATTTTAAATATTGTCATAATAAATGTATGTTGTGATTTCATCATCTCCCTCTTAGTGACCTCAAAAGGTCACATGGTTCATGTAATGATTGTGGTAGAATATGGATTGCTAAATTTATTTTTCTTTTATTTTACTTTGTTTCACAAGTTGATTTTTGTGATTGCCAACAATGTAAAAATAATTAATTTATGTGTTGGGCTGCTTAGCCAAACTTTATTTTAATGTCCTTATTTGCCTTAAGGACTTGTATTTACTTATTTTGTGACAAAGTTTTACCCATGTGGTCACATTAAATCTCACTTTGATGAAACGTTCTTTTCAATTTTTAAATTATGGATTTTATGATTATTTGATGAGGCTCTTATGGTTGTAATTGTTGGCAAGTCCTTTCGTGGTAGGTTGTATGAGGGAGAAGATTTATTGGGGAAATCCATCATATTTTATTATTATAAATAGGGAGAAACTGTAAAGAAGTTTCCCATCACACTATGTTCACCCTTGTCATTAGCGATATCTATGACCATGCTAGTAGCCTTGGTGAGAGTATTTTATGGATTGTGTTATGCATAGTCCTTGTAAGAATACTTTATGATCTTTCTTCATAGATATTGTAACACCCAACCTAATAAAAACCAACTAACAAGAAATGAAAACTTCAAACAAACACCGAACAATTTTTTTTTTATTCCAAAATATAATTCCATTACATAACATCTTTACAACCAGATACCAAGAGTATTAATACTGCATTATTACATATCTGATAATTACATCTGAGTATTTGGATATAATCATATTTAAATACAATACAAAATTTCAAATACAATCAGATTGTCAACTGATTCAAATCAGATTCAGATACATTTTACAACCAAGAACCAAACTACATCTAGTCCCTAATGTTCTATCAGCAGACTATTCTTCCAAGTCCTTCTACCAAATATATATAGAACCTGAAATCACAAGAAAACACAACCGACAAACACAACAGGGCTTAGTCACATTGTCCAAGTTGTTAAAACCTCTAGTAAACCTGCATGTTAAATATAGTAACAGCATGATAAACATGTAATCCATATAACAGATATCCTGAAAGTACAATTTTCTTTTCTCAACCAGATTAAAGCAAGTAATTAATTTCTTACAAATAGTTATGCAGAAATAAACTCGCATAGATTATGTCAAGGAAATGATCCAGTAGTTCATGGGTGTCAACATAAGAATCTACGTTCAGCCACTCGTAAGATTCAATATGTCAGGTGAAACCATAAGTTCTTATTTTGTTATATGAAACCCAACCCATGAATTTTTAATATTATCACTTGATTAAATAACTGTCATAAACTTTCCCATAAGGATCTAGACTAGTTTTGGAGGGCATCCGACAAAATAATTCTATCACCACAAGTTATTCGATTCATGACAGCCACCCAATCTAAAGGATCACACTTGCATAATCTAAGAATACACATGATTTAACTGCTATAAAAAGAAATGAACTACAGAATTCCATTTCAATAGAATAGTTATCTCCATTGCATCAATAATAAAATTGAATCCACAATCTGGAAATCCGTATAAAACCATGTTTCCATATTACCATTCCATACTTAACCAAGCATCAAATCTTCTGACTAGAATTATAACCATAATCTATTCCATCATACTAACATCAACACAAAATGCCATAAACAATTTCATTCACATTGGAATCTTATCTACAATGATTATAAATAAATCTAATCATAAACAGACTCCATCTGAATTATACAGAAATCTTCCACAAAACTCATTACAGATATCAATTAAATAAGTTTGTTGATCTTAACAGATTATATATATATATTAAAAATATACCTTACACTCTGTACTGTTATCTATAAGTTCATATCCCTATATTCACGACAGCGTACATATATGTATATATCATGACAATATATATACATACATGTATTCTAGCATGCATATAGTCATATAACCTCATACATAACATTCCAGACTTTACACTCTGTACTGTTATCTATAAGTTCATATCCCTATATTCATGACAGCGTACATATATGTATATATCATAGTAATACATATACATACATGTATTCTAGCATGCATATAGTCATATAACCTCATACATAACATTCCAGAATGCTAAGTAGAATATCTAATTTTACCGTTATCATAGAATGCAAGAAAACAAACTAAACATATAATTATACATCCCAGTAATTCAGAATTAGAAAATGAATTTACCAAATTGTAAGATTGTATTTTCAGTCTAAAGACCAAAAACAACTAGATTAATCTTATTTCTAAGTTTACACCAAAATATTACATCATTTATACAACTGAAACTATAATGCCATCGAATTTTTATTCAGTCTATAATACTCTGTCGACACACATTTAATTCATATACATAGTCAACTATACTATGCTGCTCTTTATAAATATATAAACTGCTAACTGTCGACATTCTACTGTCGATGCATATATAATTATATGCATTAATAAAAATATACAAACCGACAGTCATCATTAAAATAGAGAATCATACTAAATGCCACAAGTAAAATCGACTACTCACAAAAGCCATGAAATAAGCTGTATTACAGTCAATACAAAGACCCGACCATAGTTTATTAAATGTAATTTTTGCAACTACAAACTACGAATCAATTAACATTTTGTTTCCCTTCACCTCAATATTATCATAGTTGACTATTTATAAGAAGGCTCACAAAAATCAGAGACATTCTAAAACAACCAAACGACTAGTGATAGATGCTGTTGAAAACTAAACCTCACTTATAAATTTAGAAGAAAACTGTTGACGATAACATTAATGCATTCTATATTTAATAAACACAAAACCACGAAATGATTCCATATTAACTCTTTTCCTAAATCGATGAATATCAATAGCAAATCGATAATGAAAACCCAAAAAAAAGACTAACAGGTATTTCACCCAAGGAATATGCTGTCAAAGCCGAAGCCATACGAAGCATAACTTCGAAATTCCTTTTAAAAAAAATAATAACTATACTGTAGCCGTAAATGACTTTATTCAAAAGAATAGAGAATAAAACTATCCTTAATACCTCTATAAGACAACATTGAGCTCATAAAACTGAAAGCCTAGTAACAGACTCAACCCAATAATCCTCTAAACACTTTTCTCTAAAAATTAGCATATGGGTTTTCGACAAACCTTTTTATTCTACTAAGTCCAATAAAGGAAATGAACTAGAGACGACGTAGAAGACTTACTTCACAAAACCTTAATGAACTTATTATCATGACAGAGAATGCTACAGGATGAAGCTCGAAACTATCACAAAAGTAAACAGAGACTCACCACACTGAAGCTATAACTCTTCACAATATTTCTATGACAGAAATCTCTTTATATTTCAAGATCACAAGTACCCATGTTTAACTATAAATGGAAACTTCATAATAGAGACCATTGATATATGAAAATGAGTTCACAATCCAACTATTCCTTCACAGTTACTTTCTTCACGCAATAATTTCATTCACAAAACTATTCAAAAAGCTTTTTAACATTTTCCTTTCATCATGCAGATTAAGCAAAGAAATCAATGAGAGAGAGAGAGTTTAAGAAATTGCCCCTGCTTGAGAAAATGCGAGGGTGAGCACTAAAAGACCACTTGTAGAGCTTCCTACCCAACTCGCAGACAAAGTCTTCATCCTCCTCAAAGCCGTGCTTCACAAAAATCTCACAACCAACTCTCACAACAAACTCAGAGAAAATGCAACCACGATATCGACAGAAGAAACGAGATATGCAATGCCGTGAAGATAAAACGGATTGGTGAAACTCAAGAATCTCCCTCATGGTTAACAACTTCCTAGAATTTCGCAGAGAAACCCGTTCAACAGAGGGTTCATTATTTTTTTTTCAAACTGAAGTTCATCAATGGTGAACTGAAACCAAAATGCGATCCATCACCAAGAAATATGACAGATAAGACATACAATAAATGCTCATTACTGTGAGCTAAACCCAAAAACCCCACTCACACAAAAAAACTCAACACTTGGCATTTTCTGTACAGCTCGCATACCAATACCTGCCACATTGAATTGCCAAGTTTGCCGCCATAACAATCCACTATACTCTACTAAGTCTAGGCTAGTTTAGGTTAAGTTTAAACAAAACTTCCTAACTATCTACTAACACTAAGCCTGCTAACACTTTAGCATAGGTATTAACATCAAAATCTGTTAAGTAAACCAACATTTAAAATAAAACATTACCAACATACTAACAATAAAATGATATTGATATTAATATTAATATAAATACTAATCCTTACCATTACCTCATATACATAATAATCATACTAATAGTCATTAATATTAATATTAATATTTATCTTAATATTAATATTAATTACTATTATAATTTCTTTCATATAGAAAATTAACATCAATAACAATCATCAATATTATATGTATAATTATAATCATTCATTAATATAAACATATGTATGTATATAGAATCAACTATATGTCTATATATAAACATACACATATAATTATTTCATATTAGCGTACACAGATTTATACAAATGAAATATTATAACATATATATATATATATATATATATATATATATATATATATATATATATATATATATATATATATATATATATATATATATATATATATATATATATATATACATGTACAAATTAATCAATGAACATATCTGTTATCTCTGAACATTTATTTCTGTCACCAAACCAATTCTGCAAATACAAATAAGACATACATAAGTAACTAAAACCATACCATATTGAACTATAAAACAAGATTGTCTTTCTGAAAACATTCCTTTCTACAGGATTCTTGAATCTGAATTGATTCAAATGATAGAATCCTGATATAACACAACACTAAAATACCTAGACCATTATTCTGAGAATCAGACTTAGTGAACTCTGAATTCTCCAAGAGTTTGAAAAACATCTTAACGATGCCAGATAACAAATTGTTCAACCAAAACATGTTCCAAAACAAGTAACAAACCATCTAGAAAATCTAAACTAATCTCAGAGTTCTAAGGATCAAGTCCAAGACTGTCAGGGGCATGACAGATATTATGATATTATCAACAAATATAATATAAAGTTGGTACAAACTAAGAATTTGTAGAGTGACAAATGATACCTTAAGCATAATATTTACTCTAGATATTAAAATTCATAGGGACCAACATCTAGAGTGATGTTAGCATACATTTGAGATATATTGTAAGGAAGATGTCCCTTTTTTTAGTGTATTCCCTTGTGACCTCAGATCCAACATTGGTGTGTTGAATGGAATTACTTTACTTGATCCTGTTGCTAGAAGAAGATATGGTAACTATGTAAAATAATATTAGATTGTGATGTTTGGGATAATCAATTCTATCGTACAATGTTTATACTTTTAAATGTTAGAATTGATTAAAATAAGGTAAAACATATCCTTAACATGTATCAACATTAGAATTCCTCATTGCATGAGATCAGTGATTCAAAATTTACCCAATGGGCTAAGCTAGATGTCAACCCTGGAACTTTAACCCTAAGTGGCATAACTTCCAAGAGGAAGTTCATGCCTAGGGGGGGAGGATGTGAGGCCTCACCCTAGACCCATCATGGATTTTCCATTACCGTTATGGTATACCTAGTAATTGGCTTAATGTTTTGATTAGCTTAGCATATTTTACTCTTTTAGACAAAGATTTGATTACAGTAGATGATAATATATTACATTTTATGATGCTTTCTATACTCACAATGTTGACTTTATGATGCATTATGACTGACATTATGATGATTGATTTAGATGAAATACTAAGATGTGCAATTAGGGAATTTATGTGGATATGAGTTCGGAAAATGAAAACCAAGAAATGAATTAGGTTGAGATGTGTATTTTATTTAGGGTTAAATGTTAGGTGATGAATTATGGATGACTATTTTATGATATAAATATGAATTATAATTTATGGTTATTTTGATTTATGAATGTTGTGATGATGTGATGGATTTTATATGCTTACGTAAGTAACTAGGAAATGGAGATTTGATTCGATTATGATACGATGAGATTTCTATTATGAATTGAAAGTTAATTACTAAGGTGACGTTTATGAGTGTCATGATGACATTTAATTGCAATTGAATTATATATGCAATGATTAAGCTACAAGCTTAATTTAGTGATGAATTGAATATTTCATGATGAGTTGTATGTATGTTATAAATGAATTATTATGCCATGTGAATTATGATATTTCAGATGAATTATCTTGATTGTTAATGTTATGAATTTACATGTATATATTTTCTTGGACTACTGATGTTGGACTTTAGTGTGCAGGAAATTAGACCATGGTAAATTCAGGGAACCAAAGCATAGACCTATGTGAAAATCAGTTCGAGCCAAGGTTGCTTCTAGTAAGAGGCAAAAACCTCATTGTATCATATTTTATTTGTGAAAGTAATGTGCATGAATGTATTTAATTTATATGTTAAATTGTGAATGTTATTTATTTTTGAGTATACCCAAGTGGATATGCCACATGGCTTGTGATGTGTCATTCTTATTGTGTCACTTGACACTTGTGTGTGTACTAGTGGCCATGACATGTCCACTTTGGGATTGGATTCCCATCAACCTAGGATAGTACCATGAGGATCCCCATGAGAAATCCCTTGGATAGGGAGCTTGAGTTAGTGTCTTATCAATGAATCTCGGATTTGAACTTAGCATGAGTTTTTGGGAGGCCTAAAAGGTGTCTAGGGGTGTGTTTAGGCTATTTTTAGTAAGCCCACTTGATATACCTATGGGTAAGGGGCATTTTTAACCATAGAAAAACTCATAGTTGACAAAAAGACCCCTCCAAAAGTTGGATTTTCAAAATGACCGAAAATCCACTTTTGAGGCATGGTCCTGGTTAGAGTTCCATCCAATTAAGATGTAAGTCTTTGGTTCACCTTTTTGGCCAACCTTTTTAGGAATCCATATTTGAAAACCATGTAAGAAACTTGGGCAGACCATCCAATGAGAGTGAGATCCTATCCTTAGGAGATTGTGTGGAGGCCTTTTTAGAAGGGACTCTTCTTTTGGAAGAGTTGGAAACCCACTCTCTAGATTTGGAGACTTTGCTAATTTAGAGAAAGAAGACTTAGGAAAAGAGGAGGCTCTTCATCAACTTTCTTCCATAAGCTTGGATCTAGGTTGGTGGCATTCTTCATTCTACTTGTGATGTTTTCATGTGAAAGAGTTCTCAAGAATATATTCATTCTTGCATAGAGAAACTAGTTATTGTATTATTATGTGCTTTTAATTTGTGAATCTTGTTATTATGTGTTAGTAGATATTATGTGAAATCTTGAGCTTGTTGTAGTGCATGTTTTCTTTATATTGTAAATGTGAAGTTATGAGCTCTTGAAGATTTCTTGTTGTGTTGTATTATTTTGTTAAGGGAGTTTTTCTCAAGGCCACACTCACCCTTGGGAGGGAAGAGTAGCCTTGGGGGTGAAGGGAATTTTGGGACAACCATGGGTGTAGAGTCTCTTCTTGGTATGGAGAAGGAAGAAACATGGATGTATGAGCTCCATGTAGCCATTTCTTTTTGTATTTTGGGGGTCATAAGGGATTGTATGGCTTGAAGCCTTGGGGTTCATAATGAGCTTTGTTGGGTTGGGATTTTTGTGGCAAGATGTGTGATAAGAAAGCCAAGTGAAGGCTTGTCTTCTATTTTATGAAATGTGCTTTCTCCCCTTGGGTTTTAGTTCCACCTTCACCCCAATTTTTGAGTCATTTGGAGACTCTTTGTTTTAGCCTTGGATGGGAGCTTGAATGTGATTATTGTGTTATTGAGGTTTTTGGTTTTCTTGATTGAGAAACTTTATCTATGTGATGGTTCCCCAAGCTTGGGGGTGGCTTCATAGAAGCCTAGGTTGGGAGGTGAGCATTTCATGACCTATTTTTATTTCATTACAGGATTGGAAGCCATTGAAGACTTCTTGAATGAAGTTATTTTCTTGAAGAAGTTTGAGGATGTATCCAAAAGTTGATATGGATTCTACTTGTTTTATGTTATTGTTATTGTGAGGGAATCTAAAGAATCCCTTGAGCTCACTGTGTTTATGTAATGGAGATATTACTCCAAATCTATGTTTGTAACAAAGCATTAATGTATTTCAAAGTCTTGAGTAATGTATTGTTTCCTTTTTGGATAGATTCATTTCCTTATGAAACTATTATAATGCTCAAAGGAAGATTTCAGTGTATTCTTGTTATAGTAAATAAGGAATGGACAATGTGATATTTTATTTAAAATGTAAGGTTCATGTTGACAAATGAATAGTGAAAAAAAGAAGATTAGTGTAGCATTCTATTTCATTGTTGCAAGGAAGTGTTAATTTAAAGCTTTAGAAGCAATTTCCTTAAAGACATGATGAATGAATTTCAAGATGAAAAATGAAGAAATGGATAATCATGTTAGGAAATATCAAAGATAATGTAGGCTGGAAGTGTAGTTGTTTTGGAATAACTATGGTAATCTTTATTAAAAAAAAACATTCAATCAAATTCATTAGTTTTATCTATTGTTGTTGTGAATAAACTAAATGGTTAAATCCAACTATAATGTCTTAGAGTTTAAAAAATAAACTAAGTAGAAAGAGAAACAAACTAACAAAGAGAAATTAAAAGAGTGAAGAAAGATTTCAAAACAAGTGAAAAAACACAAAGTATAGTGGAAATAGAGACCTACAGGTCTCTGGAAAATGTATGGGAAAAATTCCCATACATTTTCCAATTCCACAGTCAATATTTTATGATTTCCTAGCCCACTTGTCAATCCATCAATAAAAATAGTTATATATTTATTCATCTTCCACTTGATGGCAAGAATAAATTAATATTCATGGCCCATCAACTTAACCAAGTCAACTTGGGTGGGACCCACCTGGGTTGCCACCCAAGAAGCTTTGAAAAAGGGGCTTTAAAAAAAAAAAAAAGCAAATATATATATTTATATTAAATATACATTATTGGATTGTCAAAGAAAAAAACATGTTAATGCATGTGGGTTGCTTTTCAAATATAGGAGTTTTTTTTATTTTAAAAATTTATAAACAATTTTTTTTTTTAAAAAACTGGTTGGGGGGACCCGCGGGCCTCGCCCCCTTCTTGCAGGCTGCCATGCGTAGGAGGGCCTACCATGGCAGGGTACCCCCTGCGCATGGTAGCGTGGGGGGGTTCCCACATCAGTCCCAATGGGACTTTAAGTGCACAAGGTAAGCACAATTTATTTATTAGCTTTTTTTTTATATTATATTATATTTTAATTTAATTTAAATTATTATTAATTCAACCTACTTGTTAAATAATATTTTAATTTAATTTGTTTTTATTTTTTTGGGTTATTTTTATTTATTAATAAATTTAATTATTATTAAATATATTATTTAATGACCACATCTTTTTATTAATTAGTTAATAAATTTAAAGAAAAATTGTATGTATGAGACAATCAATATTTTTTTAATTTTATCAATTAAATAATACATTTATTAATTAATGTTTATATATATTAATTAATAATCCGAATACTAACGTTATGATTTACTCTTGAATTTAGTTTAATTAAGTTAATCATTAATAACTTAATTGTTGATTAAATTAATTAATAGTCAATTGATTCCTAAGGAATTATTGGTTTTTTAAAATATTTTTCGATGTATATAAGAGTGTTATTAATACGTGCTAATATGTGGGTAGGATAGTAAATTTAATTGTTTAGACAATGTTTAATTTAAGTTAACACTATTAAGTTAATAATGGAATTATTTATTTTACCAAACAAAGATTTTAACCCATTGATTATCACCACTGCTAGTAATAGTTGAAGGTAAAATGGGCCATATGGGGTGATCTAAAGTGTGTTTAGTTCTAGGCCTAGGTGTTGGAACATTGAGTAGCATTAATAATAATAAACAAATTTGGTAAATTAATCCTTTCAAATTTCTAATGAAGGATGCTAGACGTAGAGAATTATATCTAATTTAGATTATAGTTAATTAAATAATACTAAATTCCTTCTGAACCCCCTTTCTAAAACTATTATTAGTTTTATATTGATGATCACTTGTATTAGCCTAAGTTTGTACTAAAGCCTGCTAGGGAAGGACCTTAAGCCAGTAATTAAATTATTGCACTTGTAAATTAAGCTTGGATCTAGAAAGTTAATCCTAGAATTTTGACGAGTCGTAAATCATGCCAGGGGGTGGATGATTTTGTTTAATCTGCGTCATTCTTTCCCATCACCCTAGTGAACTTTCTTTCTCTCTCCGACTTAACTGATCGATCTTAGTCAACTGTTAAGCTTGAACATAAACTTATAACATTAAAAAAAAAAGTTGGTGTGTTTTTGGTGTGTAAATTTATGGGCATGACAAAATGAAAAAGGAGAATGCTCTTCTCTTCTATTTTGTATTTTTTGTAGTACTATTATTTTTGTTTTTTCTATTATTACAATCTATGCTTTTATAGTGGTCTACTTCTTCCAGAGATAACTGGACTCTCGCTGCATCTAGACATGAATGCACATCCCCAATTGGAGCCACTATTGATACCTAATTTTGCAAAATAAAAAATTAATAGGAAGTATTTCAAATACTCAGATATTTTATGCTCTTTTATCTTGAATTATTACAAACCCTAATATTTACCATGCACTTATATATGAGGAATATTTAGGATAAAATACTTAAATAATTATCATGATTTTAAATAGATTCTTCAAATAACATAGTTCTAAAATTTATTTATATTCTAATGCTATGTTGAAAATTTGAAATTATAAAATAATTATTCTTGTTTGATTACCTTAAATAAATGGAATAGGGATGTAATAATATTTTTATTTAAATAGTTTGGGAAAGTTTTTTATAAAATGTTGTTGAAATGAATCAAAATGAAAAGTTTTAATAAAAGAGGTAATTTGAAGTAAAATATTCCTTTTAAGAGAAAAAAGGGTGGCAAGAGAGAGTTGAACACTCAACCTCTCAAGCCTACCCTCTTTTCCTACCTATCTACCCATTCCCTCCCTAACCAGTTAGTCTAATGTTATTCCTTAAGAGGTTTTGGAGTGGAATTAATTTATTTACACTTTTCATGTGTAGGTAATAAAATTAAGGCAATGTTCACACAGGGAGTATATCTTACCCAAAATATTTTAATTTGCAATATGATTTATTTTGGCATAAAGATATTATTTTCAAAATTATTACCGAGAAAAAGGAGCGGGGAGAGGGAGTTGAACACTCAACCTCTCGACCCAACCCTCTTTTTCCTAATTACCTAAACTTCCCCCTTATCTAATTAATCTATGTTATTCCTTGAAAACATAGGTTAGAGTAGAAAGATATAAACACATTATTTTTACTCTATGATAAATTTATGTTAAAATATATTCTTTTTTACCTCAGTTATTTTTGAAAAGACCTTTATTAAAGTAAATAGCATCATTTTAAGGTTACTTTTTAAAGTTATCATCTTTTCCAATTTTAATAGTATTACCCTATGTAAATCTTTTGAGTTATCATTTTAGGGTAAGTTTTTACTTTTTATTTTCTAGGGTGAATTAAGATGTTTATAACTATTCTACCCTAGGTTTTAGAAACATTTATATTTATATGAAGCAAATATTATTTCACATTTTGAAAAAACATTTTAAAAGGAAAATGTATTATGTTTAAAATCTGAAAATCAAAATTCAATTAAAATATAAAATTATATTATCCTTTCCTATTAATATGTTGTTATGTATAAATGGATTTTAGGGTTTGTCTTATTAATAGGATTTTTGTGCTTTGATAAATGGAAAAAGAGTACCTTTGATAATAATTTTAAACCTTATTAGTACTTTTCTTATTTTATCAAAGAAACATTTGTATGTATTGCGATAAATGTTCTTATATTATGACCCTCTTGATGATTTATTTTGAATTATTATTTATTACTAAAACTTATATTTAATATAGGGATCATTTTAGAGATTTGAGAACATTATTACATCATAATGAAGCGCTAAATTGAAATTCATTTAAGGTTATCTAATTTTGGATTTGGTGTGTAAGAGTTTTATATCATAAATAGGTGATGATAACCAAGCAAATTATCTAAAGATATGACAAATATTATTTGTAAAATATGGGAAATGTTTTATTCCCTCAAACCATATGTATGGTTAATTTGTTGTGATTATCTAGGGTAGTTGTAGGATTAGGTATTTGTGAAAAGGTATGACCTTTCATAGGAAACTATTGAAATTGATATAAATATTGAGTCATTTAACATTCATAGACACGATTTTAGATTAGAAAATATTTTTGAGAACTCCTAAGAAGGATTCAATTCACAACTGCAACTGTGGACTTTTATGTACCATTTTTCAACATCTATAAAGATAAGTTCCATTTCTTTTATTTGTAGTTACTAGTTGTTTGTATACTTTCGATTAGTCTCTCAGATATTCTATTAAATAGAGTGTTTCACTGCGTTGAATTCCCTGAGTATCATAATTCAAAATTAATATATATAGTTTAAATATCAATTGAAAGATTTGTGTCTCATCTCTTGTTTTTATCGGTCTCTTAATTTGAGTTAAATTCAATAAGATTATCTATATAGATTGATTTGAATTATAAGTCAAGTGGAAGCCTGTGAAGTGATGGTCTTGTCTTATTAAAGAAAGTTTTTTCAAACTGTCTCTGATTGTATGTAGGATTGAAAGTGTTTTGACTCTATAACCCAAATATTTAGAAGGCAGTGATCTAATCTTTAATTGGAAATTGTCATATTAACTTCATTTATAGTTTGTAGTTCATTAAGTCATTATTTCAAAAGAATTACTTTTTAGTCCTTAGTTTAATCATTTTACTCAAGTTTTATAGAGTAGAGATTTTTAGTAGATTTGTTGATTTCCTTAAAGGATCATTTACCACCTTTGGAGGAATTTTATTTTGTGCATGCAGTTGTGTGACACAAAGAATTTGATATTACAAAGTGAATTTAGGCATACTAGCCTTGGCTTGATTAAGCCAAAATTGCAGAGGTATCAATTTTTACGTATCAATTGTCCAAATTCGATCCATCATTTTTGGGCACCAACACACCGAGTGAGGCAGAACTGAGCACAAAGAACCAAGTTATACCAAGCATCAAATCGAGTAGAGAAGAAAATTAAAGAGTTAAGGAAAACATGTTACTGAGCAATACAACCCGACATTAGAAGAGTCTTTAAGTACATTGAACCTGGACACCAAACATAAAATGGTTTACTAATCTCAAGGAGATCAAATAACAAAACATTGGAGATTACAACATGATGATTACACATGATTATAAGGTGATATTAGCCAATGAGAATTAAGGATAAAATATACATTGGAAGGATAACCAATGCTAGCACTAGTTGAGGAGAAGATTATAGAATATCTAGCACCTCTTCTAGAATTGTATATAAGAGGATCAGAGTATGAATATTATAAGAGTGGCATGTATGAATGCAAGATGAGATTGCATGTATGAGAAAAATTATGGAGAAGGTGATGAGAAATTAAGCCACCAAGTAATAGAGAAGTGAAGAACAAATAGAAATTGAGAGCTACTGAGTACTGAATTGATAGTGTGAAAGGTTTATAGTATGAGGCAATGAGTTATTGAGCACATAGAGTCTGAATAGCATATGATAGATGAAATTTTGACACACAAATTTATTGTTGCTAATTAAAATTTAATCAGAATTGTAAACTATCTTAACCAAGAAGATCCTAGCAGACCTTATTTGTAAATCCTTTAACCAGGTACATTTCTTAGATTAGAATTGTAAAATCCTTTTACAAGGTAGACTTAGTAGTCTGAAAAATCTTAACTGGGTAAGCTATCAGAAATAGCTAAACATTGTAGCTATAATAGAGAACACTTTATTCTGTAGTAATGAATTCTTGTGGGTGTCATCCCCGCCATAGTTTTTAATCCTCTGATAAGGATTTATGTGATACCAAAATATTTGTGTTATGTATTGATTATTACATATTTTATATATTTCATGTGATGCATGCAAATGTTAAGGAATCAGTAAATGATTGTGAAGAAAGTTTAAATAAGTTTAAAAGGGTTTTATAGTACTAATTCACCCCTCCCCTCTTAGTACTTACCTTTCCACACCTAGTCCAACAATTGGTATCAAAGCATAGTCTCTTATTGATAAGTTTAATCACTTGAGAGGAAAGATTTGGAAAGATGGAAAGCTACAAGTATGAAAGGGTGATTGAGAATATGGAAATAGAACTCAAAATGGCTAACACGAAAGTTAAAGAATTGAGAAGGAAATTAACACATTCTCTCAACAAAAGGAAGGAGTTGGCACAACGGTTGAAAGATACTCAAGATGAAGTGGAGGAACTTGAAGAACAATTAGAGGGAAGCATGTTTTCTCAATCTGATGCTATCATATCAAAACTATCTGAAAAGAACAAGAACCTATCTGATCAAGTCAAAACATTGAAAAGAGAACAAGAAGCACAGTTGGTAAGGATGTGTGAAATCATGGAACAAAATGGAAAAGCTGAGGATGAAAAAAGAATTGCTGAAGAAGAGAGAAGACAAATGAATACAAGACTAGATGAGAAAGACATGGAAATAATGAGGTTGACACAAACTCACTACAACTTGACAAACCAACTTGTTATTGAAAATCAGAATGTTGCCAGGAAAGTTGGAGAGATTGCTGATCTAAGATCTATGAATGAACACTTGAAGAATGATCTAAAATCTAAGAGAGATTATAATGAAGTCCTAAAAAAAAATGAAGAATCTTTGAAGATTATGGATGAACAACTGAGAAATCAAAGGAAACCAAATGACACTTCTAGACTCAATTACAATGCAAACAGTACCACTGAGAAGAGTGAGTCCTCCAAACAATAAACCATATGAGATAATGCTACCAATCCACCAAAGTCAAAGAAACCTACATGTTATTATTGTGGAAAACTAGGACACATAGAAAATGTCTACAAAAGCAACAAAGGTAATTCATTGAATACTCCTAAGTTTAAAGATCATTGTTACAATTGCAATAAGGATGGACATAAGGCATTTGAATATAGATCAAGAGTTATTAACAATCCAAGGAAGCCAAGGTTTGAAGGTTACTATAACAACTGCAAGAGATATGGTCACAAATATGGAGAATATAGGTCAAAAAGGAGAAATGAAAAATGGGTCCCTAATTGACAAAATGTTGACAAAAATTGACAAGGTCCTACTATACCATATGATTATAATACAAGGATTACTTGTACTACATGTGGAAGATTTGGTCACATAGCTGCAAACTACTTTAGGATGCATGGAATGAACTATAAGAAATCATGGAGCAACACTGGAATAGCTTGTTTCCATTGTCATAGTGTTGGTCACATAGCCAAGGACTGTAGGTATCAAAATAAAAATTCAACTGAGGAAAAATTGAGTGAAAAGACTAAAGTAAACATTTACGAGATAAGAGAGTAGATGAATAAGACTTGGAGAAGGAAGTCTCAAGATGATGGAATAACATTGCAAACATCTGGTGATACCATATCCTCTAGATCAGATGCACCTATATTCACTTAATCAGTCAAAGGTATGTATAGGAGTTGATAACCTAAATATTATCTTAAATTGGTTCCTAGATTTAGTGAAAAAATCCATATCAACATACTAAGATGCATTTGGATATAAGTTGTGAAGTTATCTTGAATGATGTACGGTATCATAATAGATGAAGATAATCAAACCATTGTTTCTCCTTCAAAGATAATATATCTATTCTAAGGATTATCTATTCCATCATGAAATACACTTGAATTGTCAACCCAAGGACGTAGGACTTGAAATGGGCCAGCACAGTTTGTGCACTAAGTTCCTTTAGGAGTCATAACACCTATGCTGTAGGAAAGTAAAAATGCATTGGAAGAATCTATGCTGCTACTACATAATAGTAAAAACACCTTGGCTAACAACAAATAATTGCAGGAAGCTTCAAGAATAAATTTAAACTAATTAACAACTCAGAACATCCACTATGATCATTTTCTGCAAGTGCTGCAGGACTAATATAGTAAATCTATCTAAAAATAGGAAACTACAGGAAATGAATCTATTCTACCTAAATCTATTCCACCTCCCAAGTGGGCCCCCTTGGTCGGTTTCAATTAACTAAGAACACAACAAATGCTTCAAAATCCTTCTTCCATTAAAATCCTTCTTTGATTACATAGAAACTGAACAATCCATGAAGAACAGGAAAGTAACTTCTGAATCTAAATCAACACTATCTATTTTCTCATTAGCCTTTTAGGATAATCCAAGATCCAATATATATAGGATTGGATTCTTATTAAAAACATTCATAAAAGTCTTAAGCAAAACATCACCAAAAAAGAAGGCGGAAGAAAAACCATGACATAACACATTTACTACCAAGCAAAAGAATAACAAATTGCAAGAAATATAGCAAGTTGTATCCCCTATATTCCCTGGAACTCCTTTGCAAGCACGGTTTATTCAATGGAATTGAACTGCGCTTTCTCTGCCATGATTGGTCTTCATTGTCTTCCTCCTTGAAAGCAGTGATCACCACTCCTTGCGTCGCTCCTCATTTTCCTGAAAAGTTAGCAACATCTGGAATATACATGCAAGATAAAATTCCTACTTTTACTCAAATATTAGAGCATAGCTTAAAACAATTATATGAAATACTGCATTCTATGTATAGTATTAAGAAAAACATGTCATACACACTACCCATAGGTTTAGTAGGTTCTAGCTGTTTCTGGCATAAGTTCACAAGATAATTACAACAAGTGTTCAGGAATGTTTTATCAAAGCACAAAGAGTGTGTCCACATTATAAAAACTTATATTAAAATCAAGACATTAATATGCCTCATCAATCGGTAAAGTATCTAAGCTATTTTGTTACATTCGGTGAAGCAAAGTGTAGTTCAGTTAAATGGTAAAATAAAGTTAGGTAAAGAGAATTAAATACATATTATTGTCATTGTAAGCCCTAACCTAAAGGAAAAACTATAAATAGAGGGTTTGTTATTTAATTTCTACCTTAAAATTTTTTGAGCACTTTGAAGCATTGACAAAGATAAGATCACTAAGAGCTTATGCACATTCAGTTGAGAATTATGAGAATTTGCAATATCATTAGATGTATTTCAAGCATTTATTGAGCTAAGTTTATAGATTCTATTTACTGTTCAGTTGGAACCTAGTATTTGTTGAGTTATTTCAAGATCAAGATGGCAACCAAGTTGCAAAAACCAGTCGTAGTAGAGAAGATTGACCTAGTAAATCCAAAGATAAGCTTCCTCCCGCCATTGCTGCTGAAATTGACAAAACTAGAGCCCTATCCTCGATCCATCCAAGAGTCATATTGATTGAAGACATTCACACCTTTATTTATTGTAATATCAAAGATATATGTCAAGGAGAGATTGATACATCTTACAAAAACTTGTGTGTAAATGGAAATCTAAAGTGCAACCACACACATTTACAAACAAAGGGTTTGGTTCATGCATTGCATGTACCGATAGTTTTTAAGCATGAATGGATGAGAATTATACTAATTAGAGTGTACATGATCAGTTTATGTGGTTTGATGGGCCAGTGAAAATAACAAAGGATGTTTTGGATATAGTAATTAGATTTTTGATTGGTGATAGACCGAGGGCTTACAAGAAAACATATAACAACAAGTGGTGCGAGCTTACCAAAGCTAAGTGGGATGGAAGAGGACTGAAATTATCTATAGTTGAGGATCCTAAATTGAAGTTCTCATCAAACATTATATCCTACAGGATTTTCCAGTCATCTTGGGTAGACAGTGTACCCTGTGGAGCAGTAGACATTGCATATAAAATTGTCATTAAAGACACAAAGATTGATTTGTGTGACATACTATTGAAAAAACTTGATGAAAACATGAACACCATTTGAAAATAAAAGACAAACACATTGAAGTTCAGACCACTATTGGTATGTATTTTATTTTACTTCCAAAATTCATTTCCCACAGTCGGTGAAGTTACGTGGAAAGCAGATAAACCCATTGTTTATCATATTAGTGAATTTATTCAAGGCATGGGTGATAATTTTAATGTAATTATGGATGGTTATCTTAGCAAGTTTCAATCTAGAATGCACAAGAGATACAAAATTCCACCTTAGTTAGTGGAAGAATACAAGGATGAAATGTGTTTTGAAGTTGACACTAATGTTTGTATCATAAGGGTTGTGAAACCTAGAACCAAGTGGTTACCACCGATGGGTTATGAAATGAACATAGATGAAACCATTGTTGAAATTAAAGGATTATTGGAGAAACCAGCTGACATAAGTTCAACTTGGTATGGAAATTATGAAGAAGTTAAGGAGAAAATAAGAGTAGGTATACTGATACATAAAGCAATCAGGAAAATAGGTAAAATGATAAGTGCATTATCTAAGAGACTAGGCATTGTTGATGTTAAAGATGAAGAAGTTGTCGAGCCTTTAGAGATCAAAGGGAAAAAGATAAAAGTTAAGAAAGAAAACCCTAGCCCAACTAGTGCAAGACCATCTACAAGGTCTACCTCTACACCGAGAGGGAAGAAGAAAGTAGAAGTTGAACCAGTGAAGAAAAAGACCTATGTTAGAGAAGGCAAAGCTACTGGAAGGCCAAGAAGAAAATTGAAATTGCAAAAGGAGAGTAATATTGAGTTAGATGACTTATCACAATTTAAGGTTGCATTGAGCAAAAAGGTAAAAAGACTTGATGGGTTTCTCAAGACATTAGAAATATATGGAGGTCATTTAGTCATGAAATAATTTAAATATGAAAAAATGACTGATGAGGACAATAAAAGATTGAAGAGACAATAATTGCCACACTGCATAAATTTAGAACCACACCTGTTGAAGTGGTACACAATCTAGATAAATAAATTTATGGGAAAATTGATGCAAGATGGAAGAATGCCCTTACCGCAAAAAAAGAAATGAGAGAAAGGTCACTTGCAATTACTATCCCAGACTTGACAAAGAGAAGAATAACAAATACTTTAAATGAATTTTCAAAAATATTTCTAGTAAAGGGCTGGGCATTGAGTATTATGGTCGGTCAACTAGAAGAAGTACAAAAAGACACTGATGATCTTTGGAGAAAGATCTTTTCTATAGAACAACAGATAATTGAAGGAGTCATAGATCAAGAAGATAAATCCAATCCAGTTGAATTAATAACTAATCACTGAACAAGATCTCAATGAAACAATAAAATATGATGAAAATTTCATGGCAAATGAGGCCATTGAGACATAAGCTATGGATGTAGATGATTCTGCCACAACAAGATTGTTGACAAAAGATCCTATAATTGTTTAAGTATTGAATTTTCTAGAGATAAAGGTTTCAAGAGAAGATCTTACTGAAGCTAAGACACCTTCCGATCCTGTAAAGGATACTAATCCAAAGGAAACCAAGAAGACACAAGAGACTGAATCCACTCAAGGTTAGAATACACAATCGGTGACCCCCACTGAGACAACTGGATAACAATAGTGTTATCTCTATATTGAGCATTAAAGGTTGTCATTAGTATCAAAGACATTAGTCAGTTACCTGTGCTATTCTAGTCGGTAAGTGCAAGCACTACAAGCCAGTCGATTAAGTCTTCACACCGAGCACTAGGGTAGTTCTACCGAACATCAGTGTACATTGATACCGAGAATAGTAAAAACTGAGCACCAGTGTATTTACCGAGAAACATATACAGTGTTTACCGAGGATCACAACAAATGGCATAGGAATCACAAATGGTACATCTATCTATGCAAATGGTTACAACAGAATCACAAAACATTTTACCAAGATCAAGGATAATTTATTGTTGAGATATTCATTAAATGCGATGAAGATCTTATGTTATTGTTTTGATCTAGGTTATTTTTATACATCGTAGATCTTAGGGTTTTTCTCTAAGATATTGTAACCTAATTTTTTTGAGCGACAAAGCAGTATTCTATATAAATGTAATTTCATATTATTTTTATATGCATGAGAGAGAAGCTTGACAAGGAGTTAAGAAAAAGAAATGAAGTTCTTGAAGTATTAGCCAACTTCATGAATATCAATTATCAGACAAAGCAGAACAATATTTAGAGTTATTTAGATTAAGCAGAACTAGAATCAGGCTAACCGAGTAGTTCAAAGCAAAGATCTTCACAGAAAAGGTGATATCTAATTACTATTTCATAGATCTATATCAGACAAGTTAAGTTGTCATTAGTAGATAGTTACTTGCTATTTTCTAATCATTGTAATAGAGTTTTGGTAAAATCTCTTAACAGAGTAGACCTAAAAATCTTTTTGTAAATCTCTTAACCGAGTGCACACTCAAGTAGTGTTGTTAAAATCCTATCACTAGGTAGATCTAGCTGATATAATATGTTACTCCTAAAAGGGTAAGATCACCAAAAGTGATCACCACTTGTAGCCCTAATAGGAAAACCTTTTCTATTTACAGTAGTAAAGAATTTGTGGGTGTCATCCCCACCATAGTTTTTACCTTCTAACAAGGGTTTTTGTGTTACCAAAATACTTGTGTCATGTGTTGATTATCTTATTGATTTCATGTTATTTACTTTGATAGTTAAATGAATGAATGATGCATGCAATGGATACAAGTTATTTTTGAAGGTTACTACTATTTTTTGTTTTAGATCTGAAAGGTTTATAAGTGAAAGTTTTTGTGGGCACTGATTCACCCCTCCCCTCTTAGTACCCTATCTCTCCAATCCAACAATTGGTATTAGAGCTCAGTTCTCTTATTAGATAGTTTAACCATTGAAGGGTAAAGATCTAGTTATGGAGAGGTATAAGTTAGATAAAACTATAGAGAATCAAAAGATTCAAATGCAGATATTTGTTGAGCAGTATAAGCAAGCTAAGGAAGGATTGAAGAAATTAATGGTTGAAAGGAAGAACCTAGCTATTCTACAAAATGAGATTAGTTACCATGAAGAAGAGATTGATGATGTATTTGATCACATTGGATCTAGTTCAGGAAGTATTTCTAATGGATCTGAAAGTATAATCTCTGACTTGTTTGAAAAGAATCTTTACTTAACCAAACAAGTGAAAGTACTACAAATCAATTAGGAATCTTAGATGGTAAGAATGGTAGAAGTAATGAACAATACTAGACAGGCTAAGCAAGAAATGAATCTAGCTATTGAAGACCTAAGATAGATAACTGAACAAATTCAAGCAAAAGAAAGTGAGATACACAGACTCACCGAGCACCATTTCAAAATCTCAAATCAGATGATGATTGTGAATCAGGAAGTCAACTGAGTAAATGGATAATTGTTAAGAAAATTTGAAGATATAGGTGTACTTAGAGAAGAGAATGAAAAGCTAAGAAATGAAGTGAAAACACAAAAACAATATTATGAAATAAAGAAATTGACTAAGGATAGTTCTAAAAGGATTGATGATTTTCTGATTAATCAAAGAAGATTTGGAAGTAAAACTAGATTAGGCTATACCAGTGAAGGAGAATCATCACAACAAGTAGAATAAGCCAACAAAAATCAGCATCAAAGGCCAAAGACATTGTCATGCTATCACTCTGGAAAACTGAGACTTACTTCTAATGTCTGTAGAAGAAAAGCACAAGGTAAACCTCCAGTCACTCCTAAGTTTAATGGATATTGTTACTATTATGGAAAGTATGGTCACCAAGCTTATGAGTGTAGAGCTAAACTAAATAAGAATGCTAAGAATCCTACTATGGAGAAATTATGTTATACTTGTAATGAACATGGACACACTGCACGAGAGTGTAAGGCTAAAATGAAGCAAGTATGGACTCCAAAGTAGAAGATACAACACAAGCCTTATCAACTGAAGAGACAAGGTAATTCTTATGTTTGGGATTACAACACATGGACTAACTATATTGCATGTGGTAGATATGGGTACATTACAGAAAACTGTAATAGGAAAAGATGGGCTAGACAATCACAAAGCTGGAAAAGTACTAGAATGGCATGTTTGCATTATCATAAGGTCAGTCACCTAAGAAAGGACTACAAAGACTGAGCACCAAAAGAAAATCATGTATTTGAGAGTGGAAACACTATTGCAGATATCATGAGAATAAGGAATGACATGTGGAGGAAAGCATCAAATGAGAATGCTGAGTCAAGCAATGCTATCGGTGAAACCTCATCCACTGGATTGGGTGACATCGGTACTTCCACCTAAGGTGATATAGGTATGTATGAGACTGACATTTTAAAATGATCATATTTTACATACAGTTCATTATATATAATGAGAAAATACCAAATCTACATGAATAAAGATGTATTGTGGTTTATATGTTATGAGCTAACAAAGTCACATAGTCGGTAAAAGTTAGACCGAGCAATGGTTACTCATCGGTAATCAAGATTCAAGGTTAACCGAGTATTAGTATCAACCGAGCAAAGAAATCAAGTGTTAATTGAGCTGATGAAAGTTTGTAGATGTCGCTGAGCTGATAGTTGTCATGAGCTGAAAAGTAGGTCAAACATTTATTCCATAAAGTTTTGAGTGTGAATATGAAAAATGTTATAGATACATGAAAGACTGAGTTCATTTTTCACAAAGCAATTTTGGAGAGTGAAAATTTCACAAAGTGATTTTGGGAAAAGAATATTTCAAGCTAATCCAAAGCAGTTGCAGATCAAACCGAAGCACATTCTTTGACATATTTCGAGTAAGTTGAAACCCTACCAAGCACATTCTTCACTGTTTATTGAAAAACCTAGTTTGTTGAAATGGCATCTACTGCGAGTTCTTCTAAAGTTGTGGAAGAGGAAGTTAATCTTATAGTGTCAGAAAACTATAGTGAACTGATTTACAAGTTACACCCTGAAGTAGCATCTAACAGATTCAGCGGGTTCTTTTTTGAGCATCCCACCTAGGGTTTTATTGGTTGAAGACATATGATTGTACATTCACTGTAAAATTGGGGAAATAGGAGACTTTGACATGTATGTTGCATATCAGGAACTTTGTGATGGAGTAGAGCTAAAACCATAGCATAAATAGGTTGAAACACTTGGACTCACTAATGCCCTAAATTTTTTGAAGAATTTTAAGAATGAATGGATTAGGGTTGTGTTAAGCCATTATCATGAGGGCACATTCTGGTTAGATAAACCAATCCAAGTGACAAAGAGAATGATTAGCAGGGTTACTGGTTACCCTAATACTGACAAAGCCAAGGCATTCTAAAGTTCATCGCAAGCTGATGTTGAGAAAAATACTGGTGCAACATGGGATGGTAGAGCACTAAAAATTGCATCCATTGTGGATCTAGAAGTTAAGTTTGTAGCACACCTAATTGGCTATAAGTTTTTCTAGTTGAGCTAAGTAAATTGTGTACCGTGTAGTATACTAGATATGGCTTACAAAATAATAAATAAGGGTCATTAGATAGACCTCACCGAGCTACTTTAGAGACAGATTGAAGAGAATATGAAAACCATCAGGTCACAAAAGTCTAATACCTGTAAGTTTGGATCATTGCTAGTATGTTTGTTTTTCTATCTCCAAAAATTCGTTCCTTCTATCGGTCACATAAATTGGCCTACTGACAAATCAACCACTTCACAAATTTTTGATATTATGAAAGGTCTGGGAGATAATGCAGAAAATGTTATGGATAGTTATTTTGAGGATTTTAAGGTAAAGATGAATTTGAGAAGCAGGATTCTGAGTTCACTGGTCGAGAAGTATGAGATGGACATCTGTTTCCTAGTGAACACCGACCATACTATGATTAAAGCTATTGAATTGAGGATAAAATGGCTAGCACCTATGGGATATGAAATGGATCATGATTTTGGTTTGAAATCAATCAAGGCATTGCTGGCTTTACCAAAGGAAAAGAAGGCAGAAAGGTTTGGAACTTATGAAGAAGCAAAATCAAGAATAAAAATAGGCCTTGTCATCAGTAAAATGATGAGAAAAGAAAAGAAAATGAAGAAAGTATTAACTGAACATTTTGGAGATGTATCTGACTCATCTGAGGAGTCACTGGTTGAACCTGCAACTGAAGGTTAGTTAATTTTGGCTGATAAACCATATGATAGTGAGGAAACTGAGTCAGAAATAGAAAAAGATTCTAAACCAGTTTCTCCCACTCCAATTCCAAAGAAGAGGCAATTGCTAGTGCAAACAGGTGCACACACAAGGTCATCAATTGCAACTTCACCACCATAGAAGAAGGGAGCTGTGAAGGTAGTAAAACCTAAGGCAACTACACTGACAAAAACCTATGCAAAAAGAAATTCCAAGGTTGTAGCTGAGGCACCAAGGAAAAGAAGGTTAATTAGAGGAAGAGAAGACCTTGAGGATGATGAAGATGACAAAAATCAATTCAAGGTTGTCAGTAATAAGAACAAGTCAATTGATGAGGTTGCTGCTAACATAATTGAGAATGGAAATCTTGTAGATCTAGAACTTAGTAGGTTTGATAGTATGTCAAATAAGGACCAAAAAAAATTGAGTAAGTAGTAATCCAGATGATGATACACTTCAAATGAGTTCCATTAGAATTTGAACTTTCACTGCCCAAGGCATTAGAAGATAGAATTAATCAGAAGTGGTCCTATGCCTTGGGCACCGAGAAGAGGATGAGGGAACAAGTCCTAGTATCGATTGCACCAAAATTATCTCTTGATGAAATTAAGGAGCTTATGGATACTTATGTTTAGAGATTCAAAATCAAAAGTCGAGCTATGCAAATTTTAGATGAGAATCTGGCAGATCTTGATGAGTCTGGTCAACTCATTTGGAGTTCAATTTTAGCAATCAAAGAGCAAAATGAGAAAAATGCATTTCAAAATTTGTCTAAAAAGAGACATAAGTCCAAAGGTAAAGGTATATTCATTGAAGATGCAAAAAAGAAGACTAAAGAATGAGAGGTATCATTTATCAAGGTAATTAATACAACACTTGTACAAGAAATTAAGGATAGCTCACAGGATGCACCAGATCCAACAAAGATCTAGGTAAAGGAGAAAAATGATAATGATGTACTCATTAAGGACATCACAAATAGTGATCCTAATGACAGGGATGAAGATGATGATGTGAACATTGCACCCGATAATACACAGGATGAAGGTCAAGCTACCGAGTGTGCATTTACATCATTTTCAAGCGAGCTTCCTATTCTTGTTGAAGTAGTATAAATCTTATCATAGGAACAACTCGATGGATTAGACCCCAAGAAACCACAAAATACAATAGGGGAACAAAGCATCGAGACACCTACAGAAGCAAATAAGCCTGAAGGAAAAGAGGCTACTAAAATAGAAACAAAGGATCAAGAGAATCCTACTGTAATCGAGGCCACTCCACCAGACACTACATTAGAGGCTCAATCAAAGTCAACCGACACCAAGGTTACCAAGGAGTAGAAAAAGGTAGATACAGTGTCAGCTGGGCATGTTACACCAAGTTCTAAGGTAAAAGACATTTTTTTGATTACAAAGTGTTCACCTCAAGAACCAAAGAAGAAGAAAAAGAAAGGAAAAGGGCTAGTCACATTAGATGAAGTCATAGTTATACTCAATTGTGACTCACTGACCCTTAGCCCCAAAGAAATAAGAAAATATGGGGAGTTATGTACAAGAAAAGAAGCATAGGAGAAATTGAAACAAGAGAGTAAAAGCAAGGAAATATTAGAAAATATAGGAGATATCTTATAACAGGTTGTACCCGAGGTACATGTAGATGAGGATACTCTGATTATGGAAAAACTTACTACACTTGCTGAAGGAATCAATGCCCCAGATGTCAATGCTAACAAGAGAATAAAAGAAAGAATAGAATCAAAGATTCAAGATAAACTTGTAGAAAGAATCAGCCAAGAAGTGGCACTTAACAAGGTTAAGCTATCCGAGGTAATAACTGACATTCAGGGTATTACTAAATTAATTTATCAAATCTTGTTCTAGCTATGCACTATGGAAACCTTCACTGCTGAGATCAGTGAAAAGGTTAAATAGTTTGAAAATGAAATCAAAGCCAGTACACACGTAGCTACAACCGAGCCACAAGCTTTTGCAAAGCATATATTAAGAGTTCAAGAACTCAGGCGATTGACAACAGGTCTCAGGAAGCAAGAAGAAAGGACTAGTGATTAGGTCACTGAGTTACAAAATGAGCTCCTACCCTACCTAAATTTTTTTGAGAAACACATAGTCAGGGCACAAATGCTTGTTGCAACACCAAAAATCTCTATGTTGGACAACATCTTTGACATGCATGCACAAGTCAGTCTTGAGCACATTGCTCTCACCAACTTGAAAGAGGAATGGGAAAACCTCTTGGAATCATTAAAGAAAATCCATCAACACATTTTTGATAAGCTGTAAGTATACATTTTTGCATTTGGCATTATTATCAAAAAGGGGGATAACAAATGTATATGCCAAATAATTAAATAGAAGTTAAGTATACTAAATATTACTGAAGCATGCACTGAGGGGGAGTCTATAGAATTTTTTTGATAAGTATATGCATATGGAAAAGATATAATTTTTGAGACATAAGGTCTGTATACATTAAGGTTTTGATACTAATTCCAAAGGGGGAGATTGTTATCTCTATATTGAGCATTAAAGGTTGTCATTAGTATCAAAGACATCAGTCGGTTACCTATGCTACTCTAGTCAGTAACTGCAAGCACTACAAGCCAGTCGGTTAAGTCTTCACATAGAGCACTAGGGTAGTTCTACCAAGAATCAATGTACACTGATACCGAGCATAGTAAACACCAAGCACCAGTGTATTTACCGATCAACATATACAATGTTTATCGAGGATCATAAGAAATGACATAGGAATTAGAAATGACACATCTATCTATGCAAACAGTTACAACAGAATCACAAAATGTTTTACCAAGATCAAGGATAATTTATTGTTGAGATATTCATTAAATGTGATGAAGATCTTATGTTATTGTTTTGATATAGGTTATTTTTGTACACCATATATCTTAGGGTTTTTCTCTAAGATATTGTAACCTAATTTTGTTAAGCAGCAAAGTAGTATTCTATATAAATGTAATTTCATATTATTTTTATATGCGTGAGAGAGAAGCTTGACAAGGAGTTAAGAACAAGCAATAAAGTTCTTGAAGTATTAGCCAACTTCATGAATATTGGTTATTAGATAGAGTAGAATAGTATTCAGAGTTATTTAGATTAAGTAGAATTAGAATTAGGCTAACCAAGCAGTTCAGAGCAGAGATCTTCACAGAAAAGGCAATATCTAATCAATATTTCATAGACCTGTATCAGACAAGTTAAGTTGTCATTAGCAGATAGTTACCTGTTATTTTCTAATCATTGTAACATAGTTTTGGTAAAATCTCTTAACAGAGTAGACCTAATAGTCTTTTTGTAAATCTCTTAACCGAGTGCACACTCAAGTAGTGTTGTTAAAATCCTATCACTAGGTAGATCTAGCTGATCTAATATGTTACTCCTAATAGGGTAAGATCACCATAAGTGATCACTACTTGTATCCCTAACAAGAAAACCTTTTCTATCTACAGTAGTAAAGAATTTGTGGGTGTCATCCCCACCATAATTTTTACCTTCTAACAAGGGTTTCTGCGTTACCAAAATACTTGTGTCATGTGTTGATTATCTTGTTGATTTCATGTTATTTACTTTGACAGTTAAATGAATGAATGGTGCATGCAATGAATACAAGTTATTTTTGAAGGTTACTACTATTTTCTATTTTAGATCTGAAAGGTTTATAAGTGAAAGTTTTTGTGGGCACTGATTCACTCCTCCCCGCTCAGTACCCTATCTCTCCAATCCAACAAACAGGACCAAGGAAAAGAGAAAGTAAAGGTAGAAGAGAAGAAAGAGGAAACACAATAAAAGAAAGAAGAGGAACAAAAGAAGAAGGAAGAAACAAAACAAGAAGAGTAGAAGAAAGAAAAGGAAGATAGAAATGAAGGACACCTAGAAGGCATCACTCAAGGATGCACAAGCTAGGTACAAAAATATTTTTGATAAGGTCCCCACACTGAATAGGAAGTAAGTATTTTGGAATTTTTGTTCAAGAAGGGGGAATATACAATATGATTTGATTTTTCCAAAAAGGGGGAATATATATATAAGGGGGAATATATGAATAAGTGTGTAGAAAAGAGGAATATTATGTATATAGTATGGATACCAGATTATTACTTTAGGGGGAGTAACGAGTTTTATCAAGGAAGAAGAAATAGTCAAGGACAAAATTTTGAGTTTTGATTGATGATTTTGAAGTTTTTAACAAACATACAAAACTAATGCCAAAGGGGGAGATTGATACTCCTAAGAGTTGATTTTCTGGTCATTATTTATGAGGATAAGTCATAATGATTGTCAAATTCATTTGGTAATGCATAAAAGATAAGTCGGTAAGGAAGAGAAAGTCATACGGTAAAGGAATTAGAAGGCAAGGAATTTTAGTAAAGAGAAAGAAAGTACAAGCATCAAGTGAGGCATAACCAAGCACTGAGAACCAAGTTATACCGAACACCGAACTAAGAATAAAAGATAGTTACTGAGTTAAGGAAAACATATTACTAAGAAATACATGCTGATATTAGAAGAATATTTAAGTACATTGAACTTGGACACCGAGCAAAAAATGATTTACTAATATTGAGGAGATCAAATAACAAAACATTGGAGATTAAAACATGAAGATTACTCATGATTACAAGGTGAGACTAGCCAATGATAATTAAGGATGAAATATACATTGGAAGGATAACCAATACTAGCATCACTTGAGGAGAAGATTCTAGAATATCTAGCACCGCTTCTAGAATTGTATATAAGAGGATCAGAGTATGAAAGTCATTAGAGTGGAGTGTATAAATGCAAGAGGAGATTGCATGTATGAGACAAATTACTGAGAAGGTTATGAGCAGTGAAGCCACCAAGTAACATAGCCGTGAAGAAAAGATAGAAATTAAGAGCTACTGAGTACTGAATTGATAGTGTGAAAGGTGTACAGTATGAGGTAATGATATATTGAGAGGATAGAGTCTAAATAGCATATGATAGATGCAAGTTTGACATACAAATTTAGTGTTTCTAATTAAAAGTTAATCAGAATTATAAAGTCTCTTAACTGAGTAGATCCTAGCAGATCTTATTTATAAATCCTTTAACTAGGTACATTTCTTAGATTACAATTGTAAAATCATTTTACAAGGTATACTTACCATTCTGAAAAACCTTAACTGAGTTAATATTCTTAACATGGTAAGTTATTAGAAATTGCTAAACATTGTAGCTCTAATCGAGAAAACTTTATTTTACAGTAGTGAAGTCTTGTAGGTGTCATCTCCACTATAGTTTTTATCCTCTGACAAGGATTTATGTGATACCAAAATATTTGTGTTATGTGTTGATTATTACATGTTTTATATATTTCATGTGATGCATGCAAATGTTAAGGAATCGGTAAATGATTGTGAAGAAAGTTTAAATAAGTTTAAAATTGTTTTATAGTACTGATTCACCCCTCCCCTATTAGTACTTACCTTTCCACACCTAGTCTAACACTAAATGGATTAATCCTTAGTAAAATCAACCACAGTGGCAGAAAAACTAGCCATAGTGGCAACAGAACTAGCCATAATGACAACAAAATCAAAATCAATTTTAACCATGGAAAAATCAAGGTGCAATAATACCATGGGTTCATAATCCACCACTTATAAATGGAACTAATTAATCAAATGAACAAGTAAACCAGCCCCAAATACCAGCACAACCTATTCCGAATATAAAGAACAATAGGACACAAAAAACTCATAATGTTGATATTAAAATTGTTGGTTTGAATTTTATTGAGATAGATGATATTCATTTAAGGAATTAGAATGTTCCCTCCAGACCTAGTGCCATAGGTCAATAGGGGGAGAAGAAAGATAAAATAATCAAAGAAATTTAGAAATAACATAAAAATGAACATGTGTCCGATAAAGCACTATTTATGGAGCACTTAAAAAAGGATCAAGAATCTCTTAATAGCTCTCAGACATATCATAACAATATAATGGATTCACAACTCCTTAGGTAATTGAAGAAAATAAACATAGAAATCCCTTTGCTTCAAGCTATAAAGGATATCCTTGAGATAAATCAATTGATCAAATCACTTCGTATCAAAATACTAGGAAATAAAATAAATATGCCCCCCCAATTCATGCTAGATTAAAACTCATTGATGTTTTATTAGGGAAGTTACTTCCATATAAGTACAGTGATCCTGGTAGTCCAGTGATTCCCTTGAACATAAGAAAGGTGGAAATACCTATTGTACTGATAGACATTAGATAAAGTATTAATATCATTACTACTGATATAGCTGAGAAATTGGGATTTTCAAATGTCCATCCTACCACAGCTATGCTTCATTTGGCATATCAGTCTATCACCAAGCTTGAGGGATTTTTTGAAAATGTCATAGTTATAATTGAGACTTTTGATTATCCAGTAGATTTCCTCATTTTTAAAAGCAAGGAAAAAGGAAATACGTTATCCAATTATCTTAGAAAGACCTTGTTTATCAATAGTTGTAGCATTAATAGACTGTAGGTTAAGGAGCATGACAATATCAAATTGTCGTAAGAAAATGGAACTCTAACTATATCGTCCATCAAAAGCCACACTGCATAATGATACACCTTTATGGGTAGATAATGAAATGGATTTAGAAGGAGATGGAGATGTTGAGTTAGCCATGGTAACATTAATGGTTCATTTTTTTAAATTTAAGGAAATTGTTCAAAATGAAGAAAATATTGAGTCTAATTTATACGAAGGCGTGTCCCAAAAAGATGTGGTAAAAGAAGAGTCTATGAAACATAATAAAAATTATGAAATAATTATACAACATTGATCCATACTTCCTTGTCCCTTGAACACTCTTATAGGAGAGCACACATAAGAATTTAGTGAAACCAAACAAATTCTATTAAAAGGTGACAAACCCCTCTTTATAAGTTCAACTTTCTTACACATAGAAGAAAAATGTTATAAAATATGTTGGAAAAACATACTAAAGCATTTTCTTGGGAATATCAAGATATGAGAGAGATTCATCTAGATATGTGTACCCATCATATATACATTGAATATGTGATGCCTTTGAAACAAGGGCAAGGAATAATTAATCCAACTCTAACAGACTTTGTGAAACAAGAGATCATTTTTTTAAAAGTAGGATTAATTTATCCTATTTCTAATAGTCAATGGGTTTCTCCTTTGGTTATAGTACCTAAGAAAAATAGTAAAAGGAGAGTATGTGTGGATTATAGGGAATTAAACAATATTACTATATGAGAATATTTTCCTCTACCATTTATAGATCAAGTACTTGAAAACCTTGCTGACAATAGTTATTTCTCCTTTCTTGATAGATTTAGTGGGTATAATAAAATCCATATAGCTATTGAAGACAACTACAAGACCACCTTTACTTTCCCTTGGGATACATATTCTTATAGGGTTTTGCCTTTTGGCCTTTTAATTCCCCTGCTACTTTCCAAAGAGTTGTTCTTTCTATTTTTGTGGATCTTACTACCTCCTGTTTGGAAGTATATCTGGATGATTTCACTATTCATGGGAGAACTTTTGAAGAATCCTTAGGAAGTTTAGAAAAATTTCTTCAAAGATATAACAATAACAAACTTTTTCTAAACCATGAAAAATGTTCTTTAATTATGCAAGAAGGGATAGTTTTGGGACACCATATCTCTAAATAAGGAATCAAAGTTGACCTAGAGAAAGTAAAAATTATCAACCAAGTCATTATCCCAAAAACCCAAATAGATATAAGAAGTTTTCTTGGTCATACAGGTTACTATAGGAGGTGCATAGAGGGATTTAGCAAAATTTCTAAGCCTTTTTTCAATTTCCTTAAAAAAGATATTAAATTCAAATGGAGTAAGGATTGTCAAAGGTCATTTAAAGCAATTAAAAGATCCTTAATAACACCCCCTATTATTAGAGGACTTGTATGTGGAGAACTATTTCACATTCACAGAAATGCCTCCAATTTTGTTGTTGGTGCAGCCTTAGGAAAAAAAGGTGCAAGTGGAGTAATGCATGCTATCTACTATATTAGTAAGAATATAAGCCCTCCAAAAAGAAATTATACTACCACTGATAAAGAATTTTTAGCTATTGTGTATTTAATCAATAAGTTTAGACATTATATCACATGTTATGAAGTGTTTATTCACACTAATCATTCTGCAATAAGGTATTTGATGAATAAAGTTGTTGTAGGAGGAAGAATAATCAGATGGCTTCTTTTTCTACAAGAATTTGATATTACTATTATTGACAAGATAGGTAAAGATAGTTTTGTTGCAAATTTCCTATCAAGAATGGTGATGCAGGGTAAAAATGAACCAGTGGATGAGAAATTTCTAGATGAGAATTTATTTTCTATTTCTATACAATCACCGTGGTTTTCTAATCTTGCTAGATACCTTGTTACAAGAAAATGCCCATGGTATTTTAATCTAAATTAGAGGAAAATATTAATATGATAAAGCTCCAGGTTTAAGTGGATTGATGGTTTACTATTTAGAAATTTCCTTGATCATATTTTTCACAAGTGTGTGCAGGAAATAGATGCATATGGAATTATTCACTCATGTCATAGTGCACCAGAAGGACATTATTCCACAATCATAAATGTGCACAAAATTATTGGAGAAGGATATTTTTGTCCAACAATGAATAAATTTGTTTCATTTTATGTGAAACACTATGATGAATGTTAGCACATGGGAAGGCCTACACCAATAATGGAGATGCATTTTCATCCTCAGATATCTCTGGAACCATTTGCAAAATGGAGAATTGATTTTATAGGGCCTATTGATCCACCATCACAAGGGAACCATTACATTATAGAAATAATTGATTATGTTACCAAATGGGTATAAGTAAAAGATTTTGCACTAGCAAGGGAAGAAAAGGTAGCTAATTTTCTATACAAACACATATTTTAGAGATTTGGAGCACCTAGAGATGTTGTATCTGATCAAGGACCTTAGTTTATGTCAAAGATGATGGAAGAATTCATTAAAAGGTATCAAGTAACATATAGAAAATATTCACCTTATCATCGTCAAGGTAATGGTCAGGTGGAGGTGACAAACAAAGAATTAGAAAATATCTTGACAAAGATTGTTTCATCAAGGAGATCAGATTGGCCTAAAAAATAAATGAAGTAGTATGGGAATACAAAACTACATGGAATAATACTACTCAATTTTTACCATATGAAATTGTGTGTGAGAAACTACCCATTATGCCAATTGAATTTGAGTTGCAGATATTGAGAACAACACTAAAAGTAGGTATTGATCTTTCAGAGTTTGAGAAAGAAAGAATCTAACATTTGAATCATTTGGATGAGATGAGAATTGAAGCTCTACATCATAAAAAATTAATTCAACAACAAAGGAAATCATGGCATGATAAGCATATCTTGAGCATACAGTTTTAATAAGGAGATTGGGAATTATTATTTGATTCAAGGTTCTAAGAATTTAAAGGGAAATTTCATACCAAATGGTTGGGGCCTTATGAGATTGAATAATTTTTGGATAATGGTGCTATACAGTTAATACCAATTTATAGAGAGAAGAAGACTATGTTGGTCAATAGACAAAGACTCAAATTGTATCACAAATTGTTATCCAGGGAGGAGTTCATTTAAAACTTTTAGTCTCGAGTTGAGCATTTTATTATGGAAGATATTTCTTCCTTGATAAATTATTCTAGACAGTCCATGCAAAAGACATTAATAAAGAAATCAAATTGAAAACTAGAAATGGCGGTCAATCCCAGGGGTGAAGTGAAAACCAAAAATGGTAGTTCATACCCAAAAGTAAGTTGAATAACATCAATGAAAGCTTAATTTGATCAAATTTAGATCAATCCCATTCATTCCTCATTTTTAGCAATGAATCTCTACATGTTCAAAAAATTATAGCTCTTGATTATTCCGAGTGGATCCGGGGAAATCACACGAGTGTGAAAGGTGTCATTTACAATGAAAACTCATATTCTGATCAGGTAAAACTAGGATTTGAAAGGTCCTAAAACCTTGTACAAAAAGATCATAAGCTAGGCATTACTGATCAAACCAAAAGGTAGAACTAGACATAATTAAAATAGGGGCCCTCAACCCTACAAAGAAAAAAAGAGAAAGACAACACACTGAAACCAGACAAAAAAAATACAACAAAAAAGGAAAAGGTAGCAGCTATCTTGTATCCATCAGCTATTTAGCCTAAACAACTAAAAGCTCTATGTTTCCCACAGAGACTTTTAGATCTTCCAAGTCCACATCTTATTTCTTGGTACTAGCATGAGTTCTAATTCCAGACCCCATGCTCTCTTTGGTCTCCTTAATTTTGTCACCCCTGTTGGTCTCAAGCTTCTCCACTAGGAAATTGTTGTGTTCTACTAAAGCTTTCAAAATGTGGAAACTCTGATCACTGATCTTCTTAAGAGTATTTTTGAACTTTTGCACTTTGTTCTCAAGGGCATTAATTCTATCTTCATATTAGTTATTTTCAGAATCCTTGCTAATGTTGTTCAGTTTTTCTTCCAAAGCAAGCACTGTTCGACCAAGCTCCCAAAAGGCATCCCCTTTTCGAATAGCTTCCATCTAGCCATTCAAGAAGGTAACCAAGGGTTTATCATCAAAGGTATCCTTCTTAATCATGTTCACAATCTTACCTTATTCTTTGAAGTCAACCTTCATAACTTCATTATCTTGAGCTATGGTCACTAGAAATTGACCAAAAGAAAGGATGTTGTCCTTTTGATCCTGTCCTATAATAATACCATCATTCTTGTTGATAGATTTATCACTCACCTGGGTAGTATCCACACTGTCAGTTTTCTTGCTATGAGGAATAGTATCTTCAACCGCATGGTTGGTGATATTCTTGTTATCCTCCTCCATGCCTTGTTGGTCATTCTGAATATAGTCACCAACCTCCTCTTTTTCCTTGGTCTCTTTAGTGATAGTTTTCTTTTTTTTTCTGTTCAATGGGATTTCAATGAGCATTTCCTCCTCATAAGAGGAAATAAAGAGGTCCTTCATGAAAACTCATGTTACCTCCTGATTAGGAAAGTAATTAATGCTTCAAGGAAATAAAATGGATTTTTGACAACTCATAGTGTTATTATCATTCTAAAAAGGTATGCATTTATTGTAGTTTTTAGTTTGAAATCATACTTCTAGACTGATTTAACATGTAAATTAATGAGTATATATTAATGTTTATTTCATCACCCATTAATTAATTATAGAATGAGATTTTTAAAAGTTGAAAGCTGAGATAATCAAAAGGAATAATTTATTTATATTTTATAAAAAAAATTGATGGAAGTACTGATGTTCTTTGATTGTCATTACTTCCAAGTCATTTAGTCATCATTCTTGGAAATGGTGTGTAGAAAAAGAGCCACAAATTCCACAAGTGGATATGCAAAGTACAACTTTAGGTTAGATCAATTTAGCTGAAGGCAAGTTAAGTAAGTATAAAATGTGTGTGAAAAGATGTATTGCGGAGAAATGATTAGAAATTGTGATATGAATAATAAATGTATTCATTTCTTGCACATTTGGACATCAAATGCTAAATTCAATTTTAAATGTTGAAATAAATGTAAAGGTTTTCTACAAGTTGCATTATGTTTTTGTGTTCAAATTTCAAGCTTGGTTGACAAGAATTTTAAGAAACTTGTTGTGAGTGTTTGAAACTATGGGAAAGAAATGAAAGTTTGAACCTAAGAAATTTAATTTAGATGCCAAAACTAAGGAATTTATTTAAGAAGCGGGATGGTTAGACTTTATCCATATGTATGAAGGATATAATGAAGAGATGGTAGAAGAGTTCAACCAAAATTTTAATGTAAATGTGACTCAGGTGAGAGGATAAATTACTGAGGTGAACACATAAGTGATTAGAAAGTTGTTTAAAATTCATGCATATAGTGAACCTATGGCAAAGGGTAGAATAAATATGGAGGAATTGATTGAAATATATCACCACCCAGATGATAAGAAATGACCAAATCTTCAAAAGCATAAAGGAAACACCAAGGGCATCGATAGAGCCACATTAGATGAACCATGGAGAACTTTGGTGGTATAGGTCATGAAATTATTTACATGTGAGGGTCAATATGGTATGGATATGTGACGCAAGGGTAAGGTGGCTAAAGACAGAATCATGGTTAATTGAGACTACTTAAACCCACAAACATGCCCTGCAAAGAGTTACACATGGAAGCAATATAAAAAAAACCACATGTAAGAAGTGAAAACACAATGGATATGAGACAAGCAATTGGTTGCAATATTGGTGCAATTATATTGAGTATTTCAACATGCCCGACTGTGAGGCCTTTTGGGTTTCGGCCTTATACAATGAGAATTATGAATTTAGAGTCTTAGCTTGCATATTATCTTCTCTCCTACTTCTACTATTACCACCTTTTTCCACTAAACAACCTAAGATCCAAATATATAGCCAGCAAAGCCACAAGTTGGCCAGTCAGGTATTTAATTACAATATAGGTCCACTTAGGAGGAGAAACCAAAACTAAAGCTAGAAATAACAAAACATGATGTGAAGTTGCATTTAGGTCCACACATGACCCAAGAATAGATCCCCAACCATGCAAGATCCCATTTCCCCACATGAAACCTCACAAGATGAAATACCACATGTTTCATGGGTGAAATTGGCAGAAAATTGATGCCCAAGAAAAATCATGATAACTTCCAAATCCAAATGAATTAGGACGTGCACCCTTAGGACAATGCTCAAGAATAGGTCCAAATCACTACATTAACTTTGCAAGGCAATAATTCCTTTTAACTTCATCATGAAAATTTCTCATGTATACTGCAAAATCCTCTGCTTCAACACTTCTTTGGGTCTCAGTAGGTAAATCTCTCAACTTCATGGTTCCCTTAGGATGAAATCCAGTAAAAATATCAAATGGTGTACTCTTAGTGCTTCTATTCACAAAATAATTATATGCAAACTCTTCTTGTTCCAAAACTAAATCTCAATTAGCAGGCTTATCTCCAACTAAACATCTCAACAAATTTCTCAAACTTCTGTTCACAACTTCAGTCTATCCATCTATCTGAAGGTGAAATGTAGAACTAAACTTCAATTCAGTATTCATCTTTTTCCAAAGTGTTCTCCAAAAGTAATTAGTAAACTTAGTATCTTTTTGTGAAACAATAGATTTAGGCAACCCATGCAATCTTACTTCTTTGTTGAAAAACAATTTAGCTACATGTAATGCATCACATGTCTTCTTACAAGGTATGAAATGAGCCATCTTAGAAAATTTGTCAACCACTACCAAAACAGAATCATTACCTCTCTGAGTTCTAGGCAATCCAAGAACAAAATCCATACTCACATCTTCCCAAGGTCTATCAGGTACATGAAAAGGTGTATACAATCCCACATTCTAACTAGTTCCTTTTGCTATTTGGCAAATTCTGCAACCTCTAACCATTCTCTGTACATCTCTATAAATATGCAGCCAAAAGTATCTTTCTGAAATAAAATTCACAGTCTTATCAATCCCAAAATGTCCAGCAAGTGCACCACTATGTTTCTCCTTTATTATGTTCTCTCTCATAGATCCTCTAGGTATGCACAACTGAACTCCCTTAAACAACATGTCTTCTTAAATGAAATAATCAGTCCACTTATCTCTCACTGTTTGTTCCTTACAAGCTTTCCAAGATTCTGCAAAATCAATGTCAGTCTCATACAAACACTTCAAATCATCAAAACCAAGTACCTCAACCCTCATTTCTATCAGCAAAATTCTTCTTCAACTCAAGGCATCAGCAACTTTGTTTGACTGTCCACTTTTATGCTTCAATGAAAAGGAAAAATTCTACAAGAACTCAACCCACTTCATATGTCTCTAATTCAATTTATTCTGACTTCCCAAATATGTCAATATACAACCCAAAATCTTTAGGCATCAAATAATGTCTCCATTTCTTCAAAGCTTGAACAATAGCATAGAATTCCTAGTCATAAACTAAATATTATTTCTTAGCATCATTCAACTTTTCACTAAAGAAAGCTACGAGTCTTCCTTCTTGACTCAAAACAACTCCAACTGCGCTTCCACTAGCATCACATTCAACTTGAAATTTTTTACTAAAATCAGGTAAAGAAAGTGTAGGCAACTCTGTGATTCTTTGTTTTAATGTTTCAAAACTCTTTTGTGCTCCATGTGTCCATTTCAAATCCCTTTTATCTCCTCTCATAGTTTCAGTCATAGCATTACAAATAGAACTGAAATTTCTGATAAACTTCCTATAAAAACTTGCCAATCTATGAAATGATCTTACCTCTCCAACATTCTCTAGTGTAGGCCAATCAAGTATAGCTCTTACTTTCTTAGGGTCCATCTTCAATCTATCAGCTAAAATTACAAAACCAAGGTACACAATCTCCTCTTTCATAAATGAACATTTCTTCAAATTAATCAGCAACTTTTCTTCCTTTAATCTTTGCAATACTTGTTTGATATGCTCAAGATATTCTTCCTTACTCTTACTGAATATCAAAATGTTGTCAAGATACACAATTAAAAAATTACCCAAGAATCTTTTCATAACTTCATTCATCAGCCTCATGAAAGTACTAGGTGCATTAGTCAAACCAAAAGGCATAACCAACCATTCATAAAAACCTTCATTAGTCTTAAAAGAAATTTTCCATTCACCCCCTTCTCTAATTCTAATATGATGATATCCAATCTTCAAATCAATCTTTGTGAAATACTTCGATCCACTCAAACTATCCATTATGTCATCCATCCTAGGCAAAGGAAATATGTACTTTACTGTAATCTTATTTATAGCTCCAGAATCAGTCACATTCTCCATTCTCCATTCATTTTAGGTGCTAACACATCAAGTACTGCACAAGGACTCAAAATTTCCCTAATCAAACCTCTTTCAAGAAATTCTTGCACTTGTCTATTCAACTTAGTCTTTTCATTAGGTGTCAACCTATGTGGTGCTTTATTAGGCAAACTAGCTCCAGGTATCAAATCCATACAGTGACTTATACTTCTCATGGGCGGTAAACCATTAGGTACATTATCATAAATGATGTCATAAAATTCAGTCAACAAAGGTTTAACCTCAAGTGCAAATTTTTCCTATCATATTGCCAAGGTCTACCCAAAATAATATGACAATAATCCATAGGCATAATATCACACAAGACTTCATCATGATAATTTCCAATTTTGAATTTAACAAGTCATTGTTCACTTACAAGTATTTTATGCTCCTTCTAGATCCAAGCAATATGGTGAGGTTTAGGATGTTTCAATCTTTGCAACTATAATTTTTTAACTAGCTCTTCAGATGCAAAATTATCAAAACTTCCACTATCAATGATTACCTTGCTACATTTGTTAGCGATCTTACATTTGGTTCTAAACAAACTTTTCCTCAAAATAGGTTCCTCATCAGCTTCTTTATTCCACAAGATCCTTCTTAGCATGAATTTATCACCATGTTAAGGTTCATTAGACATTTCCTCAACTTCTTCACAAGCCAAATTATTTCTACCATTACCTCCAGTCTTCTTTCCAGAGTTAGTACATTCAAAAGCTCTATGTCCTTCTTCACCACATTTGTAACAAGTACCTTTAAACCAAGATTTCTCTTCCCTTTTCCCATTATTGGTATTCCTAGAGTAACCAGTATAGCTACCTCTATAGGAGTTACCTCTTCTACCAACATGTTCATCTTTCCATCCTTTATCTTGTACTGCATTGTTAGATCTACTACTTTCTCCATAAGATCTGCCTCTACTTCTTTGAAATCTACCACCTCTTCCTCTATGTCTTTGTTCATGTCTCTTTGTCAATCTCTCTTTTTCCTTCAAAGTAAATTGGTATGATTCTTCCACACTATCTATTTTCACATAGTTGATCTCATCTTGAATCGATGTCCTCAAACCATTCAGGTATCTAGCCACTTTCTCAACTTCATCATCCACATGTCCAAATTTGATATCCAATTTGTAAAATTCATCAGTATATTATTTCACACTCATGTCCTTTTGTCTCAAATTTTGCATTTTCCTCATCAAATTAACTTGGTAGTCAACTAGAAGAAACTTCTTCTTCATCTTTCCAAGCATCTTCATCCATGTCTTGATCTTTTCTTTTCCTCTCTTCTTTCTCTTAGTTTGCAAATGATCCCACCAAAGAGATGCATGCCCTTTCAACTTTGTAACTGCTATCTTAACCTTCTTATTATCAGGAGTACCTTCATACTCAAAGTATTTATCCATCTTAGAGATCCAATCCAAAAGTGTATTGGTCTCAAGTCTTCCATCATAGAAAGAAACTTCAACTGTAGGTCTGGAGTTAGCCTTAGAAAAAACTCTCAAGAGTCTTTCCTCATCTTGTTCAACTTCAAGTTTAGGATTAGGTGCTTCTTCTTCTTCATCACTATCATCTTCAAGATGTGCACCTCTTCTCAGGACTGTCTCTACAGCTTCAAGCCTAGTTGCAATCCGCATCAACATATCCATGATAGCATTATCATTTCCTCTACCTTGAACCATCTTGACAATCAAGTTCTAGCAAGATCATAACCTTCTGTAAGTTATAAGTCAGATTTCAGATCTTCCACCCTAAAACCAATCCAATAAGGTTTTCCATGATCCAATCCACAAGAAAGAACTTTCTCTGATACCACTTGACGCAAGGGAAAGGTGGCTAAAGGTAGAATCAGGGTTAATTAAGACTGCTTAAACCCATGATGCAGGGGCATCTCGGGTCCTTGGCAATCCTGTGTCACCAAAAACATGTTTGAAGTTTTCTATGTTGCTTGGTTCCTTCTTTGATCAATTTGGTTTGGTGTTAATTGATTTCCTTTGTTTACCGATGTTGGTCGGTTATCTCTTTGGTGCTCGGTGAATTTCCCTAGCACTCAATTATCCTTGCTTAACAAGTTGCTTATTTTGGATTTCTATTGAGGCTGACTCTTACATTTATATTTGGTTGTAGATTTAATGTTGTTATCTATCATTGGGAAGTGTGTGGACCTAAATCTAGTCATTCCTTCCATTAATGGTGGATCTAAAGGTTGACTTGGCTCGGTAGCCTCTTGTATAAATGTAGTTCTTTAGTTAGAGTTTTGGGAGTAAGTTCAGTTAGAAGATAGGAGATAGAAAATTAGAGATTGTTGGAAGATCCTCACATGTTGGAGGAATTCTATACTTGATTGTGATATCTAGCCTAAACTGGGAAGGCCTTACAACCTGACATGTATGAATCAATTTAAGATAATATATGAAAGTATATGCATTCTCTCTCTCATTGTTGTGTTTGTTTCTTCTGCGTGTGATCTTTGCAAGGTGGATTTCATTAGGGTGTGCCTTTGGCCCCTCTCCCCATCTATCCTTGTGTCAGGTGGTATCAGAGTGAGGTGAGATTTGTATCTAGGTTTTCAAATCTAGGTTTGAGGGTTCCTTCTTGTAAAACCCTAGTTGAATTGTTGTGGGGTAGTAGATTGCAATCTGGCTTGCAATTATAGAGGGTTTTAAGATGGTTCATGGGAGGTGAGATGTGAATCTAGGATTGGAAAACATGTTGAGACAACTTTCTGCTAGATTAGAAGCTGTTGAAACAACCCAAAGAAGAGGAAGACATCTTCAAGATGTTAGTGATGATGAAATTGAGGAAAAACAAGTTGATGTAGAACTTGCACTAGCTATGGATCAAGGTGAGGAAAGATTGTTAAAGGCTTTGAAAAATATGAAGTCTACACCACACTTTAATCCTCCTAAGTATAGTGGAAAATTAGATTCTAATGAATTGGTGGACTGGATCACCGAGATGGAGAAGTACTTTGAATATGAAAATGTACCTGAGGAAAAGAAGGTGATAATTGCAAGCACAAAGTTGAAGAGTCATGTATCCTTGTGGTGGGAACATCTGTAGTTGGACAGAAAGAGGAAAGACAAAGACAAAATCAAGGTATGGAATAAAATGGTGAATAAATTGAAAGGGAAGTTCTTACCTTGTGATTATCAGATTAACCTAGTTAGGCGAATGCAAAGTTTGAGGCAAAAAGATAGCTTGGTAAAAGAATATACTGAGGAATTCTATAGACTAGATATCAGATCTGGACATGATGAAGATGATGTGGAAAGAATTGCTAGATACCTGAATGGTTTAAGAGTTTCCATCCAAGAAGAAATCAGTTTGGTCAAATTGGAGAACATTGAAGAGGCTTATCAATTTGCATTGAAAGCTGAGGAGAAATTGAACAAGAAACATAAGAAAATACAAAGAGGTAGAGGTGGTTAGATTCCCTTGGGGAAGAGGTAGATCTTATGGTGAAAATAGTAGATCTGAACCTGAAAAGAAAACTCTGGATAAAGGCAAGATCGAGTGGAAAGGTGAAAGTTTATCTAGAGGCAGAGGTAGTAACTACCGAGGTGGTTATAATAGAGGTGGTTTTCAAGGAACTTGTTACAATTGTGGATAAGAAGGACATAGATCATTTGAGTGTACACATGTGGGTAAGAAGGTCGGTAACAGTAGAAATGCTTTGGTGCAAGAAGAGTCACCGAATGAACCTAAGAAGGAAAATAACTTGATGGTAAGGAGAGCACTTTGGAGTGAAAGTAATAAGGAAGATCTGATAAGGAAAAGTTTGCTCAAAACTAGATGTAGAGTTTTTGATGAAGTTTGGAAGGTAATCATTGATAGTGGTAGCTCAGAGAATCTGGCATCTAAGGAAATGGTCACAAAGTTGCAGTTGAAAAGGTTGAAACATCCAAAGCCCTATCAGATTTCATGGATCAAAGATGAGAATACACTCTTGGTAAGTGAAAAATGTTATGTGAATTTTAAAATTGGAAAGTACTATGATAAGGTGTTATGTGATATCATGCCTATGGATTGTTGTCATATTTTGTTGGGTAGACCTTGGCAATATGATAGACATGCTATATATGATGGAAGATTGCATAAATATACTATTTGGGCTGATGGGAGAAGATAGATCTTGTTACCTTTGATTGAAGAACCGGTTAGTAATGTTTGCACATCTGTGAAATTTTTCTTAGTGGAAGGAAGAAATTTTGTTAAGGATTTGAAGAAGAATGATGTATGTTTTTTTGTGATTCCTAATAAACCAAGGAAGAAAACATAGGATAGTGTCCCTGAGGAGATTGATAAGTTACTCACCAAGTATAGAGAAATCATTTCTAATAATGTACCTAATGGTTTTCCACCGAAGAGAAGCATTTATTATTGCATGGATCTAATCCCTGGAGCTAGTTTACCAAATAAGGCATCGCATCGGTTGACACCTACCGAGAATCAAGAATTGAAGTGACAGATTCAAGAATTGTTGTAGAAAGGTTTGATCAGAGAAAGTTTGAGTCCTTGTGCAGTACCTATTGTACTGGCACCTAAGAAGAATGGAGAATGGAGAATGTGTATTGATTCTAGAGCAATCAACAAGATAACATTGAAATATAGGTTTCCTATAATGAGAATGGATGACATAATGGATAGTTTGACTGGAGCAAAGTATTTTACTAAAACTGATTTGAAAAGTGGGTATCATCAGATCAGAATTAGAGAAGATGATTAATGGAAGACTACTTTCAAGACAAAAGAAGGTTTGTATGAGTGGTTGGTTATGTCTTTTGGTTTAACTAATGCACTAAGTACTTTTATGAGATTGATGAATGAAGTTTTGAAGAAATTCTTGGGTAAGTTTGTGATTGTATATCTTGATGATATTCTGAAATTTGGTAAGACTAGAGAAGAACATTTTTTGCATGTTAGACAAGTATTATAGAGGTTGAAAGAAGAAAAGTTGCTGATAAATCTGAAGAAATGTTCATTCATGAAAGAAGAGATTGTGTATTTGGGATTTGTGATTTCAGCTGATGGTTTGAAAATGGATCCTGAGAAGGTTGAAGCTATTTTTAATTGGCCTACACCTGAGAGTGATAGTGAGGTAAGCTCATTTCATGGCTTGGAAATTTTTTACCAAAATTTCATTAGGAATTTTAGTTCAAGATATAATTCTATGACTGAGACTATGAGAGGAGATAAAAGAGAATTCAAGTGGACACATGGAGTTGATAAAAGTTTTGAGACTTTGAAGAAGATAGTTGTTGAATTTCCTATTTTGGCATTGCTTGATTTCAATAAAGTATTTCAAGTGGAATGTGATGCAAGTGGAAGTGAAATAGGAGATGTGTTGAGTCAAGAAGGTAAACCTATTGCTTTCTTTAGTGAAAAGTTGAATGATGCAAAAAGGAAATATTATATGTATGATCAAGAATTCTATGCTATTATTCAAGCACTAAAGAAATGGAGACATTATTTGATACCAAGTGAATTTGTGTTGTATACCGATCATAAGGCTTTAAAGTATTTGGGGAGTCAGAATAAGTTGAATCAGACACATATGAAATAGGTTGAGTATTTGCAGAGTTATACATTTGTGATAAAGCAAAGGAGTGGAGTCACTAACCGAGTTGCTGATGCATTAAGTAGAAGATCTTTGATGACCGAGATGAAAATTGAAGTTCTTGGCTTTGATGACATGAGAGATTCTTATGAATTTGATCCTAATTTTTCTGAGCCATGGAGAAAGTGCAGAGCACCTATTCAAGATCAATCGAGTACTAAATGGGATGAATATTTTATTCAAGAAGGTATGTTATTTAAAGGTATTCATTTGTGTATACCGAGAGGAGCAATGAGAACTAATTTGATAAAGGAGAAACATAGTAGTGGTTTGGCTGGACATTTTGGTGTTGATAAAACATTGAATTTTATTAAGGAGAAATACTTTTGGCCACATTTGTATAAAGATATTCAGAAATTTGTGAAAAGTTGTGGAATTTGTCAAGTTGCAAAAGGAGTAAGTTAGAATATTGGATTGTATACACTAATTTATGTTCTTGAGAAACCTTGGATTGACATCAGTATGGATTTTTTTCTTGGCTTACCAAAGATAGTAAGAGGTAATGATTCTATATTTGTTGTTGTGGATAGATTTTATAAAATGGCACATTTTATACCTTGTAGAAAGACATCAGATGTAGTACATATAGCAGATCTTTTCTTTAAGGAAATTGTCAGATTGCATGGATTACCGATGAGTATTATCTCTGACTGAGACAATAAATTTGTTGGATACTTTTGGAAGACCCTTTGGAGAAATTTTGGCACCAAGTTTAAATATAGTTCTACATTTCACCCACAAACCAAAGGACAGACAAAAGTTGTAAATAGAAGTTTGGGAAATCTTTTGAGATGTTTAGTTGGAGACATGCCAAGTAATTGGGATTCTATGTTGGCATAAGAAGAGTTGTCATACAATAATTCAGTGAATAAGAGTACTGGAAAAACACCTTTTGAGATTGTAAATGGTATAAAACTGAGAGGTATATCAGATTTAAGGGATATTGCTGATGAAAGAAAGAGAAGTGCTGAAGGAGTGAATTTTGTTGAATACATGAAGACATTACATGAAGATGTGAAACATAAGTTGGAAGTAAGTAATTAGAAATACAAAGAAAGAGCTGATAGATCAAGAAGACATAAGACTTTTGCAGTCGGTGATGAAGTAATGGTTCATTTAAAGAAAGGCCAATTTTTTGTTGGAACATATGGGAAGCTAAAAATGAAGAAGTTTGGCCCTTGCAAGATACTGAGGAAATTTGATAGTGGAAATGAATATGAGATTGAGTTACCTGATGACATGGATATATCACCTATATTAAATATTTTTTATTTGTATGAGTATCATGAACCTGATGAAGACATAATAGTACTGATGAATTATCCTAAGAAATAGATAGAAGAAGTTGAGAAGATTTTGGAGCAGAGAATTGGCAGAAGTACAAGAGGAAAATAGTATATGGAATATCTGGTAAAGTGGAAGAATAGACCGATTGAAGATAGCTCATGGATTTCATAGTCTAAGTTGGATGCAACTTAGATTGTACCTATTTCATGATTTAGAGAATCATTTCAAATAACCCCAGGTGTTTGATGTAGGAGCATCTCGGGTCCTTGGCAATCGTATGTCACCAAAAACATGTCTGAAGTTTTCTATGTTTCTCGGTTCCTTCTTTGACTGAGTTGGTTTAGTGTTTCTCAGTTTCCTTTGTTTACCAATGTTGGTCGGTTATCTCTTGGGCACTAGGTGAATTTCCCTGGCGCTTGGTTATCCTTGCTTACCAAGTTGTTTATTTTGGATATCTATTGAGGCTGACTCTTGAATTTATATTTGGTCATGGATTGAATGTTCGTATCTATCATTGGGAAGCATGTGGAACTAGATTTGGTCATTGCTTCCATTGATGGTGGATCTGAAGGCTGACTTGGTTTGGTAGCCTCTTGGATAAATGTAGTTGTTTGGTTAGAGTTTTGGGAGTAAGTTTAGTTAGAAGATAGGAGATAGAAAATTAGAGATTGTTGGTAGATCCTCGCATGTTAGAGGAATTTTGTACTTGATTGTGATATCTAGCCTAAATCAGGAAGGCCTTATAGCCTAACATGTATGAATCAATTGAAGATAATATATGAAAGTATCTGCATTCTCTCTCTCTCACTATTGTGTTTGTTGCTTTCACGTGTGATCTCTGTAAGGTGGATTTGGTTAGGGTGTGCCTTTGGCCCCTCTCCCCATCTACCCTTGTATCAACCCACAAAAATGCCCTAAAAAGAGTTACACATGAAAGAAATATTAAAAAAACCACATGTAATCAGTGAAAACACAATGGATATGAGACAAGCAACTGGTTGCAATGTTGGTGCAATTATATTGAGTATTTCAACATGCCTAACTATGAGGCCTTTCAGGTTTCAGTCTTATACAATAAGAATTATGAATTCAGAGTCTTAGTTTGCATATTATCTTCTCTCCTACTTCTACTATTACCACCTTTTTTCACTAAACAACCTAAGCTCCAAATATATAGCTAGCAAAGCCACAAGTCGTCCAGTCAGGCATTTAATTACAATATAGGTCTAGTTAAAAGGAGAAACCAAAACTAAAGATAGAAAAAACAAAAAATGATGCAAAGTTACATTTAGGTCCACACATGACCCAAGAATAGATCCCCAACCGTGTAAGATCCAATTTCCTCATACGGAACTATGCAAGATGAAATACCACACGTTTCATGAGCGAAACTGGTAGAAAATTAATGCCCGAGGAAAATCATGATAACTTCCAGATCCAAATGAATTAGGACATGTGCCCTTAGGAGAATGCTCAAGATTAGGTCCACATCATTGCATTAACTTTACAAGGCAAGAAACCAACAACAACATTGGCGACAAAACAAATATCAGATTGGTACAAGAAACAAGAAATATTTTTTGGTGATGCAAGATTTCTCAAGACCCAAGATGCTCCTGCATCATTATGGGTCCTGGAATGTATATGATGACACACATCATATATGGAAGGCAGAGACCTAAGGTAAGAGTTAATTTTCCCACCTTCCTCTTTTCTCGTCCGGTAGATATGATTAATGGGGTTAAGGAAAAAAAAGTAAAATAAGATATCATTCCTTAATTAATTTAATCATAAAGAATATTTTTATGAAGAAAAAGTTTGAGAAAGAGAAATGGTTAAAATTTATTATGTGTTATCATAAAATCAAGACGTTTAAAGCAAGAAAAATCCTTGCACCTAGAAATCCTAGAATCCAACTAGGGGAAATTAGTCATCCAGTGGGTAGAAGGCTAAAAATATTAAGGACAATTAGAGAAAAAGAAACTAGAAATACTTCTACTCCTAATATCTAAATTTAGCTAGATTTACCAATTTCATCTCAACCTCTAGAGATAACCACTGAAAAACATTCCCATAAGCCTATTAATATTGAAGAGTCTAACCCAAATCCTCAAGTGCAAAAAGAGAATGTAGCTCCAAATTTGAAAAAAACAACCATCCTCTACAAAGAATCCATAAGTACCTTTGCATGAATGTTCACATAATGATTTTTTTGCTATTGTAACCCCATTTGAAGAACAAACAATTCAGGAAACCCTAGTAGAACAATGTGAGAATGTAGAGTCGATAGAAGTTGATAATTTTTTTGAAGAAATAGTAAAGAACAAAAAACCTGTAGATGAATCTGACATTGTCATAATTTATAAGATTAGTTCTTTGAAAAGTGAATAATCTCTAGAAGAGTTTTCAAAAAGGAACCCCTATTTCTATTTCATGAACTAGCCCTCCACACTTTCAATCTCAACATCCTCCTAGTCCTTTCCAAGAAGAGTATTGTTAAAAAACTGTATGTAGAGCAGAGAAAGAGCCAATTGAGGATGTGGAAAAAACCCTTGAACAAATAGTTAAAAGGTTGCAAAAGGAAGAAGAGGAATAGTTTAGGGAAGCCTTCGAAAGATCAAGGAGAGAAGCTGAGTTGCAGGAAGAGTTTAGAAAGGTTCATGAATTTCATGAGAAACTTAGAAAGAGACAAGAAGAATTAGAACACATTGTTCATGGAGTTGAGACATTGGTTGAAAATATTTTGATAAATTGAAACAAGTAAGAGACCAGTTAGAAAAAATAGAGGTATCACTAAAATAAATCTCCTCTCAAAAAGAAGAGTATGAAAAAGACATTTATAGGCTGAAAATGGAATTGATAAATAGAGAAGATAAAATGAGACAAATGAATGACAGTGAAGCATCAACCTCTACTACACCCTTAGATATATTCCCTTGTAGCTATGCGATACAAGAAAAGGAGTAGAGAGCTACAACAAGAATTGGAAAAACTGAGGGAGTTAGAGGAATCTGAACAAAGAGTGAAAACTATTGTTGAGATATCCTTTATGCTTATTTCAATGAGGAAGCCAGTTGACTTATATGCTCTATTTTTTAGAGAACATTTTTTTTTGTGGAAAAAAACCAAATTGTGCTGAAAAGGAAGTTAAATTATGAGGATGATCATGACTTTATGTTTTATTATGTCAGAAGTGTTCCAAGTGTGCAAAATCAAATGTGTGAGTTCTATTTGCATGGATTTTTACTTGGACACTATATAGAATCTTTTATCAATTTATATGTGGTAGAAGTCAAAATTAGAGTATTACTCTCATTTATGGAACACCAAGTTGAAAAGGAATAGAAAATGGATAGATACAGAGAGTCACAAAGAAGGTTAGACCTGCTAATTAGAGACAAATTCCAAAAATCTCATATTTTTAAAGGTAATTACAAGTCAGTGGCTAGGCTAGCAAATATGGCTCCAATCTATGAAAGAAAATTAAACCAGACAATCAGAGATTTTAGATATGTTCAAGGTTCCTTACCATATATAGAACCAATGGATATTAGAGAAATGTTCAATTCTATTCCAGTACCCTTAAGGAGGTGAGAGCCAATTTCTCTTGCCAATCTCACTTGGAGTATGAATAGGGATAGGAATATCATTTTGATTATAGAAGAGAAAAAAAGGACATGGGTTGGAATGCATTTCAGGCATCCTTTGATCACCATGCCAGCTCCAAGATTTGATGCACTCAATCAGTTTATAGGAGATCTACTATAGAGATGGAGGGATAGAGTGGTGGACCTAGAAGGTTATCAACCATTCAATTTATATTAGAATTATAGATTCTAAATATTTGATCTAGTCATCTGGAATGAATCTATTAATAAAAACATCTGTGATCAACCATGAGGACATGGTTAGAAGTAGGAAGGGGACAATTATGAGAACAAAATAATATGCTTTTTTGATATGAAGTTGAACTATAAAAACTATCTTATTTTTTTAATTAACTAGTGATGATCTAAATGTTTTATTTATCTTATTTTATAAACATGTTAGGTTAATTATGGAATACAATTAGAACTAATATATCATGATGAATGTATCACTTTATTTTGTTATTAACTCTTCTAGATTTTGTGGCATGTAATAGACTTTTATTTTGGAATTTGAATCTTTATTGCATTAATAGATTTTATTCTTCATTACATTAATGATATCATGTTCATGGATTTGAACTCAATGTGGAGTTAATGATATAAATAAGTTATACAACTTGAGCTATTTGAAGTTCCATCATTCTTGAAGATGATCACTATCAAATATTTGATTGACACATGGTGGCTCCTGGAGTTCACTTGTAAATAATTACCTTTCTATTTAAACAAAACTTCCAGTTCTATTTGAGCTTTTGTAACATTACCTGACTAGTGGGAAATGCCTTATATTTGAATTTAAATAAGGGATATGCCTATATATATTGGTAGCTAATTGGAATAGATGTTAGTGCATATGCAGTTATCTTAGAAGTTCTTTTAAGTTTGTAAATTATAATTAGAAAACTTATTTCGCTTTTGTACATGGGACAATTTTATGAAAGTATCTAGTTGACGTGAAGATTTTTTTAGGATCCCACCAGAGGAAGAGCATGGACCACTCAATTGAAGGGATGTGACCCTATGTGAGTTTCTTTCTAGTAGTTTGATTTACATGCTCATGGAAATTCATTTCTTAGTGTAGACTATAGTTTATCTGTTACCTGTCTTGAAAGGCTTAAACACTCAAACATTAGATTAAAAAATGTTCATTAGTTCAAAGCATAGACATAAACAAAACCAAACCACCTCAAGATTGTTGCCAAAATAGGTGCTATAAAGTACTGTTTGATTTGCTTCAATGAGAGGGATATGGGTGTGCTCTCTAAGCACATGGAGCTTGTTCCCAATGCATTCTAAAAGGATTTGATATGATGCATGAATGATTAGAAAAACTTGAATAATAACTAAGTTCAATCCATTAAGCTAGATTTAAGATGTGTTTTAGAAAACAAGAAATCTAACAATATTATCAAAAAGTTAAGATCTAGGATGAATTTAGGATGATAACAATGCATGAGAATAAAAGCTAACTAATGGATTTCTCTTGGAAGAGGAGGATATTAATAGAATTGAGGAAGGGATTGGGGTAGAGATAAGGATTGACTTTGATGAGTTGAAGGCTCAAAGGTCAAATTTAGGATTTTCTAGAAGAGTCTAGAGGTTCTAGAGTTTTTTAGAGAATATCTAGGATTTTACGATTTAAATAAATGTTAAATTTATTTAAAGGGATTGGTTGAGGACTTTATTTATCAAATGAATTTAATAAATAGGAGGGATTATCATGGTCAAGGTTTCTCACACATGTGTGAGCAACACTAGGGAAGTGTGCAAGGGAGACCAAAGAGTAAGAGGAGACATGAGCTTCATAATGGCTTGTAAGAGTCATTAATGAGGATGTAAGAGGCTTTAATGAGTGTGTAAGGCTCATTTATGAGGGGTTTTAACCCAAAGTCAAAGTTTGAAGGGTTTAGGCTAAGAAATGTAGGAATCACTTTTTAATCAGGTTTAGAGTGAGATTAGGAAATTCTAGAAGAGGTTAGGGATTTTTAGAATATTTCCAAGGTTTTAGGATTTAAATAAATATTTTATTTATTTAAAATATTTTTGGTCAATTTATCAATTAATAATTAATAAATAGAGGAAATTCATTCAAACTTGTTTTAAATGATTTGGGGAGGGATTATTTAATTAAAGATGTTTAATTAAAATAGGAGAATTTAATGACATAAAAATAAATAAATAAATTAAATAATTAATTAATTAATAAATGATGATGTCATCAGAGGTTTTCAGAAAATAAAAATATTTTATTTTCTAATAGATTTTTAGGTGTCTACATTTTGCCCCTCTTTGATGCGATGCCACAAGTGGCATGGCATCAAAGACAAGAAAATAAGATTCCCTAGGCTAGAATAGAGGAATAAGGGGTTGTGCCTATTGGTGCCTTTTCCCAACTTTGATTTTCTCCCCAAAATTTTGAAGAAATTTATTGTCTTTTGATCATAATAAACCCTCTGTAAAAATTTTTCCAACGATATTAGGGTTTATTATGTCTTTGTATCAAAAGAGAAAGAAGTTAGGGTTTAAAGTCTTGGAACTAGCCGTTGTATTTTAAAAAGAAACCCTAGTTTTCTTTTTTAAGTGACTTTCTATTTCTTTGTTACTTTTTTGAAGTCACTTAAACTTTCTAAAAGTATGTGCGCTTTAATGTTTACCTTGGTCGCTAGGTCACGTGATACTCTTAGCATACTTCTCTTTATCTCCCGATCATGAGAAATCCTCTAGTCTCCATGTCACCAGATAAAAGAAGCATATTCTCTGTCTTCCTAAGACCTAGCGGTGAATGTTAGTTGTGCAATCTCCAGATGCTTTATAATCTTCTCATGAATTAATTTATTAAGTGGACAGACTATAGTCGCTAGATCTCCAAATCAGAAGTTGCCTAAGTTGGGTGATCTCAAGATAAAGGACTAAGAACATAGAACATCTAGCGATTACGAGTTCCACTATAGTCGTTGATTCTCTAGAAGAAAAATCAAACGGTATTTCCTTTAGTCGCTAGATCTTGAAAGAAAAGTCAACAAGCTATAAAGATTAAAAAGATCTAGTGACTACCGTTTGATCTTTTTAATGAACTTCTCATCTAACAGTTATCCCTTAGTCGCTAGAAAACCTGTGATGTCACTATTTCTTTCTGAGACCTAGCGACTACCATTAGATGAAGATCAGGTGGCTCATATTTAATCTTAGAGAAGGGAATGAGTTATTCAGCGAACATGAGACTTCCTTTAGTCGTCAGTTCACTAGATGTCTACTTCAGTCGGGTGATCACTGAATAAAACTTAAAAAGAAATAATCTTCTCACAACTTGGAGAAAACTATGGTCACGTAATCTCAGATAGCTAAAAATTGAAAGATGAACTAAGCTTAGTCACCAAATCTCAGATAGAAGAAATTTTATCTGGCGACTTAGAAAACTATAGTCGCGTGATCACTAAGAGAAGTAAATTAATAGAAGGAAAGGCTCAGTCACGTGATCGCTAGAAAAGAATTGAGAGACATAAAACATCTGGTGACTCTGAGAAATTATAGTCACCATATCTTAATTAGAAAATTATGTGGTAATGGCTTAGTCGTTTAATCTCAGAATGAGGAAATACATTCCCACGACTAGAAGGAGAGACTATACTTGCTAAATCTCAAAATTTTTAGAAAGGTGCCAGATTTATTACGAGACTTCAAATTTCCTTCAGTCGCTAGGTCGCCAGAAGATGAAATTTAAAAATATGTCACCTCTTGATGATGGCTGAGATATTAAGTTGCGGAGCACACAGTCTTAATTATAGAAGTGACATTGTTGCAGGGAACCGAGTTGTAATCAATTCTTCACCGTTAAAACTCAAAGGTTGGTCATTATCTCATTTCTACCAAGCATTTGAGCAATCAGAGAGTAGAGCATTTCTAGAGTGAAGAACATTTGAGCAACCAGAGCTTTTGGTGATCACAGAGCTTACGAAAGACCAAAATTTGTAGAGTGAGCAAAAATTTTCAACAACAATCATCATGAGGTAGACTACAGTCGGCACCCCATTAGCCAGTAGGGCAACCGCACAACAAAAGGTTAGTTTTTCTGACGAATTCATCAAATTTCTGCCTGGTTCTACCCAAAATAAGAAGGTTAGTGATGATGTCTTCTCTGATGTCTATTCACAATGTGGGGATGCTAAGACTCACGACATACCGGCCATGAATTTGTTCTACTACTTCCAGAAGAATCAAGATAGGCCTATCCCTGTGTCAAACCCATGGACTTCAGGGTTTGCGAAGATGATTGTCCCTGATGTATTTTTTGACATTGATCTTCTTGTCTCCTTGGTTGAACAATATGACCCCCTCTCTAAGACAATTAGAAAGACATATGGTTCTTCTTTGATAACCCTAGACAGAGGAGCATTCATGAGGACTTTTGGGATAGATGTCCCTATGGCCACAGAGATTAACCTGCAATCTCTGGCAAACAGATATGTGAGGGAGTTTGGGGGTGTTGCAACTGCTATTCAGTCCCATGTCCCTGAGGGAAACAGAAACTATATTGCACCCATGGCAGGAGGCCTCCCCTATGCATTTAAATATCTAAAATTCTATATGAAATACATTGCATATGGGTTATGTAGAGTTCTGGGTATTCATGCTCCTAAAGAGAGGATTTTCCCTAAAATTTTGATGTTAGTAATGGATTCCAAATCATGCCACACTATTCATGGGTATGATTACATTGGATACTGTATCCAGAAGATGCATGAGGGTTTAGAAATGATAAGAAAGAAGCAATACCCTCCCAAATTTTTGCACTACTCCATGTTGATGCATCTTATCTTCTACCATAATGTAAATATGTTTAGTCTGCAATATTTAAAACCTAAGTTTCAATGGAATGGCCAGCCTAACCCTGTACAGTCCTAGTTAGATGTCTGGAGTCCAATGGCCCTTAAGCATAATTTTTGTATTTTTGAGAATATAATAGTAGATGCTATTCTTATCCACTTGGGTGTGAATTCTTCAAGAATTCCTATCAGAACCTTGCAACTTCTTAGACCAATGGAATATGTAGATAAGTGGAAAGATAATCATGATCACAATTGGGGTGATTTCTATTTGAGAGAAGGGTATACATTAATAAGGGTCTATGGATGCCCACAACCACCCCACATTTTGCCTAATAATGTTCCCCCCAGGATTGTAGCCCTTGAGTTCATTTGGCAACTCATGCTCATAGATAAAGAGCATCTAGTCCCATACAGAAAGGGTACATTCACCCCTAGGCATTTTAAATTAGCCAATTTAACAATTGGAAAAGGGGCTTTTGAAAAGGTTAACACATATTTGTTACAGTTTATGATGCCTGCTGCACATCCTAGATTTGTTGATCCCTAGAAATTTTTGGCTACTGCTAGGAGATATTACACTCCTACCATCCCTCTTAATAAAACTCATGATGTGTCCTATGAAGAGGACGTAGTTAGAAATATTCTTGATGAGGATGAGGCTAAGACAAGGTCTTGGTAGTTGGATCAATTATTCCAGCTAGAGAAATCCATGAGAAGAAAAGATGTCAATTTTGGAGGATTTTACCCTACTCTGCCATATCTCCAAAGATTAGAGATGATGATGAAGAATTACAATGTTATGATGGAGCAAGGGGAACAACTGATTGAGGATAAATTAGAAAATTTAAAAAAGAAGAAGAAGCACTCCTCATCAGAATATGAAGAAGATAGTGAAGGGGGGTATTCTATTCATAGTTACCCTACCCAAGAACTTCCTCTTGATGCCCTTGAAGAAAGAGGGGATGAAAATGAGATAGTTGATTTGACTGAGGTTCCTAGCTCTCATAATGAGGTAGAACCACCTACTAAAAGGTAGAAATTAATGGTAGGAGAGTCATCACAGGCAAGGCCTACTGAAAAAAGAGATATGGTTGCTGCTGTCATCCCTGGCCAAACAACTTATGACCATGAAATTAGAAAAAGGGTCAGGGAGGAAAAGAAGAAACAGAAGGAGATAGTTGAGGAAGTAGAATTTCCTCTTGCTATGTGCATAGATGAGAGAATCTAGTAGCAAGAGGATTTTCTAAAAGATGATGAATTCATCAAGACTCATGAATTCAAAGACTTCCTCCTCTAGCACAAACAGTGGCAAGTAGCCTCCACAGTGCAGATTGGAGAAGATGGCCAGATTCCCACTAAGGCCTTAGAAGCAATAAAGGATTATGATCTAGAGAATGAAGAGATAACCCCTGAAGAGGCTAGGAGGTTAGTAAAAGATACTAATATGTTATTATTACCTGGATGAGATTTGGCCTCTACATTTATTATTGATCAAATAAGGAGATAGGAAGATATTACCCTGACTTCAGAAAAGCAAGTGGGAGATTTAATAAAAGGGTTCAGATATAGCCCAAAGAATAAGGCATTAGCCATGTGGAGCCTCTACCCCAAGGACAAAAAGCCATCAATTTTGAATATAAAAGAGCAGATGGATGGGGATAAGATGATTTGGTCTATCCAAAATACAAGGGACTTAGAAATTTCCCAAATTTTGACTAATTTTGCCAAATTGAATGAAGACAAGACCAAGCAACTATCAGAAAGACATCAGAAATTGTATGATGATTACACTGCTTTGGTCAAAGACAGGGAGTTGCATATAATAAAGGAGAAAGAATTTGAAAAACTAGTTGATGAACTAAATGTTAAAATAATAAATATGGAAGCTACACCTCCACCTCCTCCTAAAGAGGTTGTAATTGAGAAAGAAGTACAAGTAGTACGTGAAGAAGGTATTGCTTCTTCAGAAGAAATTGAAGAAAGTAAAAATAAAGCAATTGTATAGACATTGCTAGAAATTCTGCAGCATAGGATTTTGAAGTTAAAAGAAAAGGTTGAGGCAATCTATGCTGCCTATCTCAAGTTGCCAGAGTTGCAACTAGAAGTAAATAATTGCATCTCAATTTTGAATTCTTTTTATGTAATTTGGTCAGTGAGGACTCCACTTTTTGAAAGGTTAGTAGCGGTACAACCTTTTAGGCCAGATATACCTGAGGAAGTACTGCAGGTAGGGGAAGAAATAAATAGAATAAAGACTCTTCTCCCATTATTCAAAGGAAAAGCCAAGTTAGTGGAAACAAAATTAGCATTTTTGGAAGAAGAGGCCAATAAATTCATTCCTAAGATAAAGGATGACAATGGTACTTTGAAAACCGCAGATCAATGGAGATCAGATTTTGATCTCAGATTGCCTAAAGGGGAAAATTTTGTCAAAATAGGTGGCGGGGTAGATATGAATAAATTTAATGACTTTTTGGATGATGCAGTAAAGGAAGAGGTAGAATTTTCTAAATTCTTGGCAGATGTTAGAATAATGATGGATGCTAGATGGGAGAGGCAAAAGGAACAATTGCAGATAGTACAAAATTTCCCATGGCCCTCAAAAGATAAAGTAGTTGCATGGGATGAATCAACAAAGCCTAAAATACCTAAGTCAATTGCAGTAGACCTTGATCTTCTAGATGATTAAAAGGCATCCTGATGTTGACACATATTTTGAAGGCAGGGGTCATCAATTTTCTTGAAGATTGGTGAGGGTTAGCTAAAGTTGGTGGTCACCAACTTTCTTTATGGCTACTATAGGGTTATTAATGCTTTCAAGAAAAGGTGTCAACAACAATAGCGGAGGATGCTACAAGTCAAGGATTCTTTGCCTTTCCACCGCCTAATTGTACTGCGTTTTGTTTTTTATGCTTTAGGGTTAGGGTTTTGACCATCTGAAGCTTGTTGCATTCCCATCTTTTTAGGGGAATTCCAAGATGGTCAGACCATATATATATAATTTTAAGAGTTTCTTTCAAGAAGAGGTAAAAAAATATAGAACAAAAAAACTTGTTGCTCTGAGACAGACTTTTACAATTTTTGTCTGGTTTCTTTGAGTAAAGAGGTTTGAATATATTACTATAAATTTGATTTCAATATGAATACAGTGCAATTTCTGCCTTATATTGTTCTTGTCTTTCTATCTTGTATGCTTACTCTTGTATGTTTTATGTGTTAGGCATTTAAAATATATCTGGTGTGGCACAGATTTATGAGTTTCTTTCAAGGAAAGAATTAAAATTTCTCATAATTTGTTCCTAGGAGTAGTTATATTTGTGGAAATTTGATGATAATGATATCAGGTTAAAAGAATGGTTTGTAAGGCAATCTGTTTGAAATTGTATGATATGCAAGGCATGTTAATGTATTATTCTTGAACTTCTTTTGCAGGTATATGTTTAGATTCCTTTTGCCCAATAGATAAGGCACTGGTCTAGATTGTCTGTTTCAACTTTACATTCTATCTTTCGACTCAGAAGTTAAAATAAATTTGAAAATCTTCTATGATTTATTATTTTGATGTTTAAAAGTTTCTTGAATATGATTGATTAAGGTTGTTTTTAGGATTCAATATTTTATTCTACTAATTCTAAAAGGAGAGAATCATAAAGGTTATCCCTCCTTAAAAGGAAGAAGGATGAAAGTCCTTATACCATTGATTTCTGCTATAGTTTCAAGTCATAGTTTCTTAAAATATTTTAGTAGGGCTATATCAAGATAGCAAAATCAGTGTCCACCTTTCAAAACTGTATTTACAGTCATTTATCAAGGTAATACCTACCTGGGTGTGTGTGGAACTCAAAAATGAAGAAGGATCTTATCCAATCCTTATAAATTAGGCTTTTCTTGTAAACTTGGAGCCCCTTTTATCTAAAATCTATCCTAAGACAAGAAAATTCCCTAACAGTGCCCCCTCAAGAAAATAATGCAAAGAGGAAACGTTGTGGAATTTTCTCAAAAAGGAAACAAAAAAGAAGGGGATGGAATGAAGGAAGAAGGGAGGATAAATAACTGAACTTCCAAGAGAAAAGATGCATGAATGAAATATGAGGTGGAATGTAGGATGAAGCTATATGCAAGAAATAAGATTAATCTATATGATGTTGGATGGGAGATTTAGGGAGCTGCATGCGTTGGATTTTTTAGAGAGTACAACCTAGTTTGATATAGCAATGCTAGAGACCTACCAAGGTTATGAAAGAACACAAGGACTTGTCACCAACATTGCATAGGACTAACACAAAAAGACAAGCACACAAAGGGTTGCCCCAACATCACACATGAAACCCAGAGATGACATGGTGGAAATGATGCTAGAAAAACCACAAACACATGACTGACTCACATGCAGAAGAAAAAGATCAAAAGACCTTACCCTAGATTATCATCATTCAAAGCACACCATGATATAAAGGATCCTGGTGACTTTGAGTAGAGAAAAATGAGAAGTCGTGAAAGATTAACAAGATCCAAAGGATAAAATCCAAGACCAAAATGATAACTCCAAAAGACATCCTTTTCCAAGGAGAGAGATTGATTTGATTGATGGTGGGAAGATTGGTCTGAACATGTGGAAGGATACATCGACATAGACCTAGTGTGATTGGTGGAAGATTAGGTCTGACAGGAGGAAGGATACATCCTCAAGGACCTGTTACTTGATGGGAGAATGAGTGTTGTTGTTTGCTAGCAAATGATGGAGTTCAAGGATAACCACTGTGATCAAGGATAGATGAAAATTGATGTTGTTGAAGTGCGAGGCTGGGTGGGACAAGATATTTGATCAAATGTTGCTGTAGGACTGACGAGGATATATACAATAAGATGAAGAAAATATGTACAAGGATTTGGAGATGAAGCTAAAGTGCTTAGCTGGATTAGGTCATGATGACTCGAAGGCTGACAGACACAAAGGATGGGACCTAAAGACACATATGTATAAATGAGCTTAGCTGGAGACACGATGGATGCTAGGGTACAAGACTTAGGATAGGATATACAAGAGACCTAGGGACGAAGCCGAAGCTACAAAGATATGCAAGATGATGCCCCAGTTGGGCTGGAAGACCAAGACCAACGGATGATAGATAAACTGATGATGGATGATGTGCCTTGAAATGACATGGATTTGGGAAGGATGCATCCCAATGATGATGATTGGATTGAGATCAAGGCTTGCCAAAAGACTGAGGATTTGATTGGATGGCTTGGCTTGATCTTGGATGTTGGATAGCTAGAAGATGTGGATAGGATTGGAAAATGTTTGGAAGACTGTGGAGAATGTTTGGATAAAGATGGAATGGCATTGGATTGCATGGGGGTAGCCTATAGCTAGATACCAATGACAAGGGAAGAAACCAAGTGATGGAAACATGGAGGAAATGCTTTGGGATTAATGCTAGAGGGAAATGCTTGGGATTTGGATGGAGGAAAATGCTTTTGATTTGGATGGAGGAATTGCTGGGAGATTTGGATTAGAGGAAGATATGGATTGGATGAGGATTTTCTTGAGGATTGGATTGGAGGAAGATATGGATTTGAGAGATTGGATGCCGGATTTGGATTTGGATAGGAGAACTACTGGGAGATTTGGATAGTGGATTTTCTTGAGGATTGGATAGAGGAATGCTGAGGGATGGTGATTGGAGGAATGGCTGAGAGATTTGAGGAAGATTTGGATAGGGCGATGGAAGATTTAGATGAATGATAGTCTCCAAGGAATATGATGCCCCTTGGTTAGGATAGTTCATTCATTCAAAGGTAGTAGGATGGGGTATCATTGGATGAAATATATGATGACAAGAGGATGAGGAATGTAGATGGAAGATAGGAAGGATGGATGCTAAAAGATGCCCAAAAGCATGTATACCTGATGGTCTCTATTTTGTTATCAAGATCCAAAGGAGGATGAAGGAGGTGAGAGACAAATGGGATGGAGGAGATGCTGGATAAGATGTGATAGAAGGGAATGACCCCCAATTTGCAAAGAGGAATTGGGGGGACTACGCATGATGCCTGTTTGCCAGGTTTCATCATGGTACTTGTCCAAGGTGCTTGAATTGCCAAGTTTTCACGATTGGATGAATGTTTTTTTTTCTTTTCTTTTCTTTCTTGATATTTTTCTCTTGATTTTTTCCAATTTTTATGGATTTTTTGATTTGTTTCTGACTTTCTGCTAACATTCTACTAATCTTCTAATTTGTTGGTGACTTTTTGGTGATCTTATTTATTGTTGAGCTCATGCTGACCTTTCACTGATATTCTGATTTGTCTGGATGTTGGTACAACTTTGTTAGGATGGATAGATTATATAAAGGCATGGATGTGATGGGGAAGATGGTAGATATGGTGGTAGAAAGTGTTTGGATGGAATGATGGGAATTGATCATGATAGGGGGATGTTGTCAAGACCAACATTGGCACATGTTTCAAGGAAGATGGATGAAGTGGATGGGTTTTGGCAGATAGATGTAGATAGGATAGAGGATTTGTGCTAGGAGATTTTGGGACAGAAGGACCCAAAATAGATTTGGAAGATGGAGGAGAGAGATGAGTAGCTAGGAGATTAGAAACTTTGGATGCCATTATGGATGTTTCTTTTAGATGCATTATATCTTTTTTCTTTGGGATCCACATCATTTTTTCTTTAGCTTTGGTGGGCCTTTGTGGCCATAGAGATGCTTTGGATTCTTCTTGTGCTTTGCTGGGCCTTTATGGCCATAGGGATGCTTCAGATGTTTCTTTTGCTTTGATGGGCCTTTGTGGCCATTGGGATGCTGTAGATTGCTTGATTGAATTTTTCTTTGCTTGAGCATGTCATTTAGACTAGACATGGCAATATATGGATTTTTGTAGATATTTCCCTTTATGCATCTTAGATATGGCATCCAAATTGTGAGAAGCATTGGAAGGAATATGAGGAGTTGTGTGGGATGGAGGAAATATGGATGGAGAGATGGAAGGAGATTGGTAGATAGGATATGTGGGAATTTGACTTTGTTGATCTTGACTAGGGATGTTTGGATTTTGGATGAAGGATTGAGAAGGATAAGATGGGGGATGATATTTTGGGATGTAAGGGCCCAAAATGGATTTGGTATGTAGAGGATATGTGCTAGAGGATTTTGGGACCTAGGGACCCAAAATGGATTTGGAAGATGAAGGAGGAATGTGATAGGTTGTTTTGGGTTGAAATGATGGAGGAGAAGGAATGACATTGTATGCTTTAGAGGGATGATGGAAAGATGCAATGGTGGTTTTGGAAGGATGCTTGAATTTGGCTTTAGCTATACCAACATTTCTGGAGGAAGTGCCTTCTTCAGGTGTGTGACCAATTCCACATGATTTTCGATGTTTCTTGTCTTGGATGGGCTCCAAATTTCCTTGTTCATGAGCACCTAGGCCTTTTCCTTGATAATTCCATTTCTTGAGCATTTTATCCAAACAAGGATATTTATGACTTGGGGAATATGATAAACATCTAGTTTCTGGTTACATCGTGGAAGATATGGAACTTATTGCTTTTGCTTCAAGTGGATTACCTTTGAAAAATGTAAGTGGGCTAAGAGGATATAGTGCTAGGTGTGGGATAGTTTGAATTGGAGGATCCTTAAGTGGAGAGGATAGGATGATGGGATTTTGAATGGGATTTGAGGATGGTGATATATCTTCAGATGGAGGAATTGGGATTGTAGGATCTTGGATTAGAAGATTTGGGATGATGGAATCTTGGATTGGGGGTGATGGAAGCAATGGATCATGTGACAAAGGAAGTGAAGGGATATGATCTTGATTTTCATCAATGGGTGTTTCAACATGCTTTTGGACAAGATCTTGATATGATAGGATTGGTGTAGATAGAATGTTGGGGGGTGCATGGATGTACTATTTAGATGGAGTAGATGGAAGGCTAGAAGATTCTGCAATTGCAATGGCAGGAAGAAGGGTGAACTCATGAGGCTTATTGGATGTGATTTGGATAATGCTAAGAATAGGGGATGTGGATGGAGAGTGGATGGAGTCAATGCATGGGAATGACTCAATGATGCTAGGAGATGGAAGAAGATCAATTAGTAGGGTATATGGAAGAAGGATAATTGATGGGAGAGGTGGATGGGCCTAATCAATGATGGCTTCACATGAAGGATTGAGATGACATGAATCTTTAGCTTTAGGAGATGGATTTTTTTCTGGCTTCCTTGTGAAACTCCTTGGATACTTTTATGATGTAGATTGAGGTGAAGGATTGGAATGTGGAGGAGATGGAGAGATAGGATAGGCCGTGCATGAAGATGGGGTGGAAGATGGAGAACCTTCTTGAGGGGATGATGGTGTAGACAAGGAGTTGGAGGATGGTGGGATTAGATAGTTCATATAGGTAGGTTTTGAGGAATCTTGTGAACTTGGTGGACTTTTTGGTGAGATAGGGGTGATGGGTTGAGATATGAGATATGAAGCGGATTGGGAGATGCATTCTTTTTTTGAAAGGGGATATGCAGAAATGTAGGCAAGGATGGAAGATGCTAGATTTGAATAGGATATAGCGGATGGTGACTCTAGATAGGATGGGAGATTAGGGTAATGGATTGGAAGACTAGGATTTTGGTTTTGAAACTGTGTTGGAGGATAAGTAGATGGAGGATTTGGATAAAGGATGGGAAGACTAGGATTTTGGTTTGAAAGTGATTTGGAGGATGAGTAGATGGAGGTTTTAGATAAGGGAAGTAGCGTGAAGTGTTTTTGGGGGATGATGGTGATTGGGATATGACCACAGATGGAGGTGGAGGCATGAAGGATGCATATGGAGGATATGTAGGTTTAAGATAGGAAGAAGTCATGGATGGATAGGATAATGGATTTACCTTGCCAAGGACATGAAAGGGAGTGCTAGTGGATAAGCATGAAGGCATGATAGGTTATTTTGGAGAAATGATTGGATGCTAGAAGGTGCTTGGGGAAAGCTTGCTAAGATTTTCAAATTATTTATTGTGATCTACGAGGCTTTCATCATCATTGGGATATGATGGAGTGGGAGAATAGAAGTGACAACCAAACTAATCATAATATATTTGAGACATGTTGAATTTGCAAATGATTTGGATAGGGATGAAGGATGAAGATGGATTGGAAGACTAAGGCTTAAATTGGGCTGACTAACAAGATTAGACTAGGATGACAGGTTTCTACAAGCTTGGATGACTTCTAGATTTGAAGGATTTGACTAACATGGAAACAAGGATTGATTGTAGAACTCTTCACTTTGTGTTTGTTCAAAATATGTTCTTCACTAAGTTTGAAACTTCAGAAAACACATCAAGTAGAACTACCTAAGGGAAGGTTAGTATAAGAATCCTTGCCCACAGCTTGATACCCCCTAAAAGGGGATACATATGGTGAGTATCTTAAGGTGATCCTATAAACCCCTTGGATTGGTCCTTGCACAAGGATTCTAATACCTTTGGGTGTAGATAGGGTAGCTTCTGATTTAACAGGTTTGTAGTTGATCTGTGGAGTCCTCCCAATCAGTTTGTACACACATGACTCACTTAAGAGCCTAGTTGACCATGCTGAAATAGTAGGGATTATTCACCTTCCCTGGGATACCATCAACACACATCACCCAAGCTTGAGGGGATGAAGTGAGAGTTTTCTCAGTGCTTTATTTCTATACCGGCTGGGGAAGTACCGGTTTGAAGTTGTTCTCCAAATAGGAAGCGCTTTTCTATCTAGATAGGCTTTGCTAGAAGTAAAACATGTGAACTTGTCTGAGTTCAAGTGTTTTACATCACTTAGAGTAACAAGGATTTGCAGAATTGAAGACTCCTAGAAAGTAAAACAAACAGTGGTTCTTTCCCAAATTGATTAAGTGATTGAAGTGAATTCTTGCAAGCACAAATGTTTAATAAGATTTTGAGTTTTTCTTTTCCTTTGAAAACAAGAAATTTTGACCGATTTTATAATTTTTTTTGTTTGGGCATTCAAGATTGAATTTGCGCGCTTTTAGGAACTTTGAATTTGAACTTTGAAGGAAGGGAATAGAGATGGTTTTCTTTCACTTTTAAGTCATTCAAGAATGTGTTTGATTTTGATTCAAAATAAAAATGACTTCCTTTGGACTTTGGTTCATTTCCTTAGTTTCTTTCAAGATTTTGTGTCTTAGAATTCAGTCTTATGCCCAAAAAGAGGTGTTCCTAGATTTGTTTGATGCATGAAACTTTGGAAAGCACTCAACATTGAATTTGCAAAATGACATTAGTTTTCATCAAGATCAAAATTTTTAGGACTGAAAAGATTAGGACTCTTTAGGAACCAAATATGAAAGTTTTTAGGAAAGATTTGTAGACTTTGTTCCTAATTTGCATGACATTTTGCAAGATATTTTAATGAAAATGAACCTCACTTTTCATGATTTCAAGATTGATTTTGAGAATTATTTTTGGAATTATTTAGGACTGATTTTTAGGAACCAACATAGAGATGATTGTGTGTGTGAAAATTGTACCTAATCTGTAGACACAACACTTTAGTAAAACATTAGAGGTTAGCAAAAATCAAAATCGTGCAAAATTGAAATCTACTCTAATCAAGTGATTTAATGCCTTCTAATAGGTGCGAGATTAATGTTCTCAGATTGCTATCGAGATCAGTGACCTAGATGACACCTAAATGAAGGATTTGAATGCAATTGATCTAGATATGAATTGAATGCAATTAATCTATTTTTTTGGTATTTTCTATGCAATAATATGAAAAAATGATATGAATCTATGCTAATATGGAAATTGATCTAACAATGATATGAATCTATGCTAAATGATATGCAATGCTCAAAACTAGAAAGATCTCACAATAGCTTGGATTCACAAAGATGATTCTTCAGACTCCAATTCGACAGCGTGAGAATGCAAATTCATGGATTTTTGAGAGATGAATTATGAAGAACTGGGCCTTCTTTTTATAGAAATCCAGGGCTTTGGAGGTGCATGGAAGAAAGCCATAAATCACTTAGATTAACTCAGCTTGATTTTTGAGTTATCTGATAATAAAGATAATTTAATTCACAAAAACATGCAAAAGCTAAGTTTTAACTCAAAATAGAGTTTAGCTTTAATTGATAATTGATAGTTGTCTGCTTTTATGATTGTGCATGTTTTATTTATGAATTAATTTAATAATAAAGTGATTTATTTCCAACTTAACTAATTTTTGAAAATAAAACAATTGATTTATGGGTTAATCAATTATTTTTTCAAACTTTTATTAAAAACTATATTATTAAATAATGACAACTTGCTTTAATTAATTAAATAAGAATTTAATCAATTATTCATAGGATATTAGATTTATTGTCAAAATTAAATAATACAATTAATAATAGATAGAATTAAATTTAATTACACAATTAAGTGGCAAGATATTAAATCTAATTAATTAAATATGAAAATATTCAATTAATCAAACTTAGGATAAATGTGATTTATCACCAAATAATCATTAAATTAAAGATAATTAAGATAATTAGGAATATTGCTAGGAATATTCTCCAATGCAGAATTTAAGATAATCAATTAGGATTTGATGATGTTTAGATGTGCCTTAGATTAGGACTTCGATGTCGATTTCATTCGAATTGTTGATATAGGAGATTAATGAACTTATAGCCCATTTTTGGGGTATTACATTTTGCCTCTCTTTGAATTACTATGTGAAGCGCAGTGGTTCAAAGAATGTCTATGTTTGATAGAGATATGAAATTGATTCGAAATTGATAATTGATATGAGACAGAAGCTAACTGATATTGATTTGATATGGAGATAATAGGTCCTTAATGACCAAAGATAATGTTCACTGTAGCAGCGATGAACCGAGGATTGTGAAAAAGTGTCAAAATGCCTGATTCCAAACCTTAGGATTGCAAAGAAGTGAGTGACCGGTTCTAGACTCGATTGTCTTAGAAAAAATAGCAGGTATCACATCCGAATCCTTCAATTGCCGAAGAACCAAGGAAAGAACACTATGATCCGATGGTTGCAAAAACTGATACAATTTACAAGATTAGGAGAATACCAGATTGATATGGATCTTGATGAATCTGATATGCCCCAAGTGATGATAGATTTGGCCCGAGCGATGAGGACTTTTGATGAATCAGCAACTAGATGTGGTTGTTGTCTTGATTACTGAGGAAGATATGATTTCCATAAAGATATGATTTCAAATTTTGAATGATATGCAATACCATGCCCCCTTCAGGATTAAAATTGAAATCTGACAAGAAAAGTCAGTGTTGATAGTTTAGAAGCATGTTAATTGATTTGAGAAGTGGTTATACACATTTGAGAATGCATTCTACATCGTTTGAAGGTCCCAAAAGACCAAGTTTGACTAGGTTAAACCATGAGTTGACCATGGTTGACCAATTTGAAATTTTGATAGTTTGATGTAAGATAATTAGTTAAGTTGAATACTGGATTTCTGTGATGATAGAAGGTCGATTATGCAAGTAGTTAATAATATGAATGATCTCAGATTTCAATTTTGATCCCGAAAAAGGATTCTACTTGCTATTTCGTTGGAGGAACCTTCGTGTGAGATTCAGCTCTTGTTAGATTTGAAGATGTGATTAAAGAATCATTTAAGCATTGAAGTTCATTTAGCCATTGTGAGATCATGCAACATGCAAAATGCAAAGAGACATGCAAAATGAAATGCAACCTAAGACCTAGGACCTAGTCACTGATCATGTGTCGATTTGTTATCATCATTGAACTTTTAGGTAACTGGATAAATCAATACAATGCCCACTAGCTATGAAACCATGGACATATGACTATTGATTTGTAATGCTCAAGAACCAATACAACACCCACTGGTCCAAAACAACCATGGACATATGAATATTGGTTTTGTTTTCAGAATGTCAGATTAGATATAAGCACCAAGGCACAAGTGTCAGGATGACTTGAATATCACATCCATTTTGATATAGTAATTTGTACAAGCATCAAAACATAAACGTTGTGATGACCGAAATACTCCTTGCATGACAAACATATCAAACAGCCAAGAGATCATTCTAAATCCAATGTGAATTACCTGTAGTGACCCTTTATCATTCACATCCTTAGGTAAGATCGCATTCACAATAGGAGAAAGAACTCACTCAAAAAGATAATAGTTAGATCAAACTTCCTTGAATTTTTTGGGTATCAATGGTCAAGATACGCATGGCCATCCAATTCGAGATAGAGGCTCTTACAGTCGGACACCATTTCAATCCAAAATTTCCGAAGTTGTTAGATTTTCACATACAAGCAGAAAATAAAGAAAAGATTATGCCCCCAGTCATCACTCTCTAAATCCTATAAAGGACATCATTGAAGAGCTCAAAGGGACACAATATGCAAAAATATCAATGTGAATCAATAAGCATACAAGGAGATAAAAGCATGAAAAGCACAGATTATTTTCAGTTTGTGTTTGATTGTTGTTGTAGATGCAAAATCCTTTCTGGAGATGAGACAGACTTGACTGACTCAAATGAAGCTTCAAAGGACTTTGACTGGATATGATATGTCTAAGATATACTGGAGACCATAGGATATGACATTGATTACCCCCAAGTTTTAAGCATTGATAGGATACAAATGCTTGAGCTGAGTGGTGTACAGACTGACTTATTGAAAACTAGAAATGCAAAACAAACCGAGAGATATGCACAAACTAAAGCAAGATTGAAAGCTGGGAAAGACCAAGATTGCACTAATAGATGGAGCATTTTGAAACAAGTGGCACCCGTTTGCCAGGTTTTCACCATCTTGGCAGAGATTCTATTTTTGCTACCAAGGCGCCTGTTTCCAGGTTTTCACCAAGGCACTTTTTTTTTTTTTCAATTTTTTATACTTTTGATATTTTTTGATTTTTTTGTGAATCATCAAGGTGCCTATTGCTAGGTTTTCACCAAGATGTTCATTTTTTTAGGATATTTTTTGATTTTTAAGATTTTTTTAGGACATTTTACCATAGACTGAATGCCTTAGGCATAGAATTTCCTCAGATGGAGAACGTTGATTGGTTCTCAGAGTTGTTCTCCTTTAGTTGTTGAGAGTTGATAGGCACCAGAGCCAAAAGTAGCAGTGATAACAAAGGGACCCAACCAGCTGGGTTTGAACTTCCCCTTGCGTTCTTGATGGTATTGATTTTTAGGATTTTCTCTCAAGACTAGATCGCCAACCTGAAATTCTCTGTGTCTGACTTTCTTGTTGTAGCCTCTAGACATTCTCTTCTGATATACTCTGAGATGATCATATGCTGCTTGTCTACACTCATCTAGTAGTTCTAGTTCTTGTAACCTAGACACTTTGTAGTCATCATCAGTTATGAGACCATGCATTCTGAATCTTAGTGATGGGATTTCAACCTCAATAGGTAGTATCGCTTCAGACCCATAAACTAAAGTGAAAGGTGTAGCCCCATTAGGTGTTCTGATACTTGTTCTGACACTCATTCTGATACTTGTTCTAATACTGATTTTGATACTTGTACTGATACTGGTTCTGATACTTGTTTTGATACTAGTTCTGATACTTGTTTTGATATTGGTTCTGGTACTAGTTCTGATACTAGTTATGATACTTTTTCTGATACTAGTTCTGATACTGGTTCTGATACTGGTTTTGATATTGGTTCTGATACTTGGTATACTTGATAGAATCTTTTTCCATTGCAAACTCCCAAGCAAGATCATATCATGTAGTCCCAATGTCTAGCAAGGTGGAGAACAAGAGGGATCAGCAAGTTGGTGGATGAGATGGAAGACAAGAGAATGAAGGAGAATGAAAGGAAGAAATCCTCAAGGGAAAACTCCTCAAGAATACCCAAGCTAGGGAGAAATTTTCATGTAAAAGCACTTTTGGACAAGTAATGAAAGGCTAGCATAGGATAAATCACAAAAGTGTAATGCCAAAGAAGGAAAGGATGCAGTGCAAAGAAGTAGACATGTCAAGAGGCTTCATAGCACTGTGTCTTACTCTCTCTCTCTATTTTTTTTTTGTTAGATCAAGACCAAAGGGGAAAAGGATAGTGATAGGTGAAAATGAATGGAGGAAAATAAATATAAAAGTTAAAAAGGAAGGGAATGAAAGCAAGATCATCATAAGATAGCTCACAAAATAGCCAAATGTTCATGTATAGATCAACATTGTCAAGATCAAAGAGATAAGATGGAATGGATGAAATATGTAGAAGAACTACACATGATGTCTGATTGCCAGGTTTTCATCATGGTACATATCCAAGGTGCCACAAGGGAGTGGTTTTCACCATAGGATGAATTTATTTCTCTTTACTTTTGCTACCAAGGCACCTGTTTCCAGGTTTCCACCAAGGCACATTTTCAAATTTTTTTTCATTTCTCTTTTTTTAGAAGAAGGCAAGCTTTTTAGATAATGCTCCTTGAAAGGATAAACCATGATATACCAAGATTCAAATAATATGCTCAAAGATGTTGATAGGGAAAGGATTATGGAAGATAAAAATGGAGGATAGGGTTTTATGTAAAGCAAGTGAGGTTGGAAGATAGGAGGAATAGGAAAATGAGGAAAAAGGATATAAGGTAGAAGGATAATGCATGGAAGGATTGTGAAAGGGTAGATGGAAAGGAAGGAAAGCTCAACATCAACACATACCTTGAAGGGTGGTGAGAGGATGGAGGAATCATGAATGAAGGAATATGTGAAGGAATATGGCGAATGGATAGCAGAGGTTGTGGTTTAGGCGCATGGAATGGAGGAATATTTTTGGAGGAAAATGAAGTGGAAGTCTTTGGAAGCTTGAATGTCAATTTCACTTTTTTCTCAACACCAGAATCTTTCAAGAGAGACTTTGGAATCCATATAGTCGTAGGCTTTTTATTTTCTTTTGATGATCTAGAGAGAATATCTTCAATGATAGATTTTGGAACCCATACTTGTCTTGTAGTTTTTTTCTTAGATATCTCTTTTGACTTTATGTTTCCATGTCTATTAGAGGAGACATGGTGATCTTCTTTTTTTGATGGATTCTTGTATTGCTTCTTTTTATTATATTGAACATTCAAGTTACTTCCAAAGGACTTGGGACTTGTGGAAGGAGGATATGACTGGTTTAGATGGGTGGGTGGATGAAAAGGATTCAAGGGTATGCATCTATGTTGATCTTGAGGAAAGATGGGAGATGGAGGTATGTAAGGATCCAAGATGGATGGTGAATTAGGAGAGTTAGGAGGGGAAAGTGAAAGGACATAAGGACCCAAGATGGAAGGAAGGCATGAAGCCCTTAGTTTTGGTGGAGGAGGTCCAAGGATGGACGTGGAAAATGCAAAAGGATAATCAACAAGTTCATCAACATCTATATGACAACCAAGGATATCAGCATCTTTAGAGTGAGCATTAGAATTTTCAATAGAATCAAGTACATCTTGAATATGAGCACCTTCTTTGATAGGATTGTTCAAAGCTTGCAAAGACTCAGGAAGAGTAGAAAGTGGAAACAAACATGGAGTGGTAGAATAAGAAGATGGAGGACTTTGATTTTGACAAAGATCTTTGGATAGCATAAGCACATAATTTTTCTCTTGATTTTCAATAGGCTTAACATTGGAAGGAAAAACACCATTTTTACCAACCTTAATGGAAGTATCATCTTTGGAAAGTGCAAGTGTAGTAAGGTTATTTTGATTGTCAATAAGCTCAATAGTGTAAGTAGTAACTTGATCTTGCTTAGCAGAAGACTTAAGACATGGTGGAATGCATGAAAAAAGATGTATAGGATCAAAAGAATCCTGAAGTGGATAAGAGACATCATGAAAAGGATTGGATGACATGGAGGGTTCTTGATCTTGATCTTTCTTTATGTTCTTTTCTTTATCATTTCTAGAGTCCTCTTGACATGGAGCCACTTCTAAGGACAAGGAAGCATGTTGGGATTGTATGGAAGACTTTGACAGAGATGGTGAAGGACTAGCTAAAGTGGGCATTATAGCGTATAAAGGCTGAGGATCTTTAGGTTTAGCATTATTGAAATTATTTGTAGCCAAGTGAAGGTTAGCTTGAGTTTCTTTAAGAGGTAGCCCTGGAGGATAACTATAGGGAATCATATGAAAAGTATCAGGACTTTCATTGGATGAAGGTTCTGTGAAAGATTTGAAAGACTCAGAAGCTTTAGGAAATGCATGGATATTGGAAGAAGTAGGGGATGGAAGGGAACCATCACAAGACAAAGGTCCAACATTAACATGATCTTGATTGAGAAGATAATCTTTATTTTCAGCATGAGAGTTCTTAGAGGAGAGATCCTTATAGTATTGATGCTTCAAGCTAGCACGATGCATTTTATAGTCCTCAGCAGTAGTAGATGAATCATAATCAAGGTATTGTCCACAAAAGCCATCAAAATCTCTTTCAAAATCAACATCATATGGATCACCATCACGATATATCCAATGTGATGGCCCATTTGTAGTAAGTAGGAACACACGATGAGGAGGACTCTTAGGAACAGAGGTGTCATAGGTATCATTACATTGTCTGTCATCATAGTCATCATAGTCTCCAAAGCTAGATGTGTCACTCTTCGTGGAAGAGGTATCATAAGGGTTATCACATTGCTCAAATTCTATCCGGGGGCATGATGACATGTACAAGTCTTTATCAAATGGAAAAGATTATAGAGATTCCATGGAGAACTCTTTAGGTTCCTTTTCTTTCTTAAGATTGTTAAGTTCAACTTGCATAGCTTGTAGCTGCTTCATCATAGCGATGATTAGAGCTTCTTCCTCTTGTGTACTGATTCTTTGAGACATGTGTACTGATTCTCAATGGCTACTGCTCTATTCTTGACACAATGATTTGTTCGACAGGCTCTGGAATTAGGCTGAAAAAGCTAAGTATCTAGCAATTCTGAACATTTTCTGACAACTTTTCAAAATTTTCCCAAACGACACTCTGCAGACTCGTATGATAGTTGGGTAGCAATGAAATGATAGTTGCAAAACTCATACGATAGTTGGGTAGAAATGAAATGACAGTTGAAAAACTCATACGACAGTTGGGTAGCAATGAAACAACAGTTGAAAAACTTGTACGACAGTTGGGTAGCAATGAAACGACAGTGGAAAACCTCATACAATAGTTGCAAGATGTTGACTTTGAGAATTTGCTGGCATGGAAACTTGTACAACACTGTGTACCTTACCATACAATAGTTGGGCAGTATTGAAATGACATTTGACGAAAACTCGTATGACTTTCTGACCTCCTGAGATGACTTTTGACTCCAGAAAGGATTTTATGTCAATTTTTGCAAAATTTTGAGTTTGTAGATTCAAATTGTTTACAAATTTCAATGTCCAGATTTGAGGATTGTAACAGATTTGTTCATTTTTAGTAACTAGATAGATAAGCAAGCATGCAAAATAGCAAGCAAGTGATTTCAAGCATGTCTGAAAATAATGAACAAGGGAAAAAGCAACCTTGCGCATGAACAATCAAGTGACTTATTCGTTCTAATCCTTAGAAGTGTTAATTGTTTACATTCCAAAATGTTTTGCAATGATGCACATATAGCCTAGAAAATGAAAATTTGGCCTCGCTAGGGTTTTTAGTAATGGTTTGACTCTGCAACTTTTATGATCCAAAGGGGTGAACTCTAATCCCGATGCACCAGGGTTTTGACATAGTCTGAGAACTTAATCTTCAGGAGCTACTAGGGAGATCTGACAACCCAACAATGAACCATACCTGTGGAGATTTCTTCCACAAGGACATTTATATAGCGGCTATCACTACCATGATGAAAATGGCTATTATCGCTTGAGGTTCTGTCAACACAGTTTTCCCTGTGAAGGGATTGTCTGCTATGGTTAACCCTCTCTAAAGGTGACTCACAGTAGTATACCACAAGGGGACTTGGCTCCAGATCCAAGGTTTTTGATGCCTCTTCACTTTTAACCCAAACAAAGCAAGCAAATTAATCCAACACGCTAAGACAAAGTTTGTCTCACCAAGGTCTATGATATCAACCCCATGTGATCTATCAACCTCTCCGGAGAGAGAATGTATCAATCAATAAGAGAAGACACACTAACCAATTTTGATTCACAAAAGCTCATGATGTCTACCCCATGTGATCTATCAACCTCTCCTAGGAGAGAATGTATCGATCAATAAGAGAAGATGTACTAACCAAGTTGAATGTGAAACACACTAAGTATCCTCCCTACCTACAAGGATTCTATCATCAAGAAGGATTTCACTGGGAATCCAATCTCTCAAAAATCACGAATAGTGTTCATAGGGTCTAACTACTATGTGAGCACAGATGTATGTTTCCAAATGCAAATCTACCAAAAGTACCCAAAAAGTAGAAAGAGGAACACTTAACGCTTAAAGTGAATATGAGATGAGTCCACAAGGTGGAACACTTAACACCTCACACAAGCTAAAAATGAGTCCCCAACTTAGAAAACAAGTGAGTTCCTAAAAGTACAAAATGGTTTCCTGGTGGAACAATTAACGCTTCTCTCCTATAGACCCCTCCCCTTTATGGCGTTGAGATTGCAACCATGGGGTAGAATGAGGGGTTGGTGGATTAGCGAGTCCAATAACCCAAAATAGCAATTAAGATCAATCACAAGTAATCTAAGACTGCTTATCAATACTTAAGGTGTTACAACCTAGTATTTAATTATGCAAATTTGAAGAAAAGCATGCAAAGAAAACACTCAAGCCAAACACATGAGAGATTTATTTTAGGATCCAAATTGAAATGTTATCAGATTAAAGAGAATACCTAGGATCCTCGCAACGCGCTTAGTAGATTTTACCTGATTTTTAGCAATTTTTTGCAGTTTTTCCAATCAAACCCAGCAGAAATACCTTAGAAATAGCAAATTTCAATTGTTAGGGTTAGCTGTCAGTAAAAATTTGAAAATCAAATCTGACAAACTACCTGCCAAAATGAAATGACAATTGAAATTTGATACCAAAACTTGTATGATAGTGGGTCTCTTACCATGCGATAGTCAAATCCTGATGCTGAAACTCGTACGACAGTGGGTCTCTTACCATACAATAGTTGAAACTTGATGCTGAAACTCGTACGACAGTGGGTATGCTCCCAGACGACACTGGGTATCCAATGAAATGACAGTCTGAAAAAACTCGTACGACAGTCTGAAAACTCATACGACAACTATATGGATGGAAATTAAAAATCATGCTATACGGACAATTTTGATAAAAAAGTGCCAATTTTTTTATTTTTTATTTTTTGCAAGCAAAAATGTAACAAAAAATAACGTCCTATTGAGAATACCACCAGAACAGGCAGCAGCAGGGGAGTTCTAATAGAGAAATGATAGAAGATTGATAGAAATGAAGGGAAGCCCATTTCAGGGCCCCACCATGGGTGCTAGAAATGTGTGTGTGAAAATTGTACCTAATCTGTAGACACAACACTTCAGTAAAACATTAGAGGTTAGCAAAAATCAAAATCGTGCAAAATTGAAATCCACTCTAACCAAGTGATTTACTGCCTTCTAATAGGTGCGAGATTAATGTTCTCAGATTGCTATCGAGATCAGTGACCTAGACAACACCTAAACGAAGGATTTGAATGCAATTGATCTAGATATGAATTGAATGCAATTAATCTATTTTTTTGGTATTTTCTATGCAATAATATGAAAAACTGATATGAATCTATGCTAATATGGAAATTGATCTAACAATGATATGAATCTATGCTAAATGATATGCAATGCTCAAAACTAGAAAGATCTCACAATAGCTTGGATTCGCAAAGATGATTCTTCAGACTCCAATTCGACAGTGTGAGAATGCAAATTCATGGATTTTTGAGAGATGAATTATGAAGAACTGAGCCTTGTTTTTATAGAAATCCAGGGCTTTGGAGGTGCATGGAAGAAAGCCATAAATCACTCAGATTAACTCAGCTTGATTTTTGAGTTATCTGATAATAAAGATAATTTAATTCACAAAAACATGCAAAAGCTAAGTTTTAACTCAAAATAGAGTTTAGCTTTAATTGATAATTGATAGTTGTCTACTTTTATGATTGTGCATGTTTTATTTATGAATTAATTTAATAATAAAGTGATTTATTTCCAACTTAACTGATTTTTGAAAATAAAACAATTGATTTATGGGTTAATCAATTATTTTTTCAAACTTTTATTAAAAACTATATTATTAAATAATGACAACTTGCTTTAATTAATTAAATAAGAATTTAATCAATTATTCATAGGATATTGGATTTATTGTCAAAATTAAATAATACAATTAATAATAGATAGAATTAAATTTAATTACATAATTAAGTAGCAAGATATTAAATCTAATTAATTAAATATGAAAATATTCAATTAATCAAACTTAGGATAAATGTGATTTATCGGCAAATAATCATTAAATTAAAGATAATTAAGATAATTAAGAATATTGCTAGGAATATTCTCCAATGCAAAATTTAAGATAATCAATTAGGATTCGATGATGTTTAGATGTGCCTTAGATTAGGACATCGATGTCGATTTCGTTCGAATTGTTGATATAGGAGATTAATGAAATTATGGCCCATTTTTGGGGTATTACAATGATATGCAATTTTGTGGTTCTTTTTAAGCTCCCAAAGTTTGAAGTGTTCCTAGTTTGCATGAAGCTCAAAACACCTATATTTTGAAAGCATGATGGTTCTTTTTAGCCAAATGAAGAACACTTAGAAGTTTGTTTGAGTTTTTTTTAGGACCAATTAGGAATGATTTTATTTGATTAGGATTTGATTGATTTGTTAGCTTTTTAGGCCTTCAAGAGTGATTTTGAGGTTCATTTTAGACATTTAGAAAAAGTGTGTTAATTTTATTTTTTTTTATCATTAATTCATGATCCCACTGACTCCTCCTAATTTTAAAGAAACAATCTGATAAATTTGTCTATAGATTTGGATAGACCTCTAAACCATATTTTCGGTGCTTTTTGAATTGTCAAAAACAGAGCTCGTATGCAAAAGTTACAAAGGTTTTCATGAAAGTGCCTCTTTATGATTTTTTCTGGAAAATAAACCAAGATCCCACAAGAAGAAGAAGTAGATGGAATAGAAGAAGAATAAAGATAAGAAGAGGAAGAAGAATTCGAAGGGCTCCCTCCACCTAGAAGCTTGAAAAATTAGAAAACACTCCAAAACCCATCAAAATATTTGTAAAGAACCTGTGAAGTGGGTCCCACCGGGCGTGCCAGAATGTAGACTATGATTTATTTTTTACCTATCTTGAAAGGCTTAAACACTCAAACATTAGATTAGAACATGTTCATTAGTTCAAAGCATAGACATAAACAAAACCAAGCCACCTCAAGATTGTTGCCAAAATAGGTGCTATAAAGAACTTTTTGATTTGCTTCAATGAGAAGGATGTGGGTGTGCTCTCTAAGCACATGGAGCTTGTTCCTAATGCATTCTAAAATGATTTTATATGATGTATGAATGATTAGAAAATCTTGAATAAGAACTAAGTTCAATCCATTAAGCTAGATTTAAGATGTGTTTTAGAAAACATGAAATCTAACAATATTATCAAAAAGTTAAGATCTAGGATGAATTTAGCATGATAAAAATGCATGAGAATAAAAGCTAACTAATGGATTGCTCTTGGAAGATGAGGGTATTTATAGTATTGAGGAAGGGCTTTGGGTAGAGATAAGGATTGACTTTCATGGGTTGAAGGCTCAAAGGTCAAATTTAGAATTTTCTAGAAGAGTCTAGAGGTTCTAGAGTTTTCTAGAGAATATCTAGGATTTTAGGATTTAAATAAATGTTAAATTTATTTAAAGGGATTGGTTGAGGACTTTATTTATCAAATGAATTTAATAAATAGGAGGGATTATCATGGTCAAGGTTTCTCACACATGTGTGAGCAACACTAGAGAAGTGTGCAAGGGAGACCAAAGAGTAAGAGGAGACATGGGCTTTATAATGGCTTGTAAGAGTCATTAATGAGGATTTAAGAGGCTTTAATGAGTGTGCAAGGCTCATTTATGAAGGGTTTTGACCCAAAGTCAAAGTTTGAAGGGTTTAGGCTAAGAAATGTAAGAATCTCTTTTTAATCAGGTTTAGAGTGAGATTAGGAAATTTTAGAAGAGGTTAGGGGTTTCTAGGACATTTCCAAGGTTTTAGGATTTAAATAAATATTTTATTTATTTAAAGGATTTTTGGTCAATTTATCAATTAATAATTAATAAATAGAGGAAATTCATTTAAAAATATTTTAAATCATTTAGGGAGGGATTCTTTAATTAAAGATGTTTAATAAAAATTGAGAACTTAATGGCATAAAAATAAATAAATAAATAAAATATTTAATTAATTAATAAATTATGATGTAATCAGGGGTTTTCAGAAAATAAAAATATTTTATTTTCTAATAGATTTTTAGGTGTCTACATTTAGTTCAAGTGATCTAGAAACTAAATGTGACTTTATGGTTATTTAATTGATCATGCGATTAGTGCAATATTACTTTGAGTTAGCAACGTTTCAAAAATAAAAAATTTAATTTTGATTAAAATTGATTTAATCGAGTGTAATCTGTAGAAGAATTCTGGTTGTCAAACTTCTAGAGCAGAAATGATTGAGTGTAATGTGGAATTTAGGAATATATTTTAATTAGTAGTTTTTCAAATCTCACAAGTGTAATTAGATTCCATTTCAAAGGCATTAGTTTAGTTTGAGTTATTATATTTAGAATAGATTGATCTTTCAAGAGTAGTAGTTCATTTCTGGTAATTATTTAATTAGTCTCATTTCTAGTTAAGAATTCCACAAGAAACTTTAGTCAAATATGTTTGATATGTTTTTCCATCTAGTTTTTCTAGATCACGTTAATGTTTAAATTGTCTATTAGAAGTTGTTTAGAAGTACAAAAATTCCTTAGTTGTTCTAAGTATATAGAGAAAGAGAAAACTCCCAAAAGCTCCTAAAGGAGTCTGATCTATGAACCAGTTACTGTTCTACATGAAAAAACCCCAAATTAGTACCATTCCTTATTGTGGATAGCCTTTGGACATGCCTAGTTTGACAATTGATATAATTATTAAATGATGCAAGTGGTGACAATAATGACCTTTCCCATCACATTGATGAATTTTATATTATTTTTTTGACACATTTTGCATCTTTGATATATATATATATATATATATATATATATATATATATATATATATATATATATATATATATATATATATATATATATATATATATATATATATATATCTGTGTGTGTGTGTGTGTGTGTGTGTAAATGGAGAGTTGATCAGGGATCATGTGTCGTGTGCCATTCTATGTCTTTTATGATGTATGCATACATTTATGTATAATGGTTTATTGATACGTGTGTGATGTAAGATGTGTTGTCTTTACTTATGCTATATGATTATGTATGTATTCTTTATGAGATCTTATTGACATGTGCTACAAGATGTGATACAAGCTATGTACTAACGCGCTTACACATGATATGATGGAATTTAATATTCTATATGTATACTTATGATGTATATGTTTATACAATATGTGATATGTTTGTGATGTATGCGTATGATATAGATGCATATGCATATGTTGATCATGATGTATGTGTATGTTTATGCAATGTAAGGATATGATTTTATGTAATGATTAATGAGATGAAATAATTAGGCTTACTAAATTAGATGTTTATGTAATGTTGGATGTATGGATAATGTTTATGTTTACTTTATATGGGATGATTTTATAATGATTATGTAATGAATGTAATGATATGGTTTAAAAATGAAATGATATTAGTAAATGCACCAAATAGTCAGATGAATTAATATGACTTAGATGTAATGCTTATTTAATGTCATTATCATATGAATACTAAAGAATGAAATGACATAAAAATGAAACTAATAGTGAGATGAAGAATAATATGCAATAACTAATGATGTGATAAAAATGATATGTAGCTAATATGCAATTAATGATGAAATAAAATGGTATGCAATTAACAAGGCAACTATTAATGATGACATGCAATTAATAATGATATGACATGAATATGAAAATGATATGTCTATATATTTTAAAGTGATGATGCAATGACAATGTGACTAAATTAATAGATAATACTAAATAATAAGACTTTAAGTGAAACAAGTAATATAAATGCCTATGCAATGGCTAATGACATGGATTACTTGAAATGATTTAATCTAAATAAATTAAACCTAGAATGAAGTGTTTATGAAAAATGATATGATAATCTGAACTAAGAAAACCTAATGAATGTGTTAATAAATTATGCATTGATAATGAATGTGATATAACAATTAAACTAGATGGTAATGCAATATGGATGCAATAATAATGCAACTGAAATGAAACTAAATGATGATACCACTAAATGATGTAGATATGACTAAATTAATGTAATGTAATTAAATTAAATGAAATGGGATGCATATGCAATGGAAAATGGTAATGCAAGGGATTATTATAGGAGCTTAAATACATAATAATAATATAATTGGTATCTAATATTATTATAAATTCAGCTAGGATAAAATAATAGTGACATGAATTGAAAAATAATTGAATACAGATGCCTCAAATATGGATTGCAAACATGCATATACAAAGTGACCTAGATGGATATGTAAATGAGTATGCAAAAGAATATAGGAATTCTCAAGAGATCACCCATACAAGATGTAGACTGAAAGTAGGGGATGGTATGAAATTATTTGTGCATTATAGTTAAGAGGATTAGATGTGAATAGAAAAGGGGGGAGGTGAAGGGGATACGGTGAGGAGATGAAGTCCATTCTTTTTAAGCTTGAGCAAGTGGTATTCTAGGATGGAGTACCATAATGCAATGAGAAATTATTTTGATTTAGCGATATCAGTGACCTACCATGGTCATAAAGAACCAAATCCACGTCAAGGATATTGCATGTGACTAACTTAAAAAGCATAAAAGGATACCCTCACCATCACACCTGAGCAACAAAAGACTGTGTTGGATACAATACTAAGGGGATCCAAAAATAAGTGATATTTCCCAAGTACACCTTGCAACTACAAATGATCACACATTTGAAGTGAAAGGGCCATATCTAATTGAATCAAAAGTAGAAAAGATCAAGACCTTACCCCAGGTTTACAATTTGAAGTGCACCATGATATAAATGTTCATAGTGACCTTTAGTAGGAACCAACTATAAAGCATAGAAAAGATAAGAAAGAATAAAAAAGAAAGCCAAAACTGAAATGAAAATCCACAAAACATCTTTTTCCAAAGTAACCAACTGATTGACAATAATTTGATGAGTTTTGACATGAGGAAGGATACATCCTACAAGGACCAATGATAGGGTGGGATTGAAAAATTCTTTTTTTTAATGGAAAAAGAGGTATTAGAGAAAAAACACGATGATAAGGGATCTCTCAAAGGAACTTTCTAAAGTGCTAGGTTGGAGGAACACATATATCTATCATACTAGGCATGGAAGACAAACCAGGGAAATGATATTTACAAAGAAACATAAGCGAGGATCAAAATGATGCTACTAAACAATTGGAGAACCACTATATACAAATATTATGTAAAAATCTCAGGATTTGGGATAGTAGCACAATATAAAATGTGCACGTACAATACTGAAACACTCATTGAACTTGGGTTTTTGATAGGGATTTGTGTGTTGGAAACTATAATTGAGGCAATTGTCATGTTGTCATTGATGTCAAAACCTTAACTAGTAAGATTGTTGCTACTTAGGAAAGTAGTATATCTATTTGAGTGTTGCTAAGCGGATAGGCAAGGTTGGTAACAATAGAACCTAAGAAAAGGTTGAGTTATCTTGATACTACAAAGTGTACTTGACTATGTTGTACAATGATGAGACAATGTATTGTTTATCTTAGTAAGATTGAAGACTAAACTAGTAGGCTTGACCGAGAAAAAATGGAGAAATCATGTTTAAGCCAAGTAATGTTAGTGGCGACCGAGTTAGTATATGCCGAGAAAAATTCTAGTGTCGACCGAACATCAGTTAATTGCCGAGAAAGAAAATATAAGCCGAGGAAACATTTTTAGTAATGACTGAGCTTTCTACATGAAGACCGAGTAGTTGATTAGAGTATTGACTGAGCATCATTATTTTTATATTTGAAGAGAATTTAGATTTGGAGCTGACATTGTTGAATTCTTGGATTATGTAAAACATGTTGACTTTATTTATTGATTGTTTGAAAGCATTGAATGCACTAAAAAATGTTTTATTGTAAATCTTTAAGAGATTTGAAATGTTTCTAGAAAAGGAGCCGAATAACATAAAGTGGGTAGATTCAATGAATCTGACATAACCCTAAGATCTACAAAGGAGATTGAGCAGCAAAAGATGAGTTAACCTAATTGAGGAAGTATTAAGGGAACCTAAGCATTAGGTATGTGTGTGCATGGGTGAAAAGAGGATGTTGGAAGATAAGTAGATGTTATTGATTGTATAAGAAGAAAAGGCTGAAGGAGAAGTGTGGTGATTTCTTGAAGAAAAGTTTCGAGCAGATCAGAGATGGAAATGGAAAAGTTTAAAAGTCAGTAAACCAACATTTGTGTACAGAATTAGATCTAATATTTGCAAAGTGAGTTGTATGTTTTTCAGATCAATACTGCTACTACTTTCTAACCATTGTAATAGTCAAAATCCTTTTAACAAAGGTTGACCTAAAATAGTCATATGTTTAAATCCTTTGAACAAGGTTGCATTCTAATGGAATGTATGTAAGTCCTATAACAAGGCTCACTTCTAACAGAGTGATTGAAATCCTTTAACCAAGTCACACCTAATAGTGTGTATTGTAACCTTTGACAGGGTTGGCTTTTAATCGAGCTCACTTCAGAAGAGTGAAAATAATAGTAGCATTTTACAAAGTGGTTTTTCCTAGATTGGGCTTCCACTATAAATCCTATTGTCAATGCTTGTGTGAATGTTTTGGTTTAAACATTTCTGTGTTTTACAAGTTAGATACAGCTAGGTAGTGGACTGCAATGTTATATGTTTCTATTATTGAATAAGTGATGACTGAGTTGGTTTTGGTTGTTAGATCTAATTTAAAGAAAAGTTTTTGAAGTTTGTTTTATACATTTGGACCTAAGAACAAATGATTCACCCCCCCTCTCTGTTGTTCTAAATCATTTTAACAATTGGTATCAGAGTTTTTTTTCTTATTATTGGTGTTTATAGAAATCAAGTTTAAAGGGACTTGAAGAAAATGATTAGGATGTATAAGAAGGAGGTACCGAAGCTGAATAAGGAAAACTTCCCTGCATGGAAAAGCTTGATGAAGTTGCATCTGACTGATATTGGTGATTTTGCAATGTACTACATTGAGAATGAGTATGTCTCACCTGTCGCACCTTTGACTACCGAAGAAATGAGAGCTAAACAAGAACATAATCAGGCAATGCTAGAAATTGCATCTGCCCTAAGCTATCTAGAATTTGAGGACATTAAGAAATGCACAAGTGCTAAGGAGATGTGGGACACTCTTGCAAAGATCTATGGTGGTGACATAAATGTACTGAAAGCTAAGGCTGAGAGTCTCAGAGGTAAGTTTGATGAAATGAGAATGCAATAAGGTGAGAACATTGCACAATATTGTTGTAGAATAAAAGAAGTTGTGAATGCTGTTAGAGGAGCAAGTGAGATTATTGATGATGAAACTATAATTAGAAAAGTACTAAGAACTCTGTGTCCTATATATGCTATTAAGATCTCATCTATTCAGGAATCTAGATGTAACTCTACAAATGTGCTTACTTTAGAAAGTTTGGTTGGCAAACTGACTGCTTTTGAACTCTCTAACTATGATAACTTCACTATTGGTAGTATTGGTAATGTTGAATCTACTTTTAAGTCACAATTAGTTCTGAACAAGCCAAAGAAAGAAAAATAAAGATGCATTAGTGAAAGTGAAAGTGAAAGTGAAAGTGACAGTGACACTTTTGATGAAGAACTTGAAGATCTAGAAGCTCTTATGGCTAGAAGACTAAGAAGGGGAAAAGGAAAATATAAAGGTAAACTCCCTATTATATGTTTTGCATGTAATAAAGATGGTCATATAGCTGCTAGATGTCCTGACAGGAATGATAAAGATGAAGAAAGAAAAAGAAAACACAAAGACATAAGAGATGACAGAAGCTATTGAAGGTACAAAGACTACAAAGGAAAAGGTAAGAAATCTTGTTACATTGCTGAAGAAGAAACTGACACTGATAGTGATGATTTTGAAATTGAGGTAGTCTATGTTGCAATGAAAGATGAATCTGATGAGGATGAGAAAATGCATTGATCTCCTATGTGAACAAGAATTAAAAATGGATTATTGACAGTGGTTGTTCACATCAGATGATTGGTGACAAGAGTAAGTTTGAGACCTTACATCATTATAGAGGTAAAAGTGTAAAATTTGGTAATGATGCACCATGTCCTGTTAGAGGAAAAGGTTTGATTAGACTGATTGATAAGATCTCTTGTGAAAATGCATATTGGGTTGAAGGTATAAATTATAATCTACTAAGTGTTGCACATCTCAACAACACTGGTTACCAAGTGGAATTTCATCACAAGAAAGCTAAAATATTTGATGCTACTAGTGAACTGATTGGAAGTGGAGAACAAACTAGAGGTAATTTGTTCTATCTTGACCTATCTAAAGAAGCATGTATGGTTGCACAACTTGATGACATTTGGTTATGGCATACGAGGCTATGTCATGTTAACTTTGATAATCTGGTAGAAATAAGTAAGAAGAAGAAAGTAAGAGGTCTACCTAGATTGAAGAAACCTGAGAATGTGATGTGCAAGGAATGCCAGTTAAGAAAAATGACAAAATCAAATTTTAAGAGAAAATCCTTTACTTCTGATAACATTTTAGATTTGGTTCATACTGACCTTTGGGGACCTATGGGTGTACAAAGTTACTGTGGTGCTAGAAATTTTATCTTGTTTGTTGATGATCATACCAGGATGATGCATGTAATGTTTCTAAAAGAAAAAATTAATGCTTTTCAATTATTTAAGTGGTATTTGGCTAAGGTTGAGAAGGAGACAGGTAGGAACCTAAAATGTCTTAGATCTGACCGAGGTGGAGAATTTATATCAAATGAATTCAATCTATTTTGCAATGAAAGAGGAATCAAAAGATAGATGTCTGCACCTAGAACACCTCCACAGAATGGTATAGCAGAGAGAAGAAATAGATATATCTTGGATTGTGCAAGGACATTGTTGATTGAAAATAATGTGGCACAAAAATACTGGAAAGAAGCTATAAGTACAACTGTCTACACTCTTAATTGGGTACAGATCAAGAAAGGTACAAATCTGACACCCTATGAATTATGGTATGGGCATGCACCGAGTGTTAAATACTTTAGAATCTTTGGAAGCATGTGCTACATATTAAAAGACAATAGGAATGGAAAGTTTGATGCTAAAAGTGATGAAGGCATATTCCTAGGGTATTCCACAAAAAGTAAAGCTTATAAGTGTTTGAATTCTAACACTAACAAAATTGTGGAAAGTGTGAATGTCAAAGTTGATGAGTATGTAGAAAGAAATGAAGTTGACAACAAAAGAGAACCAAAAGATTATAGATCTTTTGTGTATATTGAAGAAGAAGAAGAAGAGACAAGTAATAGACTTGCACCTGATGTTGAGTCTCGGGTAAGCAATGCTGAGCAATAGGAAGATGCTATCGAGCATCAAAAAAACAATGCCGAAAGAGAACAAGAACATGTTGAGCAACAAGATAATGCTACCGAGTATCAAGAAGAGGTTGCCGAGCATTTAGAAGCTGAATCTAAAAATCTTGTTGAGGAACTTGATGAAATAGAGGAGAGAAGAACAAAACCTATTTTGGCAAAACATGTAAGAAGACATCACAAGCTTGAACAAATAATTGGAGACAAACATACTAGAATTATGACCAGAAGTAAGACAAAGGATCCAACATGTTTACTATGTGAATTTGAACCTAAGTCAACTAGAGAGGCATTAGAAAATGAAGACCAGATATAAGCAATGAATGAAGAAATAGACTAGATAGAGAAGAATGATACTTGGACTCTGGTGTCGAGACCTAAAAACAAAAATGTTATAGGAACAAAGTGGGTGTTTCAGAATAAGTTGAATGAAAAAGGTGAAATAACTAGGAACAAAGCTAGGCTAGTATGCAAAGGCTACGCATAAGAAGAAGGAATAGATTATGGGGAGACATTTGCCCCTGTACCTAGATTGGAAGGAGTAAAAACTCTACTTGCATATGTTTCTTATAAAGATTTCAAGGTTTATCAAATGGATGTCAAGTCTGCATTCTTAAATGGTATACTAGAAGAAGAAGTTTACAGAGAACAACTAGAAGGTTTTATTGATCCAAACAGAAGACACATGGTATGCAAACTGAATAAAGCACTATATGGATTAAAAAAAGCTCCCAGAGCATGGTATGAGAGGTTGCATGACTACTTGATACAGATTGGATTTTCAAGAACAAATGACACAAGCAATCTATACATGAAAGATGAAGAAGGTAAAGGTATCCTATTGGCAAATTTTTTTGTGGATGATATTATTTTTTGTGGAAAAGATGTTTTGTGTAAAAGATTTTCAAATGAAATGCAAATTGAATTTGAAATGAGCATGTTTGGTGAGATCAAATTCTTTGGTGGTTTACAAGTATATCAGATGAAGAAAGGAATTTTCATTACACAGTCTAAGTATGTTAATGAAATACTGAAAACTTTTGGGATGGAAGATTCTAGATCAGTGAGTACTCCTATGGCTACTGGACAAAAGTTATCTAAGAATGATGATTCTATAGAAGTGAACTAGACTATGTACAAATCCATGATTGGAAAATTACTGTATGCTGTACATAGTAGACCAGATATTGCACTAGCTATTGGGATTGTGGCAAGATTCTCTGCCAATCCTAAGGAAACACACATGATGGCTGTGAAAAGAATTATGAGATACTTGAAAGGGACTGCTGACTATGAACTATATTACAAGAAGGATGAAATATTTGAACTAAGAGTATATACAGATGCTGATTGGGTAGGAAATGTAGATGACAAAAAGAGTACTAGTGGTGGAGCTTTCTTTCTTAAATAGAGATTAGTCTCCTGGATGAGCAAGAAACAAAATTGCATTTCCCAATCTACTACTGAAGCCGAGTATGTTGCTGCTGCAGTAAACTGTTCAAATTTGGTATGGATAAAATAATTGTTGGTAGGCATGAAAGAAGAAATCACTGAACCTATTTTTATTTTCTGTGACAACACAAGTGCTATCAACATTTCTAAGAATCCAGTGATGCATACTAAGACCAAGTACATAGCAATCAAGTATCACTACTTGAGAGAATTGGTACAAGATAAAGAAGTCCAAATAGAATATGTGAATACAAAGGAACAATTAGTAGACATATTCACTAAAGCTTTAACTAAAGAAGCACATGAGTATTTGAGAAGTCAATTAGGGGTCCTTCCCCTAACTAAGGTTGCCTAGTTAAGCTAGGAGCACTGCATCAAATATGCTACAACAAAATATTTGATAGATTGATGCAGAAGATTGTCACACTTTAGGATTGGCCTAGAGTTGTGAAGAAGAGAAAAGACAAGGAATCAGTCATAAGAAAGATGACAGAGGGAGAAACACCAAGCTACACAGATAATATCTACATCTAATGGATGTATGTTTTAGTTGCTGCTTTGGCATTTTTGTCAAATAGGGAGATGAACTGAGATGATATAATAACACATGACACTGAAAGGAAAAGTAAGGAGATGATGAACTAAAATGAAGGATCAGGATAGAGGGAGATATGTATATTTATGATGGTCACAGAAGTGAGGCTAATAGATTCTAAATCAGAATGAAGCTAAGGATATTATAATTTTTTTTTTCTGATGGATAGATATGTTTTTGGATTGGTTGGTAAGCCATGTGTTATTCAAGTGATATCATATGGTGTTGCCATCAATGCCAAAGAGGGAGATTGTTGGAAACTTCAATTGAGACAATTGACGTTGTGTTGTCATTGATGTCAAAACCTTAACTAGTAAGACTATTGCTACTTAGGAAAGTACTATATCTATTTGAGTGTTGCTAAGGGGATAGGCAAGGTTGGTAACAATAGAACCTAAGGAAAGGATGAGTTATCTTGATACTACAAAGTGTACTTGACTATGTTGTACAATGATGAGACAATGTATTTTTTATCTTAGTAATATTGAAGACTAAACTGGTAGGCTTGACCGAGCAAAAATGGAGAAATCATGTTCAAGCCGAGTAAAGTTAGTGTCGATCGAGTCAATATATGCCGAGAAAAATTCTAGTGTTGACCGAACATCAGTTAATTGCTGAGAAAGACAATATAAGCCTAAGAAACATTTTTAGTAATGACCGAGCTTTCTACATGAAGACTGAGTAGTTGATCACCGTATTGACTGAGCATCAATATTTTTATATTTGAAGAGAATTTAGATTTGGAGCTGACATTTTTGAATTCTTGGATTATGTAAAACATGTTGACTTTATTTATTGATTGTTTGAAAGCATTGAATGCACTGAAAAATGTTTTATTGTAAATCTTTAAGAGATTTGAGATGTTTCTAGAAAAGGAGATGAAGAACATAAAGTGGGTAGATTCAATGAATCTAACCTAACCCTAAGATCTACGAAGGAGATTGAGTAGAAAAAGATGAGTTAACCTTATTGAGGAAGTATTAAGGGAACCTAAGCATTAGGTATGTGTGTGCATGGGTGAAAAAAGGATGCTAGAAGATCAATAGATGTTATTGAATGTATAAGTAGAAAAGGATGAAGGAGAAGTGTGGTGATTGCTTTAAGAAAAGTTTCAAGCAGATCAGAGATGGAAATGGAAAAGTTTAAAAGTTAGTAAACCAGCATTTGTGTACAGAATTGGATCTGATATTTGCAAAGTGAGTTGTATGTTTTTCAGATCAATACTGCTACTACTTTCTAACCATTGTAATAGTCAAAATCCTTTTAACAGAGGTTGACCTAACAGTCATATGTTTAAATCCTTTGAACAAGGTTGCATTCTAATGGAATGTATGTAAGTCCTATAATAAGGCTCACTTCTAATAGAGTGATTGAAATCCTTTAACTGGGTCACACCTAACAGTGTGTATTGTAAGCTTTGATAGGGTTGGATTTTAATCGAGATCACTTTAGAAGAGTGAAAATAATAGTAGCATGTTACAAAGTGGTTTTTTCCAGATTGGGTTTCCACTATAAATCTTAGTGTTAATGCTTGTGTGAATGTTTTGGTTTAAACATTTCTGTGTTTTACAAGTTAGATATAGCTGGGTAGTGGACTGCAATGTTATATATTTCTATTATTGAATCAGTGATGACCAAGTTGGTTTGGTTGTTAGATCTAATTTAAAAAAAAGTTTTTGAAGTTTGTTTTATACATTTGGACCTAAGAACAACTGATTCACCCCCCCTCTCTGTTGTTCTAAATCATATTAACATTGTGTGGGTATGTAGTGGAGGATGAATGCAAATGGAATGCTATTTTAATATATAATAATGTGACCCCTTATACATGGCACTTGTTTCATAGTTTTTTCCATATATACTTATCCAAGGCACTTGATTTCCAATTTTTTACCATTGGACACTTATTTCTCTTTACTTTTTTTTGCTTTTTTAGGACTTCTTATATTTTTTTAATGATTTTTTCAACAAGTGGGGTACACTACAAGACTGAGGAATATAAAATTTTTAGATGAGTTATGTTGATGGGATCATTTAGAGGTTCACCTTCTAGTGTAGATAATTGATATGCCCCTAAGCCATAACATGCTATAATTACATAAGGGCATAGCCAATTGGGTTCAAACTTACCCTTCTCTTCATGGTCTCACTGCACCTTTTGATTTTCCCTTAGGACCATATCCCCCATTTGAAAATTGTGTGGATATATCTTCTTATTGTATATTTTCTTAAGTTTTTTTTGGTTTACAACTAGGGGTTCATATTCTTGTTTTCTTTTCTCATCCAAAAAATATAGCTATGTAACTTATGCTACATAGTAGTCTTCATCAATGACTAGTTTTTGAGTGAAATGTGTAGAGATGGAAGCTCAACATCTATTAGTAATATTAATTTAGCACCATACATAAAGGAATATGGAGTGGTAACTTTAAGGGTGAAGATTGAGGTGAGATATGCCCAAAGGTAATGATTCATTTGGAGGTTCTAGTCATAACCACTATTATTGACAACCTTTTCAAGTATTTCCAATATGTTATTGTTGGTTTCTTCATCTTGTTAGTTACCTTGGGGGTAATATGGACTAGATTAGTGGTGTTTTATATGAAAATCGACACATAAGTCATCGACAAGATAATTCTCAAATGATGTGTCATGGTTTGTGAAGATGGTAGAGGGTATGCTAAAGTGATAGATGATGTGGTAAATGATGAACTTGGGAATATGGAAACCAATAGTGAGGGATAGGTGAATTGATTCTACCTAATTTGTGAAATATTATTTGGTGGCTATGATACACTTATGTCCATTGGATGAGGAGGGTTATATCTTACCAATAAGGTCTAGGCCCCAACATGAAAAAGACCATGGAGATGGAATCAGATGAAAATCATGTGCTTGTATGTGGAAAAGATTCACATGTTGGTGACATGATATACATTTCTTTACAAAATTGCAAGCATCATGTTCCATAGTAGGCCAGTAGTACCTCACTTTGAGAAGCTATTTGGATAAGACCATGGTACTTATATTAGCATCAAAGGATCTGGTGTGAACCTCTTGTAATGTTAGGGAAACCTCATTAGTGTCTAAATGTTGAGAGAGTATATTGTGATAACATCGATGATACAAGGTGTTTATGACAAGGGTGTAGCAGGGGGATTCGTGTATAAGATTTTAGAATTGGGTGTGAGTGAGATGGGAGATATGATACCATCCTTTAAGTAGGCATAAGTGTCATGGTACCATGGGGATTGGGGGCCAACCAAGACACACCATTTTAGAATTGACGATCTTGTAAGAAGGTGTGTGAAGTTTCTTATCTAAGAAATCATATTCCACTACATCATGTAGGACCTTGAGGAGTGATCTAGTGGTGGCCATAGCATCAACTTCCTCATTCTACAATCTAGATAACCTATGTAAACTATAAGACCTAAAAGTGTTGTTTTATAGTGTCCACCATTTCTCTTTATGGTAGTAGCTTGTCATTTTTCATTTGGAATTTTTTTGACTTTCTTGATGATGACCTATGAATCTCCAAACACCTATATCTCTATGACATTTCATTAGATTTCTATTTTGAGACTTGAGATAAGAGCCTTATACTTTGTGATGTTGTGAGTACATAGGAAACATAGCTTGAATGCCTTAGGGATATAATCACTGTTAGTGCTCAAACTTGTAGATGATAAACATGAATCAGAAACATCTGATTTATAACTCTAACACTCCCAATAGATGCATCTAACAAAATTTAAACACTAAGGTATTAAGGTTGAAAAACCTTCTTCACTTTGAGCTTTAAGCCCATGCAGGTTTACCTTTAAGATATGCTTCTTTAAATCATTACAACAGTTATCCATGCTCTTGACATAAACAAGATATATTCAGATTATAGAAAAAAAATTAAAAGGAACTGATTATTTGAATTTTTGACGGTGAAAAATGCAAATTAAGCTAAGACCAGTGCCAAATCCTAGGGCATCAAAGTAAAAAAAAATACATCAATAGAAAAACCTTCAAAAAAAATATCCCAAAACCCAAATGAAGTGCCTTACACATCATTCTCCCATTTACTCATCCTGTTATCAAATTCTTATACAAACTATGAATTCCTAGAGATCTCCCTTAAGATTTACCCTTCCCTTGAAAGAAACTTAAGCTCAACCCCATTATCTACCTTGTAAACAATGTATCAAAATGCCTTAAAGATTAATACATAAAAGAATTCAACATTCATACATGAAGACAATCAGAATATGCAAAAGAGTTCCAGTATATTTTATTGATATTTTACTGCATTAGTACATTCTTGACAGAAAATTGTAGGACCAAAGTACTATAATCAGAACTCTCTTTACAAATAATATTCACCACACTTACAAAAAAGGAAAACTTTCTATTTATATCACTAACTATCTTGGAATCCTCAAAGAAAGGATGCAACAAGCTTTGGATAGCTAGGACAACAAGTTGCACTAAAGAAAAAAAGCACAATACATAATGACAAGAAACTAAAAGAAACAAAAATATGAATCTCATCATATGGAATCTTCACAGGTGGAACCTTTGTGTGAGGATACTTCTGAGTAACTACATAAGGTTGATACATGAATGATGACCTCCATTTCAAGCTAACCTACATCATTCTTTGTATGATAGTTACACTCCCTATATTTTAGGATCAAGTGGCAGGTGTGATTCACTCTTCTTCTTCTGCTTCTAGCTCGATGGCAATTGGCTTCTTTTTCTTTGGTTTGGTACTCTTATCCCAAGCTGCCACATCATCTTCTAAAGGCCAATTGTATCCCTGCAAATCTTTTAATAACTTGATTTGTGTGTCCCACCTAGAGTTAGTAATGGCTTTTGTGTCAACAAAAAACTTGATGCAATCATTTTCAAATTTAATCAAATTATCAAGAATGTTGTTGCAACTATCCATGTCTAAAGTACCATCATTACTGAGAAAGGCCTCCTTCCTGATGATCAACTGACCCATGCTTGATTTCCACTCTTCAAGGCTTATGATATCATCATCATCCCCATACATCGAAGGAAGATATTTTTTGTAACCTGGTCCAAACATGGCCACCTTGGCCTTTATTTGATTTATTTTACCCTTGAAGAAGCCCCAAGTGGTACTAATAAACTCAAATTTTTCCCCAACCTTAGTAACTACCTCAAGAATGTCCTACCGATAAGGTTTTAGTGCCTCTAATTTCTCAAACATGGCAATTCTTCCAGACCATACACTAAAAAGTGGCTCCAAAGTAGTCACTACATCTTTTACATTCTCACTAGTCTTCTGCAACATAGTACATGATTTATGGACTAAGTCCATTTTCTCCTTGATCTTTTTGTCAGAGATGGCCCTTAAGGCTATATCAAGATTTTTTTTCTCTGACTCATCTCCTGCCTTATCAAAAGTCTCTGCCACTGGTTGTTCTACAAACTCAATTTGTAGAACTGGAGGGGGAGCTACCTTAAAAGATTCTTTAAGCTTAGCTTTCAGTTCTTCCAGTTCCTCTTCCAAGACCCTAATTTTCATCAACCCTTTGTCCCTATCCTTTGCTACAGTTACTGAATTCTCAAACAATTTTGTATACCTATTTGACAATTGGGCTATCTTGGCTTCATTCAGATGAGAAAAATGTGTCACAACCTTTGAAACCTCAAGATCATTGGTGTTTTGGATAGTCCAGATGATCTTGTCTCCTTCCATTTTATCTTCTATGCTAACTAGGGATGGATTTTGGGTTCTTGGTGCTAAGGACCACATTGGTAAGGCTTGGGACTTGGGATCATATCCACTTCCCCTGATCATATCTCCAATATGAGCCTCATATGATAGGGTTCCCTTAGGTTGTTTCTTAATTTGATCAATGATGAAGGATGATATCAAACTCCATCTAGGCACCAAAAGCATTCTACTGGATTTGACCATCTCCCTAGCCTCTTCAATAGACATGTTCTCTGATTCAAGATCATAAGTAGCTAGAGATTTCAAAGTTTCATCATCAGGATCTGTGCCTTCAGGTAATGCCTTTGCAATATCTTGTTGCTTCTTCCATATGAGAAAATTCTTGAATTCCTCACTCCTGATGAATTCATCATCATTAAGGAATTCCTCTTGGTATAGTTCTCTTTCATCTTTGCCAAGAAACAAAGGCAATTCTTCCTCCTCCTTTGAGACCACCTTTTTTCATTCTCTGATGCTCTTTCTCAAATGGTGATAGTAAGCTTAGTCACCGAGCACTAAAGCAAAAGATTTATCCATTACTTTCCTCTATTTCCTTTCTTTGGAGGGCCCACCTACCTCAAGTCTCTATCTTTTTTGTGGTGGTTCAGAGACATCCTCTACCTCTAGCGAGTCCTGATTGATATCAATGATAGTGGGGTCATTGGCTTGAGGTGGACTATCACCTTCTTGTGACCTATATATATACTCTTCATAATTAGATGAAGAGTAACCTTTCTCTACATCCAAGTTCTCCTTGAGTTGTCCCTCTAGCTGACTAGATAGGGTACCATGCATCTCAACCATTCTATCAATTCTTTTTAAATAAGGAAGATCAAGGAAAAATCCTCCAAAGGCAATTTTAGCCTTATTGATTTGAGCCTCTAATCTCAACAAATCATAAAATTTGGTAAGCCTTTTACCAATGTCATCTTCATCCATTATATTTCTTATCACATCCTCCTCATCACACCCCTCATTTTCCCTAATTGTACCAATGTTGGGAATCAATATCATTCTGGCAGTCCTGATAAAATTCTCAGAGTCCATATACCGATAGACACCAGAGGTCATCTTGAAATGGTTCAACCATGAGCTGAGATGTGGTAGTGCCCTCTTACCAATTAGGAAGTTGACTATCCTTAACTACTATGGTGTGAAAGTGTCCTTCATGTGGAGTGCCAAGTGCTCCTTGTCAGTCAATATCAGTTGCAAAATGAATTCTAACTAAGAAACTCTTGGAGGTGCATACTTTGGGAGAAAATGTGGGGGTTGTGGGCATCCATATACTTTGATCAATGTAAAGTTCTCACCCAAATAAAATCACCCCAATTATGGCCTACTTGCCGCTTATCAACATATTGTTGGGGCCTAAGTAGCCTCAATACCCTAATTGGTGACCTTGTTAGATTTGTCCCCAACATTTTCAAAATTGGGAAAACTATCCAATTTTGAGAAGCATAGAAATCACATTCATTAGAGGTGTAATTCCACACCCTCAGCCAATATTTTAATGGTTATGTTGACCCTTAAAAATAATCCTAGGCCTCAACATTTTCATATTCAAGCTATTAACATTAAAGTGCATAATTAAATGCATCATAAGGGAATAATGCATGAACCTTATGGGCCTCTTGTTTTCCTTAATCATCACTAACCCTTCATGCACTCTATAAATTACATATTGGATGTAGTCATAGTCTGTATTAGCATGGGAATTTTGAATGTCCAAGATAATCATCAAGAGGTCTACTGGCAACATCTCTGCATATCCATCCATCCCTAAAAATCTACACAATCCATGGCATAGAAACTTCATATAGAAGTTGAGGGACTTAAACTCATAGGGAGCATTCATGTGTGCTAGGAGAGGGGCAATGTACTTTCCAGTCTTAGGGATATGTCTAACCATCTTGATTTTCACTAGTCCTACTTGAATCATATACTTCTCCCTTTCCTTTTTTAGGTCTATCTTTATGGAGGATGAGGAATAGAAATCAAAAGCCTCCATGAAAGACCCCTTATCTAGAGTTGCTAGGGCTGACTTGTCACTTTTCTTAATAGTATTTGAGATGGGATCATACAGCGTAGCTAGTTCAATAATGAGGTTGACATCTAAGAAAACATCAAGGACAATTAACTTAGCCGTGCCTAAAGCCCATGCATTGCAAATTGGGATAGCTTTACCTTTGTTGTTATAGAAATATGTAAAAATAGTATAACCTAAGCCTGATTGAGTAAGAAGATCCCTACAATTTTCCATTAAATCTTCAAAAGCTTCATCGCTAACCTTTTTGTTTTGATTTGAACCAGGGAGAAATTTGACAAATTCCTCTTAGTAGTTGGGCTTTCCTTTTTCCTCGCCACCTTGTTCGATGGCTTCTCCACTAGATGATGCTCGGCTTGACTCTAGTTGGCTCATCTTGTAATTCTGGATACCTTTGAATTCTACAAATTCTCTTTGCTCAAACACTCACTGCCAATTCTTCTAAATTCTCAATTTCCTTCAGAAAACATTAAGTGTCAAAAGAAAGGATTTCCTATCTATATATCATCTGTCATTGAATGTGTAGAATTATCAAGATTGCAAAAAATATACTCCCAATTACTTTAGCATTCAATTCTACATAACACCAAAATTCAAATCAAAGTTGTTCATAATGTAGGATGTTGACAGATTTATTAAAAAACTCAGAAAGAAAGAAAAAAGCAATGGTCACAGTATCAAGATTTAAAACCCTCAATTGTTGATAAAAACCCTTGATTAGATTTGATTGGCTGGCTTTTTTCTTTATTCCAAGTTGGTAGAGTACCCTTTTCCACATAGTAATAGCTCTAATCCTTTTCATTAATGAGCACTTAACCAGATCCAATTCGGAGATCAAGTGAACAAAGGAATCTCTTGATCTCAGAATGATTTACTTATCCTTGGTTAAATCTGGAGATCAAGCAACAAAGCCATTCTCGTGATCTCTAAATCTTTCTTTAACTCCTAGCTTTATCACAAGATTCAGTGACTACCATTGATCCTAGAATGCATCAATGGTCTCGGCTCAACTTTCAAACCTTTACCTTAACTCAACTATTATTCATAGAACACACGACTGAGAGCATTCTCCAATTCTCAAGGAAATCAAAACAACCACGGTTACATCCTGAGAATAAGTGATTGAAGACTTTTCTTGATCTTGTAACCTTTAACTTAACCCATCACTTATCTGGTGATCTGGTGAACAAAAGCTTCCTTTAAACTTGAGTACTTCTAACCTGACCATAATCTTTATCTGGAGAATCAACAACAACTGTATCTCTCAATCTTTGAATGTTTTACTTAACTCTTGGTTTATTATGAGATTCAATGACTGAAGACTTCTCTTATTCTCTAAATGTTTTTACTAACCTCAGCTTCTTTATGAGATTCAATGAATACCTTTAATCTCCCATTCGCCAGATATTTCTCTTAACTTGGGTTCAATTATGAGATTAAACATTAGTCATTGATCTCCAAAGCTATCTACAGTTGTCATTGAATCACCTAATGTTTTAGGGCTTTACTAATTTATCATGATATTGAGTAAATTCCTTTATTCGCTAAGTTGCTGAATGACTTAAGTCTTAGCTACAATTATATCCAAAGATCACGTGACTGAAGATACTTTATACTTTTAACACCCTTGTCTCTGAATCGCCAGACACTTCCATCTGAATCACCAAAATCTAGTGAATGAGAGATAACCATTATCTCTGAATCACTAGATACATTATCACGTGCACAATCTATCTTGAGATTAAAAGATCACCGCTGATCAAGCATTACATCAACAGCCATCACTTGATCACTGAATGACTTAGGACTTAACCATTTAATCAAGAAAATGGGAGATAACTATTGTGCTGGGTCACTAAATGTTTGAAGAAAACTACCAAGGATCATGAGATTCAGTGACTACATAGTTGCTTGATCGCTAGAAGAAAAAATAACCGCTGACTATATTTGGAGATCAAGCGACCAAAGAGAAACAAGACAAAGAGCTCAACACAGTCACTTGTTCACTGAATGAAAAGTGACTTAATAAAATTATCTTGAGATTCAAAGAACACTAGGAAAATGAAAGACCATGTGAAAACTTGAATACTTAAGTGGCACATAAAGTAACATGAAAATATAAGGATCTAGGGCACACTTAAGAAATTCATAAGAACAACAACCCCACCGAGTAAAAAAGACCTAGGGAAAGGATACATGAGTATTTTCACATGGTGAAATTTAAAATTTTAAACCCTAAATGGATGAAAAGACTTGCAAAGACACAAAAAAGGCAAGGCAAAGACTAGAAATGACATTTTCTTAGAAAACCTAAAATTACTCCAACAATCACCTTGATGGGTAAAAAATAGGATCCTTGTCCATGGTCCTCAAGATGTTTACAAGCCATCAAAATATAAATTCAATGTGGGCTATTCTTCGACCATGCATATGTGCTTATCTAGGAATTCCATGGTTAAGGGGTAAGCATATACCAACTGTGCCTTGACCGACTAATTTATAATGACCTATCCTTTAATTTCCTTTTAATCTACATATTGGATATCAAAATCTCTTAGAGGCATAGCCCATTTAGCCATGTGACTTGTGAGAGTAGTGTGAGAGAGTAGATACTTGAGGGGATCCAATTTAGATATAATATTTATTGTATGGATAAGCATGTAATGCTAAATATTTTGAATTGTAAAGACCACCATAACACATGATTTTTACATGGGTGAGTAATTAATCTCATAGCTGAGAAGTGTGTGACTGATGTAGTAGATAGCCCGTTCCTTTCTATTATCATCCTATTGAGAAATAATTTCCCCCAATGCTATGATAGTAGCCAAGATGTATAATATGATAATATTTGTAGGAGTAGGAAATTTGAGAATTGGTGGGCTTTCTAGATATTCTTTATTGTTTTTGAAACCTTTTTGATAGTGAGGATCCCATTTAAAATTTGTTTCTTTAGAGTCATGCAATACATAAGATATTTACTATGGTGGACTGATATTGATACTATTATGTATAATCTAGTAATCACAAATCTTAAAGTCATTAGATGCATGAGATATTGACTGTGGAATATTGGGTTGACAGTTTTCGGAAGAACATGACAGTTCAGAGAGATTGAACTAGTAAACTTGGTAAATCATTGTTGTTTATCAATGCAACATTAGAAAATGGAAGCACTTCCATTTAGGACTGGTTTAGCTCTCCAAGTAAGTGGTTTGGGGTCATGTTAAATGCCTTGAATGGATCTTTGACTTGGATCTAGCTTTTTCCCCTATTCTACCCCATTTTCCACTTCTTTTCTACATAATTCTGGCATCCTGAATTAAAATTCTAAGATTCTTGACCTCAGGGTCAAGGTCAACCTTTTAGGTCAAGGTTGACCTCAACCCTGACCTAGGTTAAGGTCAACCTCGACCTTGACCTAGGGTCCAAATTTCAAAATCCCAAAGTTTTTGGATGTTGGATTTCGGAAAGATTTATTTCCCGCTTCCGGGTCAATTGTTTCAGGCTTTGAAATGATAAAATCTTAAATTATATTTAATTTAGGTCCATTTCTAGTGGTAAAGGCTTAAATAGGAATTTAATGTTAGGAATAGTCCCAAGAGATAACTAAGAGGGGGGATGAATTAGTTATCTACAAGATTCAATTCTTTATCCAATTAAGTATACTTAAACATAAAGCATAAACACAATGAAAGAACATAAGAACACAACACCAATATTTTGGTTACGGGGAAACCCAAATAGGTAAAAACCCCGATGGGACTTGATACCCACTAATATTTTGTACTAGTGTATAATGATCCTTGTTAGAAGATCCTTTACCCTGTTAGGAGTAGCTTTACAATATATTAAGTACAGTAGACCTGGTCAAGAGTTGGACCCTATTAGGAGTCTTTTATAGTTGTCCCTATTAGGGGAGAGGACACATTGTCTAAGAGCTCACTGCTCAAATGGGTGAAGGCTACAACCTTCTAAATAAAAAATATAGACTATATTTGGATCTTGGTGAATTATGCTTTGACCTGTTGTCTGGATCAATTCCAATGAATAGCACAAGTACTTTACTTGGTCACATAGACCTTCTTCTAATGGCTCAACACTTCACACACTTTGCTCTGCTCTACTTGATCAACCATGAACCACACTTCAACAATCACAAATGACTGCTTATAAATATCTTTCCTCCAAATGATATAATCAAGTTGACCTATTAGAACCACCTTGAAATCATATTAGAGAAACCATAATAAACTCCAACAAACATTCTGTCAGCTCTATTATGCATGCAACTCATTTTGGGACCTATCTAATAAAATAATTGTAGACGCATGCTACACACTATCGGCTCTACCAAAATAACTGGAACTTTCTCTGTAAGCTAAATTAACTTATGTTCTCTTAACCAAAAATCAATAACACTTCTCCAAGCTTAACTCCAAGGGTGCATACCCTCAAGATAGGTGCAAGTCAAGAACCAATAAAATCTTCGTTGGCTCTTCTGAACAAACACAGGATATTGCTACTGGTGAATAGCGACTGAATAACTTCACTTGTGTTCATCATCAAACTATGCATCCATAATTGAAACATCACTAACATGTCTTCAACATATATCCAAGTGAAAAAGGCTCCATGATAACTGTACAGGCAACCATACACAGAAAATTGTTTGTTACTCTGTCAGGAACACTACTGACATCATATGCTATATAATTGTTTGTACTAACAATTAACCTCTGCACCCATGATATCATGCTGATATCATGTCCATGCTACATAAACAAAAGGCTTATTGCATAAGACTTCCATGCATGCTACTTTCCATATGTTGTCATCAATGACAAACATACAGTCAGTACTGGCCTGCTGGCAAATCTCCAACAATCTCCCCCTTTGGCATTGATGGAAACTTGTGGAATGAAAAACCACCACCAACCCAAAATAACATTTCTTTTATAACATTCTCCATTTCCTCTTCAAATTTCCTACAAAGATGAATCCTCCATCTATTGCAATATTTTCTAATATTCTCCATTTCCTCAACTGAACTACTGTCATATTTGAATGTTGCTCCCCCTTAGTATATTACTCCTCTTTTGCTTTTGTTTTTCATGACTCTTTATATTACTCCCCCTTTGACATCAATGGAAAAGGGCCCCATTCATTTTAAGCACTAGTACTACTCTTGAGGTAGAGTAGTCAACTTTCCTCCAGTCCCAGAGGACTGCTGCCTTTCCTTCTTTCTTCTAAGTAGAAACAGGGAAGGGAATGACTCCCAACTTCTCCTTGAGATACTCAAAAGTATCCTTAGGCAAGGGCTTTGTGAATATATCTACCAACTGATCTTTAGTACTCACATAGTCCAACTTGATTTTTTTCTCTGCCACTTTCTCTCTTAGGAAGTGATACTTGATCTCAATGTGCTTTGTCTTTGCATGCATCACAGGGTTATTTGACATATTGATAGTGCTAGTGTTATCATAGTGAATAACAATAGGATAATCAATCTAAATTCCAAAATCCTTTATCATCTGTTTGATCCAAACAATTGTAGAACAATTCAAGGCTAATGCAACATACTCTGCTTCTGCTATTGACTAAGAAATACAATTTTGTTTCTTTCTTGTCCAAGTGACAAGTCTATCACCAAGAAACACTACTCCACCTGAAGTACTCTTTCTGTCATCAACACATCCTGCCCAATCTTCATCAGTGTACACATGAAGCTCAACACTTTCTAAATTAGGATACCATAGACCATAATCTATAGTGCCCTAAAAGTATCTGAATATTCTCTTTACTGCCATGAGGTGACTTTGTTTAGGCTTTGTTGCAAATCTTCCAACTATGCCAACTGCATTGGAAATATGAGGTCTAGTCTAAGTAAGATATATGAGTTTACCAATCATAGACTTATACAATGTTATATCTACTACTGGTGAGTCATCTTCTTTTGTAAGCTTGCATCCAATGATCATAGGAGTTCCTATTGGCTTGCAATCATCCATCTTGAATTTCTTCAGTATCTCTTTCACATACTTTGATTGATTTATAAAAATTCCTTTTTCTGTCTGCTGCACATTTAGTCCCAAAAAGTACTTGATAGGACCAATCATAGTCATCTCAAACTCATTCTGCATTTCTTTGGCAAATTCAGCACTGAGTTTGTCATTACCTCCAAAGATAATGTCATCAAAAAATATAGCTACAAGTAGTAAACCTTCAGATGTCTCTCTAATGAATAAATTACAATCTGCTACTCCTTTCGTGAATCTAATCTTTGTTAAGTATCCATCTAGTCTCTCATACCATGCTCTAGGGGCTTTCTTCAATCTACATACCATATCAGGTCTGTTTGATAAAGTTTTGGCTGCTCAATGTATACTTCTTCTTTCAAGTCTCCATTCAAGAATGCTGACTTGACATCCATCTGATAAAATTTGAAGTTTTTAACTGTAGCATAAGCTAAAAACAACTTAATAGCTTCTAATCTACTCATAGGTGCAAATGTGTCTGAATAATCAATGCCTTCTCTTTGCACATATCCTTTACATACTAATCTTTCTTTGTTTCTTACTACTATACCATCTTCATTCATCTTGTTTATGAATATCCACTTTGTTCCAATCACATTTTTATCACTAGGTCTTGGGACCAGTTCCCAAGTGTCATTCTTAACAATCCTATCAAGTTCTTCTTTCATAGCATCATACCAATCTGAATTATTACATGCATCTTCAACACTTAAAGGTTCAATCTAAGATAGTAAACATACCTCTTCAATGCTAGCTGAGTTCTTTTCTTGTGATCTTGTTAAGACTTTTCCACTCTAATCTCCAATGATGTCTACCTTGGAATGATTTCTTGATGTAAACTTTGGAACTTTAGGTGATGTTGATTCATTAGCCTTAGGAGTATTATCTTCACTTGTCTCAGGGTCATTGAATAACACATCAATGCTGTCAAACATTTCTTCATAACTGTCTCACTAGTAGAGGGCCTAGGTTCTTCTTCAATCATGGGTGATTAATCATGATATATTTCTTGAATCATAAAATTTTCATCAATCTTTACATGAGCACTTTAAATGATCTTTTTCAATCTTAAATTGAAACATCTATAAGCTTTACTTTTGGTAGAGTAACCAAGAAAAATACCTTCATCACTTCTTGCATCAAACTTGCCTACTACTTCATCCCTCTTGATGTAGCACTTGCTTCCAAAGATTCTGAAGTATTTTACTATGGGAACATTACCAAACCATAGCTCATAAGGTGTTTTGTCAGCGCCAGGCCTTAATTGAATTCTATTGATGGTATAGACTATTGTATTGACAACATCTCTCCAATAGGTGTGTGCAACTTTTCCTTCTATCATAATGGTGCATGCATTATCAAGGATGATCCTATTCCTTCTCTCTACAATTCCATTCTGTTGAGGGGTTCTAGGTGCACTTCACTATCTTTTTATGCCATGTTCTTCGCAGTACTCATAGAATCTATCAGAGGTGAATTATCCTCCTCTATTTGGCCTCAAACATTTTATCTTTAGTCTAGATTCATTCTCAATGTTAGCTTTGAATATTTTTAACTTCTCAAAAGCTTCTAACTTAACTTTTAAGAATGCAACCCACATCATCCTAGTATAATCATCAACAAACAAAATGAAATACCTTTCACCATAGTATGATCTTGTTTGAGTTAGACCACATAGGTCTGTATGAATCAGATCCAACTTGTTCTCTACTGAATTTTGCTTGCTCCTAAATGAATTTATCACATGCTTCCCCATCACACATTCCCTGCATATAGTATCAACTGGCTTTTCTATGCTAGGTAGATCTCTTACTGCCTTGACATTACTTATCTTTACTATGTTATCAAAATTGATATGACATAGTCTTTTATGCCACAACCAACTATCATCAACTTTAGCAACAAAACAACTTGATTTTGAATTTAGTTGAAAAAAATTACCTCTTCTCTTTGTGCCTGATGCAATCATAACACCATCTTTGTTGTTAATGATGCATTTGTCATCTTTGAACTCCAACTGATAGCCTTTTCCAAGTAACTCTCCAACACTGAGAAGGTTATGTTTCAAACCATCAGCATAAAGAACATCATCAGTACTGCTCTTTCCATCCAAAGTGATAGCTCCTCTACCAACTATAGGTTTAGGAGTGTTGTCTTCAAATCTGACCATACCTCCATTGTATTTGTCCAAATGAACAAACCCACCTTTATCACTTGTCATGTGATGTGAACAACCACTGTCTATAATCCAGTCTATCCTTATGTCAACTTGTGAAATCATTGCAAGTTCTTGATTTCCTTTCTTCTCTTCATGAGCTATCTTATTGTTCATTTTATCTACAATAGCAATGAATCCAATTTATTCTTCACCAAATTCATCATCTAATACACTATCTCCAGCATAGTAGTATTTCTTAGAATACTTAGGCTTGTAATCCTTTTTGAACTTTCTAGCTCTAGTAGGACACTTAGATGCAAAGTGACCAATCTTATTACAAGAAAAGCACCTAAATGGTAATTGACCTTCATATTTTCCTTTTCCTTTCTTTTCTCTTTTAGCAATCATAGAAATGAAATCCTCTAGAGTTTTCTCTTCATCATCATCATCAAAATGACTAGAAGTGTTTGTAGATTTCTTACCATGGACTGTTGCTTTGAAGGTTGTCTCACTCTTTGGTTCTATCTTCAATCTTGAAATCTCAAAAGCTGAGATCTTGCTGATCAAGGTCTCTCTATTGAAATTTGATGTAAGCTGCATGGTCTCATCAAGGACATTGATATTTCTTTCATATTCGGGAGTAAGAGTTGTCATCAACTTATCCATGATGTCCTGTTCTGATATCTCTCCACCATTGTTCCTGATTCCAACAACTACTTCATTAATCCTTTGATTGTAAGCTCTAATGTTTTCTTTAGGAAACATCTCTGATGCATTGTACCTTTTCTTCCATGTCTTTCTATTTTCATCCTTTTCTTGTTTGTCTCCTTCAAATGTGTCTTCTAGGTGCTTCCATATTTTATGGGCTGTATCTACCTTTTTTACTTCTAAAAATTCACCATCAGATAGGGTGCTGATAAGGGATTTTTTAGCAATAGAATTATGATGAAACAACTCCTTTTGTATGTGAGTAGCATCATCTTTTGCAAGGTCTTCTAAGGTAGGAATCTTGGCTTCTTTGATGGTTACATTAAAAACTTCAAAAGTAATGCACTGCAAATGAGTTATCATCTTGTTCTACCAATCAAGATAATTCTCTCCATCGAACTTAGGACTTTCTTTTCTAAAGTACACCATTTAATCAACCTCAAGCTATTAAAATTTCTCTCTGAGGCACTTGGATCTGATACCAATTGTTAGGAATAGTCCCAAGAGATAATTGAGAGGGGGGGGGTGAATCAGTTATCTACAAGATTCAATTCTTTATCCAATTAAGTATACTTAAACATAAAAAATAAACACAATGAAAGAACACAAGAACACAACACCAATATTTTGGTTACAGGGAAACCCAAATAGGTAAAAACCCCGGTGGGACTTGATACCCACTAATATTTTATACTAGTGTATAATGATCCTTGTTAGAAGATCCTTTACCCTGTTAGGAGTAGCTTTACAATATATTAAGTATAGTAGACCTGGTCAAGGGTCGGACCCTTTTAGGAGTCTTTTACAATTGTCCCTATTAGGGGAGAGGACACACTGTCTGAGAGCTCACCACTCAAATGGGCGAAGGTTACAACCTTCTGAATAATAGATACACACTATATCTAGATCTTGGTGAACTGCACTTTGACTTGTTGTCTGGATCAGTTCCAATGAATAGCACACGTACTTTACTTGGTCACATAGACCTTCTTCTGATGTCTCAACACTTCACACACTTTTCTCTACTCTACTTTATCAACCACGAACCACACTTCAGCAATCACAAATGACTGCCTATAAATATCTTTCCTCCAAATGATATAATCAAGTTGGCCTATTAGAACCACCTTGAAATAATATTAGAGAAACCATAATAAATTCCAACAAACATTTTGTCATCTCTATTATGCATGCAACTCATTCTGGGACCTATCTAATAAAATAATTGTAGATGCATGCTACACACTGTCGGCTCTACCAAAAGAACTAGAACTTTCTCTGTAAGTTGAATTAACTTATGCGCTCTTAACCAAACATCAATAACACTTATCCAAGCTTAACTCCAAGGGTGCATACCCTCAAGATAGGTGCAACTCAAGAACCAATAAAATCTCTGTTGGCTCTTTTGAACAAACATAGAAAATTGCTACTGGTGAATAGCGACTACATAACTTCACTTGCATTCATCATCAGACTATGTGTCCATAACTAAAACATTACTAACATGTCTTCAACATATTTCCAAGCATGCAAGGCTCCATGATAACTGTACGCACAACCATACATAGAACACTGTCTGTTACTTTGTCAGGAACACTACTGAAACCAACTGCTATATAACTGTATGTACTAACAGTTAACCTCTACGACCATGATATCATGTTGATACCATGTCCATGCTACATAAATAGAAGGCTTACTGCATAAGACTTCCACACATGCTACTTTCCATATGTTGTCATCAATGACAAACATATAGTCAGTATTGGCCTACTGGAAAATCTCCAACATTTAATTCTCCTATGTAGGCCTCTTTAGAAGTTTGTGCCATAGATCACTAGAAAAGAAAGACTTCTCCTCTCATTTTCTCCATCAGGTATCAAGTTATCAATCACATATCAAGTATAATCAAACAAGAAAAATAAAGAAATCAAGAAGAAAGAAAGAAGGAGAAAGAAAGCATTCAAGCATTCAAGATCCAATTCATCAAGAAGATCCATTGGTAGCCATTTAAGGATTCAATCTCTATGGAGACCTCTTGTTGAAGATTTCTCCATCCACATCGATTCAAGCTTCTTTCTATTCCAAGATCCATTCAAGATTGGTGTTGAAGATCTAAAGACAATTGATTTGAGACATCCTACATCCAATTCTACATTCACTTGGAGCATCCATACTTGTGGATTCAAGGATTCAAATCCTCCACAAGGGTTTCAACATAGGCAAGGTGAATTGTTTCATTTACTTTATTTATTTTTGCAATTTCAATTTAATTTCAAGTTTGATTCATAAATTATGGTTTGAATAAGGAAAACCCCTTCCCCCCAACAAACAAAACCATTTTTCTTGTAGGAATGGGTACAAAACAATGAATTAAAGTGTAGATCTGGATACCCTTTTCAATAAAATTTTGGGATCTGTGAACAGAATTTATGTCGGAGCAGTGTAGGTCAAGGTCAACATAAAGGGTCAAGGATGACCTTTACCCCTGGGTCAAGGTCGACCTTTCTCAAAAATAAAAATATTTCTAGGTTTCAGAGATCTCATAGTTTCGTTTCATGAGCGTGAAAATTAACAATTTCTGAGAACGTTTGACAAGGTTTTCAATAGATTCTTTTTTAGAGGTACGTATGTTTATTCATTCATTTCAATATTAGTCTTCTAGATTTACTTTCCATATCATTATAATTTCATGTATGTGTTAAATATTGGTTTAGGGCCTCTTTTATGTGCAAACCCCCATTGTTCTAGACCCCATCCATATTTTCCACTATACATTTTGGTGAACTCGTTTACGACAACTCTTTCTTTTTGGTGTTAGATTTTAATTTTATGTTAGATCTTACATACATATAAAAGTAGATTTATTTTATGCTCTTGCATTTATATTTAAAAAAAAAATCACAAAATTTCTTTAAAAATACAAAAACATTTATATTTATCATGCTTGTAGCATTACTTTGTGTTCAACATGTATGATTTTTGTTTTGAATACTTTGATGAGGATTTTATTCCAAAAGAGGATAGATCCCCTAATGAGGTACATGGAAGTGAGGATGAAAATTGTTCAAATGAGATCTCCATTGATCTTATTCCTATATCACCCTCCTCCACAACCTCTTTAGTTGACCTTTACCATAGGATGTGTACACGGTTACCTTCATGTTCCACTATTTGCAACATTGATGCACTTAGAAAGAATTTATTTAGTGCATATGATGTTGCTTTTTCCTCTCTTGTATTACCTTGTAAGGATATATTAGAGCAAGAAGATTACTTTAATCGATCTCTCCATCATATTTCTCTTTATGGAGATGAGTTGGGGATTGATGTTAATTCTTCTCCTAGTGAGCCTACTTTAGAATATAATTTACCTTATTTCCCCTTTAGGGATCAAGCTTTAATGATTTATGGTGCTCCTAAAATGTTGTTTATTGATAGGGATGATAATCCTCCCATTTGGGATGAACCTTTGGATGTGGATGTTGATTACTCTCTTTCTCATGAAGCCATTGTGGATGATTCTACTTTTTGTGATGAACCCTTGGATAAAGATACTGCTTTATCCCCTCCTCATGAAGAAGCTTTGATACAAGAGGGTGATTTATTAATAGATGAAATATTAATACATGATGGTGAATCTTTTTCTAAAACACACTCCCCTTATGCAGACATTTTAGCAAAAGAAGATGACATTATAGATGCTTTACCTCCATTTGGGATTCCTTCTAGAGATGAGGCATTAGCGGAGAATGATATGAATTCCTTTATGTTCTCCCTCTTAGTGATGATCTTATGGAGAATCAAGATCCTACTTCATCTCCTCCTAGGATGTCTTCTTTGCTTCCTTCTTATGAATCTATTTATAGTGTTGAGATAACTAACATAGTTTATCCAGAACCCTTGTTGAATATCAAAGGTTGTCCTCACATTACTATCAAAGGAAAACCTATGGAGTATTTAGAGTCTTTCAATGATCAATATTAGATAGCTCACACCTATCATACAAGGAATAACCCTCAACCTAATCCGGTGGTTTCTACTTCTTCACCACCTTCTCAACCCATTCTTCCTCCTCCACCCCATCTTCCTAGCAAGGAGTATGATTTGATAAACCAATTGCGCAATACCCCTACCAAGATTTCTCTATGGGAGCTTCTTCAAACTTCACCTACCTACCATGAAGCCTTGAAAAAATCTCTAGAAAATCTTCCCACTCCACCTCCTAATCAAGAGAACATCAATACCTTATTACACATGCATGCTACCCTAGGTCCTCCTGACATTGTATTTACTCAAAAGCATTTACCTTCTAAATAATTTTAGAATCAATATGATGCTCTTATGGTTTCTGTTACTATCAATAAGAGTATCATTCTTAGGACCTTGATTAATAATGGATCTGGGCTTAATATTTGTAGCATGGACATGTTGAAAGTGATTAAAGCCGATCTTTCAACTATTCAACCTGGCAATGTTCCCATATGTGGCTTTGATAAAATTGCTAAGAACACTTTGGGCATCATTACCTTACCTATCAAAGTAGTTTGGTCATCCTAAATACTCATTTTCATGTTATGCCTAGACCTCTTAATTATAACCTTCTTTTGGGTAGACCTTGGTTTCATGAGATGCATGTTGTTCCTTCCACCCTTCACCGTAAAGTCAAGTTTATTCATAACAACATAATATATACACTTCATGCAGATGATGCACCAAATCCTTGTTTGAATATTCAAACCTACACTACTCCTACTCCTAATAGTAATCCTTCTTCCTCTAATGCTCTTCCTGGTGATGATTGGGGAACCTTGGATTTTAATCCTACCTTTATGGGATAGTATAAGGTTTTTTATCTTGATTTTATGAAGCAACAAAGAGAGTTTGAAAAATGAGCTTTTGCTTCTACTTCTAACACCCTTCATAATAACTTTGTCACTGCATCTACCCATTATGAATTTTTCAAACCTACTAATGATGACATGGTGACTACTGAAGCTCCATTGACTCCTTCTAATATGGTTTCTCGTTATGGTCCTGGTTATCATTTGCTAGTTAAACAAGGATTCAATGGTCAAGGATGTGGTAAGCATAAATAGGGAATTCAAATGCCCTTATAGAATGGGAGGCATGAGGATTCTTATGGATTGGGATCTAATCCTAAAAAAAAAATCAATATTAATAACATCTCAAATAACACTTCAAAACATGATGAACCTATGAAGGAATTTGACCAAGAAGTTCTTTTGCCTAAACTCCTTCATGCTAAGATGATTACTAGACCTAAACACAAAAAGAAACATAGTCCACACTTGAAGACTCTTCCTTTTTGTTTGTATCATAGATTTCATGATCACTCTACTGATTAATGTCAAGCTTTACATTATAAGATTATGTAGCTCATTGATAGTAAGATTATTTATATATCATGTGGCAATGATTTGTATTTCAATCATGTCTTATCTAAATAACATTTATGTTCCTATTATGGAGCTCCACATTATGTAAACAATGTTAGCCTAATCCTTGGGGGCTCATTGTCTTGTATAGTATTGTGAGCCATATAATAGGTCCCCTTCCATCCTTTTTCTTACTCTTGGGGGGCAAGGATGCCATCTCCTTCTTTTCTATCTTTTTGGGATATTGAGGATCTTTGTCCTTGATCATAACCTATTTCATTGTTTGACATTGGGTTTCCATGGTTGATAAATCTCTCACCTTGGAAACTGAATAGTGTGCTATCCCTCACAAGGGTTACTTTTTCCCTTCTTGCATGATATCTCTTTGCATTTGTCCCTTCCATGGCCTCATAGGAGTTGTGACCTTCTTGCCTTGGATTGGGTGTTGTATATGGATATTATCTTGATGTTGAAGAAGGCTTTATCCTTGTTCTTTTCTTTCCTTAACATGTCAAAATAGTATGTATTTTTCCATCTTAAGGAGGGGGCATATATATGGCATCCCTCATTCTATATAATGCATTTTTGTTCTAACCTTTTGTTTTTCAGCATGCTAAATCCTTGGAAGGTAATGCACATAAGTTGTTAATTCCCGAAGAGACACTCATTTCCAATTTCAAATATGCTAAATCCTTGGAAGGTAATGCACATAAGTTGCTAAATCCTGAAGAGATACACATTTTACAAAGGTATTCTATGGTGATATGAGGATATGGATCCATGGGTACTTCATAAAAGCCATCAGAAGATGCACTACATACATGCACAAAGCTACCAGAAGGTGCATAACTTTATGGGGTGACTATAAAGTTCTTGCTTGGTGGGCCATCCTATCCTTTTTGTGGTTCACAATGAGATACACACATCTTATTGAGTGAGCTAGCCACTCCTCTCTCCCCTTTTCTCTCTTTTTCTAGTGATGTCTCTCTTATTGTAATCTTGGATTTGATAAAGACTTGAGTCCTTGGGGGCTTGAGGATTCCTTTATCCCTTTGGTTTCAATAAGATTTCCTTTTTCTTTGTGATCTCCTTTACCAAGAGTTTGCATCAAGTCCATACTCTTACTGCTTGGTGGGCCATCCTATCCTTTTTTTGGTTCACAGTGAGATACACACATCTTACTAAGCAAGCTAGCCACTCCTCTCTCCCCTTTTCTCTCTTTTTCTAATGGTGTCTCTCTTATTGTAATCTTGGAGTTGATAAAGAATTGAGTCCTTGGGGGCTTGAGGATTCATTTATCCCTTTGGTTTCAATAAGATTTCCTTTTTCTTTGTGATCTCCTTTACCAAGAGTTTGCATCGAGTCCATACTCTTGCTAAAGTGGGGGCTAAATTTAGTGTCAAAAAATGAAAGCACTTCCATTTAGGACTGGTTTAGCCCTTTGAGTAAGTGGTTTGGGGTCATGTCAAACACCTTGAATGGGTCTTTGACTTGGAACTAGATTTTTGCCCTGTTCTGCCCCATTTTCCACTTCTTTTCTACATAATTATGGCATCCTAAATTGAAATTCTAAGATTCTTGACCTCAGGGTTACGGTCGACCTCAACCCTAATCCATGGTCCAAATTTCAAAATCCCAAAATTTCCAGATGTCAAGTTTTAGAAATATTTATTTCCCACTTTTGGATCAGCTGTTTTGGGCTTCAAAATAGTAAACTCTTAAATTATATTTAATTTAGGTCCATTTCTAGGGGTAAAATCTTAAATAGGAATTTAATTATCCTATGTAGGCCTCTCTAGAAGTTTGTGCCCTAGATCACTATAAAAGGAATCCTTCTCCTCTCATTTTCTCCATCAAGTATCAATCACACATCAAGTATAATCAAGCAAGAAAAATCAAGAAATCAAGAAGCAAGCAAGAAGGAGAAAGAAAGCATTCAAGCATTCAAGATCCAATTCATTAAGGAGATCCATTGGTAGCCATTGAAGGATTCAATCTCTATGGAGCCCTCTTGTTGAAGATTTCTCCATCCACATCCATTCAAGCTTCTTCCTATTCCAAGATCCATTCAAGATTGGTGTTGAAGATCTAAAGATAATTCATTTGAGATATCCTACATCTGATTCTACATGCATTTGGAGCATCCATACTTGTGGATTCAAGGATTCAAATCCTCCATAAGGGTTTTAACATAGGTAAGATGAATTGTTTCATTTATTTTGTTTATTTCTACAATTTTAATTCAATTTCAAGGTTAATTCATAAATTGGGGTTTGAATAAGGCAAACCCCTCCCCTCCCCCCCCAAAAAAACCATTTTTCTTATAGGAATAGGTATATAACAATGAATTACAATGCTGATCTGGATACCCTTTTTGGCATACTTTCGGGATCCGCGAATAGAATTTCTGTCAGAGTAGTGCAGGTCAAGGTCAACATAAAGGGGTCAAGGTCAACCTTTACCCCTGGGTCAAGGTTGACCTTTACCCCTAGGTCAAGGTCAACCTTTAACCCTGGGTCAAGGTTGACCTTTCTTAGAAAAGAAAAAGATTTTTGGGTTTCCAATATTTCATAGTTTTGGTTTTAAAATGCGAAAAGCAATAGTTTCTGAGACTATTTGACAAGGTTTTCAACAGATTCTATTTTAGAGGTAAGTACTTCTATTCCTTCATTTCAATATTATTCTTCTATATTTACTTTCCATATCATTATAATTTCATGTATGTGTTAAATATTGGTTTAGGGTCTCTTTTATGCGCAAACCCTCATTGTTCTAGACCCCATCCACATTTTCCACTATACAATTAGTATTATCATTTTTGATGATAGAGACAACATCAAAGTCTACTTCATTTGGTTAGAAAGGATTGAATTTATGTTTTGATCTTGTTTTGGCACGCATATACCTACACATTTCATTACTCTTATTGAGCTTACAAAGTTTATGTTTTGTTGTTACGATCTTATATTTAAGACCAAGTTTTGAATGTGAAGCATAGAAAAGCAATTGATGATCATAAGGATGATTATATTGTGACAAGGAAGTAAGAAGAGACATTTTTGATGTGAAGATCTTATTAGAATTGTAGTCAATGTGAGAACCTAGTGCATATTTGATGTTGGTTGTCATTGATGGAAATCAAATAGTCAATTGGTTGAGTAATTGGTTGAGCAATTGACTGAATACTTTGAATAAAAAATAGTTAATCAGATGAAGAAATCATATAGATGGTGAGTCATAGTCATTTGATGTCATAAGGATATTTTTCAGGTTATAAGATGAATAGGTACACAAATATTGTAAAGTACAAGATGTTATTCAAAATGGTAAACAAAGAGTAAGAGAGGTAAACCAGAAAATTGACTAAGTACAAATCGGTGAATTGAGTAAAGTAAGACATTGGAACCAGTAAAGGAAATTTATGACTTATATAGAGAGGTTGAAGAGATAAGTGTATTGGCAATAGGTGAACACAATTTTGTGACCAAAACTTAGTATGATGGATAGGTAACTAGTTTGGTTATGTTCCAACTAGTCAACAATAAATTTCATAGTTTATCATGCCAATCTAGATAGATTGGTGAGCGATATTGAGTTTTGTCGATGCAATGAATCTAGAAATTCAAGAAGTTAAGTATGGTCAACAAGGAATCATTTCATTACACTTATTGAGATCACAACCTTGATTGTGTATGATTCCTAGGTTGAGTTAGAGTAAATAAGGAATACATTTGTTTTCTTGGGAATGAAAACAAAGATGCACGAATTAAATAAGGTGGTGAAAGTAAAACATGTTATGGTTAAAGAAAATTTTTCTAATGGTGATTAGGGTTGATTATCATAACCCTAAACATGTAATGGATCAAAGGTATGAAGTCTATAATGTTTTGGTGAGATAGACATAACAATGTGCCAGAGAAACATAGTAATATAGTATCAGACATATCTGAAGATGTGATCAAGTAATTTAGTGGAGCAGTCATAAAAGGTCAATAAAGAGTATTGTATGAGCTTAAAGGATATGATTCAACAAGATTTTTTTATTAAACAAGTCATTAATCTTGTTTTTTTTAATTGCTACAAAAAGTTTGTAAATCCTTTAACAAGGTAGTTCTTAGAAGAAATTATTTGTAAATCCGTTAATTAGGTGTACTCTTGAAAGAGTTGTAAAAATAATATAGAAAGGTATATTTTAATAGGTATTTTAATACTTTTAACAAGTTATTAATCACTTTTAATATGCTGAGTCTCTAGAAGAGACATTGTAAGCCTTTAACCGGGAAAACTTCATAACTATGATGAGAAAATTCATGGGTATTAATTCCCACTATGGTTTTTTCCCTCTGACAAAGGGTTTCCATGATAAAATAAGTGTGTTATGTGTATGATTATATTATTATTTGGTTTAATGCACTTTTGCATAACAATTTGAATCATATGCTTTATAGTATGGAAGTTTCTTTTGTTGTTGTTTAAAGGTATCGGTAAGAGTTTGAAAGTTTTATTAGTTCTGATTCACCCCACCACTCAATACCTATTATTTCCAATAGATCTTTGTTCAGAGATTAATTGGAACTATATGGGATGCTAATAGTCAGTTCGGTATAGGACTGTAAGTCCATCTTTTGTTTACGTAATTGATTGTAAGCCTTGATGTATTTTGGTTGTACCAGTTGAGTAGTGAGCTCTAGGCTATAAGTTTGAATACAAGTGCATTAACCTCTTTGTACTTATGCCTTTAACTAGGCACTTATTATTGTAGCAGTGAGACATTTGTGGGTATCATCCCCACTGAGGTTTTTCCCTTAATCAGGTTTTCCTCAAAAATAAATGATGGTGTTGTGATGTTTGATGTTATATGTTCTATTTTATTTACTTGTATTTACTTTCAGTATTAAGTTGTGGTTTTAGTTTATAATGTTAAATAATACTACTGTATCGATTCACCCCCCCTCCCTCTGGGTTCTCCCTAATCCTAACAATTGGTATCAGAGCCTAGTTCCTTGGAATAATTTTAATAGCTTGAATAAGATCTCGATGGTAGCACATAGTAGTATTTAGACTTAGATTCTTAATTCAATTGAATACCTAGACAAATCAAATGCTCACATTGTTTGTCTGGAAGAAAACTTGAAAGAAGATAATGGATTCATTAACAACTTAAAGGAGCAATTAAGGCAATCTAGAGATAGGAGAAAATGACTTGTAGACCAGTTATTAGGAAAAGGTACTAACTCTACTTATAAAAGTGACTATGAGTATATTATAAAATAGAGAAACAACCTAGATAATGAAATGGAATCTATGGAAATCAAGATCACTAAATAAATGGAATCTAAAAAGACTCTTGAAGAATTCCTAAAAGCTAAGAATGAAGAATTCTACAAACTAAATAGTGAAGTTGGATAGCTACAAGTTTTTCTTAAAGAATACAAACATAATGAGAAATAACTGGAAAGAATCAATGAGTTATTGAGAAGAGACCTAGCTGATGCCAAATAATTTCAAGAAAAATTAAGATTTAGCTCTAAGAAACTTAATGAATGGATTGCAAATCAGAGACCTGATGGAGATAAGCATGGATTAGGATATGAACAAGGAGAATGTTCCAAATCCACTAAAGTAAAGACAAATTAGACTCAACAACCTATGAAGACACCTTTATGACAGACAAATGGGTAGTAATTCAATGGTACATATTTCAGATGCAAAAAAATTGGACACAAGGAAAAATAATGTTGAAGAAATTCAAATGATACACCTTTTTCTAAATATTGTTTCACATGCTAGCAATATGGACACAAATCTAAGGAATGTAGATTCAGATCCAAATCCAATACAACTAGAGGTAACCCTATATGCTACAAATGTAACAATTTTGGTCACATTGCAAGGAATTTTAGATTGAGGACTAATTAGAATAATAAGAGGTATGTAAAATAGAATGTTATTTATTACAAATAAAATAATTATGGACATATTTCTAAAGATAGAAGATATAGAAGTTATGGAACAAGATTAAATGGTTTGATTAATAATAAAAATGATAAATGAAAGAAAATTCATGTAAGTGATGTTAGAGAGAAGATGAACAAAATTTGGATGAGAAAAGAACAAATTGATGCTTCTGGATAGATTGCACTAGTTTCTGATGTGGATCCTTCATCAGAAAAAAGAAGAAGGTTTTAGACCTATTGTGGATCATTAGTAGAATATCATGAAACCCCTAAAGATGGAATCATGAGATGATGTGATACTAGATACTATTGAAGATAGATTCTATCTTGCTACATCTTGGTTCGTAGGCAGTATATTGAAGTTCTTGCATCCAAAGAATATTTTTGAGTTCACTGGTTTTACATAGGCTTATTGAAGCCTAATGAAAAAACTATAATTAATAATCAAAATAGGTAGATTGAAAGGTTAAAAGGTAGATTTCATGATTCACTCTTCACATTGCGACTTGAAGAACTTGAGTAGATTGATTTTACAAGTTATTTGGTGATTGATTTGAGCTACCAACAAATTTGTTGAGAAAACCCTAAATGAAATTCAAAAGGTATTTATCTCTTCAAAAATTCATCTATTTCATTGGAGAACATTGATATTCGATAGATTGTTAATGTTCTTGAAAATCCACATCATGAATTTAAGTTTCATCCATATAAGTCCATGGAAGATTATTTGAAGGTACATTTTCTCATGTGTCTAATAGAGTTTTGCATGTTGAGGATGTGCGTGCATATATTCATTGCAAATTGGAAGACATTGGTAATTATGAGATAACTAGTCATTATGAATCTTTGTGTTCTAATGGAGTGTTGAAGGAAGAGTTCCAAAAGATTAACAAGATTACCCTATCTCACTATAAATATGTAGTCACCTTGATGATCCTGAATGGATAAAGATTATTTTGAGTACAATTCATGATCAATTCTCTTGGTTAGGAGATCAACGAGTAAAAATAACTAAGGAAATAATTCAAAAAGTAATCGAATTTAATACTACTAGAGAAATACCAATACTTAAATCAAATAAGCATAATATGGTTGAGAAACTAATGAAATCTCAATGGGATAGAAAAGCTATGATTATTAATGACATCATTCAACTGGATGTCAATTTTACATCCATGATATTGGGCTACAAAGTATATCACAATAGTAGAATGAATTCCATATTGGAAACCATCACACACATTTATTACCAAATGTTGATGGAAGATGTACAGTTTGATGTTTGTGAGATCATGAGGAAGAAACTATTGGAGAATATTAAGAAGATAAAAATGGAAAAATCACAAATATTTAAGTATGGTTCCCTGATTATACATATATTTTTCTACTTTATGAACTTATTTCTCAGAATCACAAATGAATCTTGGAAGAAGGATGTTCCTGTGGCATTGAAGATATCTAATTTGTACTAGATTCAGAAGAAAAATGGGAATAGTAGAGAAGTATGAAAATTCTATATTATTTATGGTTAAAATAGATCAATGCTACATATAGGCAGTAGATCCTAGGAAAATATGGATTCAACCAATGGGATATAAAGTTATACTGTAGTTAGTTAAGAAGTATGTGGAAGAAATTCTTAAAATACATATTTATTTGAATGCACAGATGCTTGAAACCTATATGGAAAAGTATCAAGATGTTTAGGCACAACTAACAAAAAAAGAAAGAAATAAAAAAATCAAAAACCTTGTTGATACAATAGTAGAAAAAGTAGGAATTACCAAGGAGGAAATGGTAGAAGTAAGGAGACAAAAATAGACTGAAGTAAAAAACTTGATGTTGAATAAGATGCAACTCTGCTTCCCCTAATTTCTATGCAAAGAAGGTACGATAGAACATCTTCTACACCTCTTGTGAAGAAGAAATATTATTCACCAAAGGCATCTATACCAAAAGTAAAGAGGACCCAATCATAACCATGAAGGAGAAGAACTAAACAAAATATTATTGGTCCATAAAATAAGATATATAAGGAGCATGATGGTATTCATCCACTGAATCTGATCAGTCAAAGAAAAAAGTAAGGACAAAAGGAGCTATCATAGCTAAAGTGATACCCATGAGGATAAGAAAAGGTGAGAATGTCGTAGATAAGATATTGAATAAAGTTGTCAAGCATGGAATTTTGATAGATTTGAAGAAATACTATCCTGTATTTGATGAAGATGAAAGAAGGAAATTAGAACAACGCATTATTACTCATTTGAACAAATTTAGTAGAACACTTGTTGAAATAAAAGATCAAATACATGATTAGTTATATGCTAGACTAGAAGAAAAGAGATTGATATCATTAGAGGAAGATAAGAGGATAAAATAAGTGTTAGTCACTAAGATGTGTCTAGTAATTGATTGTGATGAGATGAAAAATCTACTTGAGGAAGCTAAAAGGAGACTAGTTGTAAAGAAAACAATTAACATGTTAATGGATGATAGAGAATATGAGATTATTACTAAGACATATGATATTGTCAGCAAGATTCTAGAGGAAGTCAAACCTATTGTGCATTAAAATAAAAGAACCTAGAACTAAGAGAAGAGAAGGTATTCATTGATGAATAATTTATCTCTATTGTTAGAGAACCATATGTCTGCGTTGGTGGTATACCAGTTACACTTTATGAACCTGATAAAGATGAGTAGAAAGAAGGAAAAAATCCCTACACAGACCCTACAAATATCATAAATAGGGAAGAAATATATGAAATCACGGTAGAAAAAAGATTTTCTAAAGATAAACCTATTGAAATAGAGGTAGAACTAGAAGTGAAGATTCATGAGCATATGGAAATATAGGTTGAGGATATTGGAGGAAAAGAAGATGAAATAGATAATGTACTTGATATCCTAGAGGTAGTGGGAGTAGAAGAGAAACTGGATGAAGCAATAAATGATCAAATAGAAATTGGTCCCGAGACATTGTTGGTAGAAATAACCTTACTAATTGAATCTTTTGAATCAAACTTAAAAGGACCATTTGATTTTGATAATTGTAATGAAGAAAAATTGATGAGATTATTATTATTAACAATAGAGAAGGATAAGAAAAGAGCCTTGAGGACAAGCGAGAAAGGAACAAGGTTAATGACCAGGTTAGTAAGTATTCTTGAGAAGTTGTTGGCCAGCTATTAGATAAAACATGAAGATTCTACAATTGATTAGTCAGAAGGAATGTTTGATGATTTTGAAACTCATTTCAAATTAGTTGAGAAAGAAGCAATGTGAAAGGTACAAAATGAGTTTAATGATAAGAGATTTCAATATCTTTGGTCATTAATTTTGTAAGATAAAACTTCTTTGGACGTTGGTGTAAAATATTTTAAGGACTCTATAGAAGAAGGAAGTAGAGTAGATAGGATGAGCATAGATTCCTTTGATAATGTATCTAATGTAGATAAGATCCTAAAGGAAACTTGGGAAAAATTATTGGTTAAGGAAAAGACTTTTGATTCACCAAAAGTACTTGCATTGACATATATGACAGAGGTGATAAAGGTGAATGATTAAATAAAGACTTTGGAAGAGTAAATAAGAAAACTAATTAGTAGGAATAATGACTTTAGGGACCTTATTGTTCCCATGTTAGATATTATTCCAAGATAGAAATTAAGGAGGTAGGGAAATTATGTGACCTATTACACCCTACAAGACTTCCCAAAGCACAGAATGTTGTTATGCCATACATGGGCAAATTCAGATTTGGGATAGCTTGAAGAAATTTTGGGATGTTGACTTGACATCTTTGAGAACAAATTTCTCAGATATTTTCAAATATTTGTTAGTATGGAAGTTGTATATGAGGTATGTATAGGATTTTGGTAGAAGAATTTTTGGTTTTTGTACCCCACCTTTTCCATTGATGTCAAAGGGGGAGAAACTCAATGAAAAATGTATAAGTGTATGTATACTAAAAGGGGGAGTATTATTTTTGATATGGTTTTGGACTTGGCATTTTGGGATGGACACTTAGCCATTTTTTCCTATGTATTTCCATCAATTTCAAAGGGGGAGATTGTTGGAAAGAGTTAATCATTAATGTATGGTAAGTTATCATTGATGGAAAATACTATCATTACTCTTGGCCATGATGTAGATAAGTCAGTTTACCAAAAGATTTGTTACCTATATTTGTCTAAGTAATAGAAGTAGGACAGTGACTAGTTAGATATATTAGTTTGGTTTGCTATAATTATGAGTGTTAGTGCATGCGATTGTAAGGTATGAATGTAGACATACTAATATGTCTAATATGGTAATCAAAGATCTTAAATTCATTATATGCATGAGATATTCATTACAAAATATCAGGTTGACATTTTCTAGAAGAACATGATAGCTCAGAGGGATTGAATCGGTAAACCTACTAAATCATTTTTTTTATTGCTATAATATTTTTTTATGATAGAGACAACATTAGAGTCTATTTGATTTTGTTAGAAAGGATTAATTTTATGTTTCGATCTTTTTTTGGTGCCCATACATCTACATGTTTCATTACTCTTATTTGAGCTAACAAAGTTTATGTTTTGAGGTTATGATCTTATATTTAAGATCAAGTTTTGATTGCAAAGCATAGAGAAGAAATTTATAATATTAAGGAAGATGATATTGTGACAAGGTAGTAAGAGGATACTATGTTGATGTGCATATCTATTTTTGAAGCTTCATTCAAACTGTATGTGAATTATTGATGCTAATAATTAGTTTGATATAGGATTGTAGGTCCATCTTTTGTTTATGTAATTGGTTGTAAGCCTTGATGTATTTTGGTATTACTATTGAGTAGTGAGATCTAGGATATAATCCCAAATTAAACTCCATTCCCCTCTTTGTAATTATGCCTTTAACTAGACACTTATACTACATTAGTGAGACATTTGTGGGTATCATATGTTAATATAATTTAGAACAATAGAGAGCGGGGGGTGAATCAGTTGTTCTCAGGTCCTGATGTATAAAACAATCTCAAAAACTTTTCCTTAAATCAGATCCAATAACTAAAATAAACTCGGTCATCATTGATTCAATAATAGAAACATATAACAATGCAGTCCACTACCCACCTGTAACTTAACTTGTAAAACACAGAAATGTTCAAACCAAAACATTCACACAAGTATTAACACCAAGATTTATAGTGGAAACCCAATGTGGGAAAAACCACTTTGTAACATGTTACTATTATTTTCACTCTTCTGAAGTGAGCTCGGTAAAAAGCCAACCCTGTTAAAGGTTACAATACACATTGTCAAGTGTGACCGAGTTAAAGAATTTCAATCACCCTGTTAAAAGTGAGCCTAGTCATAGGACTTACATACACTCCATTAGAATGCAACTTTTCTCAAAGGATTTAACATATGATTGTTAGGTCAACCTCTGTTAAAAAGATTTTGACTATTACAATGGTTATAAAGTAGCAGTAATATTTATCTAAAAAATATACAACTCACTTTGCAAATATCAAATCCAATTCTGTACACTAATGCTGGTTTACTGACTTTAAAACTTTTCCATCTCCATCTCTGATCTGCTCGAAACTTTTCTTCAAGCAACCATCATAATTCTCCTTCAACCTTTTCTTCTTATACAGTCAATAAAACTTTACTGATCTTCCAGCATTCTCTATTCACCCATGCACTTGCATATCCAAATGCTCAGGTTCCCTTTATACTTTCCTCAATTAGGTTAACTTATCTTATGCTGCTCAATCTCATTCATAGATCTTAGGGTTAGGTCAGATTCATTGAATCTACCTGCTTCATGTTCTTTGGCTCCTTTTCTAGAATCATCTCAAATCTCTTAAAGATTTACAATAAAACATTTTACTGTGCATTTAATGCTTTCAAACAATCAATAAATAAAGTCAACATGTTTTACATAATCCAAGAATTCAACAATGTCGGCTCCAAAACTAAATTCTCTTCAAATATAAAATTGGTGATGCTCAGTCACTACTATGATCAACTACTTGGTCTTCATGTAGAAAGCTCGGTCATTACTAAAAATGTTTCCTCGGCTTACACTATCTTCCTTGACAATTAACTATTGTTTGGTTGACACTAGAATTTTGCTTGGCATACACTGACTCAGTCGACACTAACATTACTCGGCTTAAACATGATTTCTCCATTTTTTTCTCGGTCAAGCCTACCAGTTTAGTCTTTAGTCTTACTAGTATAAACAATACATTGTCTCATCATTGTACAACATAGTCAAGTACACTTTGTAGTATCAAGATAACTCAACCTTTCCTTAGGTGCTATTGTTACCAACCTTGCCTATTCCCTTAGCAACACTCAAATAGATATAGTACTTTCCCAAGTAGCAACTGTCTTACCAGTTAAGGTTTGACATCAATGACAATACAACAATTGTTTCAATTGCAGTTTCCAACATCATCCCCACCAGGGTTTTTCCCTTAACTGGGGTTTCCTTGAAAATAAATGATGGTGTTGTGATGTTGATGTTTTGTGTTCTATTTTCTTTACTTATAGTATTAAGTTGTGGTTTTAGTTTAAAAGGTTAAAGAATAATATTGCATCAATTCAACCGCCCCCCCTTCTCAGTGCCTCCTAATCCCAACAGGTGACCCTTACATAAAAAATTGGCCCCAAATTTAAATTAGAGAGGGGTCTTTTGATTTTAGTTTGGATTCCAATTCTATTTTATCCTCCAAGTTTTTTTACTTGTAATGGCTAGTTGAGGTACAAGTACACAGATACCTCCCTCATTTTTGGACCCATCCATCAATCTAATCAAGGCACAAGCAATCAAGCATCCATAACCTCAAGAATTTAAGGAGTATTCTAGAATATTCAATCATTTCATTTCATCATTGTGGAAAACCTAGTAATCATCATCAAATAATGTCTTTTTTAATGTCCTATTTGGTTCCTTATTCAGTCATGCTACTATATCAATACTTGTGATCTTATTTCAAGAAGCACTTGTTGTGTGTATGAAAATGTGTGATCTAAGCTAACACAACACTTTAATGAATTATTATATAGTTAATCTAGATTATTGAAAGAAAATTGATCTAAACTAAGAATAACTAAGGAGACTCATTGCCTTGTATTAAACCCGAGTATGATTTTTCTCTTAGGTCATTGTAAACCCAGTGACAACAACGTAATTTAAATAAACTACATGAAGATTCAAGATTAATCTAACTAAATGCACATCCAAGATTAATCCAATTAATTAAGAGTTAATCCAATTAAGAAAATGAAGTGTTCCTATCTTATATTTGATGCAATAATGAGACTACGATGCTAAAATAATGAAATAACTAAGCGATAATAATCAACTATTAAATATGCAATAAACTATGAACTCAAAATGACAACATAACTCTATTTAAAAAGATGGATCATTTGTGAAGAAATGAGGTCTGTTTACGTAGAGATCCATTTGGGAATGAATGGTTGAGATTGATTGGAGATGAGCAGTGGAGATTGCTTCAAAGAATCATTCATTGTCAAAACTTCCAAATCAACTAGTAAGTCCACTTAACTAGTTTGTGGGAACTTCCAAAATGACCATCACGTCAATTGGACTAGTTTTCTAATTAACTAACTTGTTTCCAAAATATGATTTAGTTAACTGAACTATTGCCATAATTGTATTTAGTTAACTGAGGATGATGACATAAATGCATTTTTAGAAGTATTAAATATTTTAATGTATTTTCCTCAAAATGCGATGAAATAATCAATTTAATTCCATTTTATGATTAATTGATAATTATTTATTTATTTAATCAATATTTAGAATATTAATTAAATACATGATATATGATTTATTTATTTTCCAATAAACTTAAGGCTTTAGGAATTAATTAATTAAATGAGATCATGTGCAATAATAAAATGGGATATAGGCTAGATTAGGTTGATGAATTGAATTGCCTTAGGTTAGGACTTAGGGAATTTGATCAAAATTGGAGTTTTCTTGATGAATAATCAAGATTAGGGGCTTATGGTTTAGGTGATCATTTATAGGTGATTACATTTTCCCCTCTTTGAATTGATGCATGATCAACACATTGATTCAAAGAGAAATTAGTGGTTAAGACTGATAATAGTTTGATGTGAAGTGATGAAACTACCCTCAACTCGGTTGATCCAAAAGATGTCGATTCTGAACTTGATTGGACAAGAACCCATAGGAAGGCCAAAATGTTTAGTTTGATGTTATACAATGAAACTGAGCACCTGTCTAATTTTGAAAAATAACCAATTTGATGTGAAGCAATGAAATTGATTAATGTTAGGAAAGACTCTTAAACCATTGATTTAGTTTGAATGAGTAACCAGTTTGATGTGAAGTGATGAAACTGATTATCATTAAGAGATTGATAGCACCATTGAAATAATTTGATATGATGAAGACAAATGGATTGACGAGGTCAATATTAGCTTGATATGGAGCAATGAAACTAATATGCCCCTAGAGATTTGTTGATGATGAAGAATCTCAACTTGATGTGATGCAATGATGCTTAGATGCCCCTATTGATGATGTCTTGTTAGATTTAATGTTCTAATTGCTTGATTAAGGATTATCGATGTTTGATGATGTGATCACTAAAATATTGATGTCAAGGTTATACCCCCTTGGGAGTGAAATTGAAATATGGCTAGGTGCCCTAGTTATTGAAAGAAATTTCGATTGGTAAAATGATGCAAGAAAAGGTTGATCTGATTTTAAAGAGGTTGTAAGTCACATTTTGCATTGATATGAGGTTTGGTTGACCAATTTTCACCAAAATATAGGTAAGGGTTGACCAATATTTTGGCACATTGATGACATGAGGAGAGATAAATTACATTGATTTGAAGAACAAAGGATTGATTATGCAAGTAGTCAACTGCAATTAGGGAAAACATTCAAACTATGATTTTGATAGATTAAATGATCTTGGATTTTGATTTTGATCTTAAAAATGAATTGGGGCGGTCAAATTAGCCAGGGGTGCAAGTTTCACATCAATTGAAGCAAGTTGAAAAATAGGTCAAAAACCTATACATGGGCCAAAAGTGCCATTTTCAATTCATTTTAATCTCCTCAAGTTTGAAATTTGAAAACCTTCTCTGAACAAAAAATGGTGGTTCCAGTAGAAACACATTGATTCGAGTGGCAAAAGGTTGACAACTGGCTAAGGAACTATGGACCAGTGATAAGTCATCAAAATTTGTGGCTGTATGAGTGATTTATTGCCAATTTTATGCATATTTTTAGGGTTTTAGGTTGAAAGTCATGGTTGCTCATATGAACCGATGATAAGGCTCATATGAGTAAACACATCAAAATATTTACTCGTATGGGTATATGGGAATTCTCTTACTAGAGATACCCTTAACTCATATGAGAAAATACCATTAGGCCCTTGTGCTCATACTACATGGTGTGTTTTCTTGTATCAAGGAGTTTTCTTGTACCGTTTAGTGATAATTTTCTTACGAGTAAACTTCACTATCTCTGTTTACTCCTACTAAAAATAATGAGTGTTGTTGAGGGCTTGAAATTCCAAACTTAGTTTTATCACTCCTCAATTTGCATTCCTTAGCATTCTCTTTACCTATTTGATAGATTGTGCTAACGTGATAGTGATAATTGCTTGTTGATTTATTGTAGGAGGTTTTCTCAGACGTCCAATTTAGGATTATATATCCATCGATGATGAGACTACTCCCACACCTACCTAAGGATGAGTATGGTTTTGGTTGGTTGGGTGGGATTCTTGATATCCATGTTAATCACAGAATGTTGACTTATCTTGTGGAGAGATTCCATAGTGAGCACAACATTTTTCAAATTCCCACTAGTGAGATGACTGTGATCTTGGAGGATGTCTATCATATCCCTTGTATTCCTTTTGGTGGTTCCCTAGTGGAGTATGAGTTGTTACATCGTCTTGGGATGTTATTTGTCTCTAGGGTGTTTCAAGATGATGATATCCTAGAGAGATGGGTAGGATAGGACACTATGATGTATAGGTATGGTCAAGTCACTCTCCTAGCATGTGTGATGGTAGGGTACATAAGTTGTTTTCTCAAGCCTGATAGAGGGTAGTAGGGATTCCAATGTGGGAGGAGTCTAGTATTAGAGATCTTGTTAGATAGTTTAGTAAAGTTAGGGTGGGGATCATGTATTTTAGATTATATGTACCATGAGCTACATGATATTGTGTACCAAGGGATGAGGAACTTAGTTGCAAGGGTCTTGATTCTTCAAATCTAGGATTGGGAGAATCTCCCTATCTGTCAGCCCATATGCGATGATGCTAGGAATGAAAGGAAACCCTTCATTTATATATACACATGTTATGTCATGTAACCCACTTGGGGAAGACTTCCTATTGGAGATGACAGGTCGATGATATGATAGTGGTCACATGGTGACCATATTTAGGTAAAGAGGCATGGAGAGACTAGAAGTCTCATTAGAGGGATATGTTTGTGACTCGAACATTGATTGGGAATACTCATGTTGTTTTAAAGATATTTGTGCTACCCCAAGTATTGTGTTAGTATGGATATCCTTAGGTCATGCCACACGAGTTTACGACATATGTCTAGTTTGTAAATGAGGTCAGAGCTGGATGGGGGTCAATGTTGGTGGTAATGAAAACTTTATAGGACTTGAGTTTGATTAGGAGGGATTGATGGGACTATCTAGAGGTGGTGGCAGATGTAGGCATGTCACCAGAGTACATGGATCATTTTTATTGACATCCCTTTCCATGATTTACAGATCTAATGACTCCCATCCCATAGATAGATGATGAGGGTGACATGCCTCCACCACCTCCACCACCACATGGATGAAGAGATATAGGGCCTAGAACAATATGAGGAGATGAAGGGGAAAAATCTAGTAGATTAGTACTACAAAAAAAGAGGAGATATAGAGGAGAGTTAGGAGGGACAAAGCCTAGTGGTAGGGTTGGTGTATAGGTAGGGCAGGAGCAGAGAGATCTTCCAAGAGGAGGAGGCCAATAGGTGATGTAGAGGGGTGAGGAAGATGTGGGGGCTAAGGAGGTAGTTATAGCTAGTGAGGAGGAGGCTCTAAACTAGAGGACTCCACAAGATGTCATCTGATCCCTGTGAGATCGCGTATAAGCATTATAGATGGAGATTTTTGTTGCACAAACTAGGTTATCTAAGAGAGACCAGTGGATAGCCGAGATTATAGCTAAGAGGGATTATATGATAGCCACATCACAGTAGACTGAGATCATCATTAGTGAGTGGAGACCCATCAGACTAGCTAGGCCTCATATTATGTAGTGGCATATAGTGCAGTTGTTCTGACAGCTCAACAATTCATGATTTTCTCTCAGTCTGTAGCTAGGTTAGAGGGTACAAAGATGCCACATGTTGATGTGGTTGTACCTCCACCACCACAACCTCTACATGCTCTAGATGTTGAGGAAATGATAGAGAGTTAGACTCCCTAATTTTGATACTCCATTTTTTTTACCCCATTTTTTTCTGTTGTATACAATGACTTGCTCTGATGACTCTTATAGATTTTGATGTAGCACATTTGACACTTGATGATATATAGAGATATATGATTTGATCTCATTTCTCTTTTGTATTATTTTATCTTATGAGATGTACTTATTTCCTTATGATGCTTTTATGGATGCATTTCTATTGATGTATTTATATACTCATGTATGAATACAAATGTTTATTTGATGTTTATGTCATGGATATCTTAGATGAATATGAAATAATTATGCAATGGATTTAATGTATTATGCAATGGATGTTATATATGAAATGGTTAATAAATGGATGTGTAAAGTAGTTTAAATAGCTATGCAATTGTGATTTATGGTGATGCAACTAGATTTATGCTTATATATTGATATGTAAAATGGGTTTATGAAATATGCTTCTATATTCAATAATTTCTAACATCTCTTTGTAGGAAATTTTCTTACTAATACATAGGTACTCATTCATATCTCGGATGACACAATTGACTAGCTAAGAAGGAGATGATGAGCTTGATAGAAGGCCTCACATTCCATATAGGAGAAAATGATGAGAGAGTAATGATGTCCAAATGCAAAATGAAAAACTAACATGAATGCACCCTATGACTTAGTCACTGAGTTTTCTTGGACAATTTTCATCATTAAGCATTTATGGGACATTGTAGAAAATAAAATTCTCACTAGTGCCATTGCAACCATGTGAATATGAATATGGATTATATTGGAGAAATGTGGAAAACTAACACAAGCATCGGTGCATGAAAGTTGAGATAACCTGAGCATCATTTCTAGTTGATGTGGCAAGTAACCATAAGCATCAAGGCATAAGAGGCCAGGATGACTTGAATGGTCCTTGCATAAACAAACATAATAATCAACATGGAGATAGTTTTGACCTTACCTTCATACCCATATAAAAAGAGTCAAGGTATGTGTGGAATTCTAATCAAGATGGAGGCTCTTATTAAAGACACCCAATTTATTGGATAGTTTAGGATCATTAGAACCACACCAAGAAGAAAAACACAAAGAAAAATGGTTTTTCCCTAGTCTATGTTTCTCTAGTCATTTTAGACATGATTGAGTTACATATAAAGGGGTAATCAATAAATTGAATAATAAAAAATAGCATACCAAGAAAATTCACAATCTTCATTGCTTCTCTAGTCTTTTAGACATCGTCAAGTCATAAATAGAGATGTGATCAACATCAATTCAATTTTATTTTTCTTTGTTTATGTTTTGGTGTATGTTCTAGCTTGCTGAAGTGTGTACTGTTAAGAAACACTTGTTTGATCGCTCAATTTTTTCATTTGTTTGGATGAATTATTCTGGTAAGTGTTAAGAAACACTCTTTATTCATGTTTCCATGTTGTGTGGTATTGAGAAACACTAGTGTGTGTCAGTGATTAACCTTTCAGTGGTTTTTGGAAAACTAACTCTGATTCACTTGGGATGATGCTCTAACTGACTATCATGATGGGAAACTATGCCCTAGGCAGACCTAAATGTCCTAGGACAAAGATAAATACTGATTCCAATACATGGCAGTCTAGCGTATAACAATTGATGTGTCACAAAAGTGACTAAAGGCTATGTGCAAATTGAAGCAAGTAAAGGATGCCAAGAGAAATTTTGATAGATAGAGTAGTAGAATATAAGAGGTACCTATTTACTAGGTTTTCAACTACTTGGCAGATATTCCTTTTTTGCTACCAAGGTGCCTGTTTACCAAGTTTTCACCAAGGCATATTTTTCAAAATTTTCAATTTTTTTTTTCTCTTTTCATTTTTTTTTTTTGCATTTTTCATTTTTTTAAAAGTTTTTTTGTATTGATGACTCAAAGCACCTATTTGCCAGGTTTTCAGTTAAGCTAATCATTTTTTTTAGGACTTTTATCTATGTACATACTGCTAGATGTAGAGCATGTTCATGCATATAAATTCTTTAGATGAAATGTGTTGATGGGATCTCAGGGCTATTATCCTTTTTGTGTAGAGAGTTGGTATGTGCCAGAGCCAAATGTCGCAGTGATAATGTAAGGGCCCAACTAGTTAGGCTCCAATTTCTCCTTTTGTTTCGTATGTGACTGGTTGTAGGGATTCTCTCTCAACACAAGGTTGCCCACCTGAAGTTCTCATGGTTTAACCTTTTTGTTATATCCTCATGATATTCTCTTTTGGTATTCTCTGAGATGATTGAACACTATTTGTTGACATTCATCCAATAGTTCTAACTGTTGCAATCTAGATATTCTATAATCCTCATAAGGTATCAGTCAGTGTAAAGAAACTCTAAGAGATGGGAGTTCTACTTCAATGGGTAAAAATGCTTCTGTTCCATATACAAGAGCAAAAGGTGTTTCCCCAATAGGTGTTATGATGTTGGTGTGGTAAGCCCATAATGTTGGATTGAGTTGCATGTGCCAATCTCTTCCTGACTTGCTGACAGTATGATACAAGATTTTAAGTAGATTTTTGTTTGAGGCTTTAGCCTGGTCATTGCCTTGTGGATAGTAAATTGAAGAACAATGTTGTGTAATATTGAATTTAGTGCAGAGCTCAGAGATATCACTTTTCTTGAATTGTCCTCCATTGTTAGTAATGATGGAGGAAGAAATATTGTATCGGTAGATGATGTAATTCAAAATAAATAAAGCCACCTATTTTCCTATTGTAGTAGTGAGTGGGACAGCTTCAACCCACTTGGTGAAATATTTAATGCCTATTATAATGAATTTATGTCTGTTTGAGGAGGATGAATATATCTTCCCAATGAGATCAAACACCCATTGATGGAAGGGCTAGTGTATTATGAAAGGAATAAACTCCTTTGTTGGAGTGTGTATGAGATTTCCATGTAGCTACAAATTATTGCAAGCTCTTGCGTACCTTGTTGCCTCCTTTTCCATGTCTAGCCAATAGAAGCTAGCTCTTAGGAGTTTACGAGCCAAGGTTAGTTTGTTAGAATGAGATCCACATATGCCAATGTAAACTTCAACTAACGCATGTGTTGACTTCTCTTTTTCTAAAAACCTAAGAAAATTTGCATCTAAACCTCTTCTATATAGATCATTTGCAATGACATACTATGAGGAGTTTTAGATAAGGTGTCTTCATTCATTTTTGGTTAAGTTATCTAGGGTAACTTGGTCTTGAAGGTAGCAGTAAATATGGTTGTAGCAGGAAGAGTATGGGCTTATGATGGTACATATCATCTAGGATTTTGGAGAGTTGGAGGTAGGGTAAATGAGTTCTTCCACTAGGAATTCATAGCAGAAATCCTCTTCTTGTTGTGGTAAGGAACTCAAAGTAGCAATGGCATTGACAAATTTGTTCTCTGTGATTGGGATCTATTGGAATACGATGGAGTTGAAATAATTCTTGAAGTCATCAACCATTCTCTTGTAGGGTATGAGTTTTTCATCCCTTATTTGGTACACATCATTAATATAGTTAATTACTAGCTAGAAGTCACCATGGACATGTAACTCAGAGATATTTCATTCCACAACCATCTTCATCCCATTTACTAAGGCTTCATATTTAGAAATGTTATTTGTACAATGAAAAAATTATCTTGCATGCCTTAGGAATAGAGTAACTTTGAGGAGTAATGAATATAATAATTTCTCCTAAATATTGCTAAGTGAATGAGCCACCAAAGAACATCTTCTAGGAATGGTGAGTTACATACATGAAAGACCCATTTGGAAACTCCATATTGATAGGGTATTCTCCTTGCAATGGAACATCAATCAACTGATCAACAATTGCATGCCCTTTAATAGCCTTTCATTCAACATATTTGATGTCTAACTTGCTTAGGATCATAACCCACTTAGCCAACCTACCAGTCAAGGTGGATTTACTCAATAGATACTTGAGTGGGTCTATTTTTGCAACTAGTTATATAGGATGTGCCAACATGTAATGTCTCAAATTATGTGATGAAAATACCACTCCCAAGAAAAATTTCTTGATCATAGAGTAATTCATTTCATAAGAGACTAGAGTCCTACTAATATAGTAAAGAGCTCGATCTTTCTTGTGCTCATCCTGTTGTGCAAGGAGTGCCCCCAGTGGTGTATCAATAGCTAAGATATATAGAATGAGTGGATTACCCTAGATTGGGGATATCAAGATTGGAGGGTTTGCCAAATATTCCTTGATTTGATTAAAGTGTTGAGCACATGATTCATCCCATTGGTACTGTACTCCTTTGCAAATCAGCTTTGTAAATGATTGTGCTTTGTCTGCTAGTTGAGAGATAAATCTCCTGATCAACTGAATTCACCCCTAAAGGGTTCTCATTTGACTAATATTCTTTGGTGGTGGCATTTCAATAATAGCTTTCACTTTTCTCAGGTCCACCTCAATTCCTTTGGCTGAGACAATGTAACCTAATAGCATTTCAGATGTTATGCCAAATGCACACTTCTTAGTGTTCAACCTTAACCTAAACTATTCCATCTCATCTAGGATCTATTCTAGATCATGTAGATGTGTGGGCCTATTTCTTATTTTTAAAATGGTATCATCTACATAATATTCCATGTTTTTGTGGATCATATCATGGAAGATAGTGGTAACTGCTCATTGGTAGGTTGCACCGACATTCTTTAAACTAAATGTCATGATGTTCTAGCAAAATGTTCCCTAGGAATAGGTAAACATTGTCTTATCTTGGTCTTCTAGGATGACTTTGATTTGATTATATCTAGAAACACCATCCATTAGAGAATACATCTCATATTCAACCATCATATCCATGATCATGTCAATATTGGGTAAAGGAAAGTCATCCTTAGGACATGGCACCTACTGAGATCACTAAAGTCTATACATACTCTGATAGACTTATCTATTTTAGTCATAGACACAATGTTGGAGATCCATTCAATGTATGTAATTGCTCTGATGAACCCTACTTTAAGCAATTTTTCTAGCTTAGCTTTTACTAGGAGATCCACATGAGGTTACATCTTGTGAAACTTTTGTTTGACAAAATTAACCCCTATTTCAATCAAAAGGTGATACATTATTAGGTCTGGATCCAATCCTAGCATGTTTAAGTAGGTCCATGCAAAGTTAATCCTTTTCTCCATGAAAAATGATTGAATTCTATGGGTTCTTGGGCTAACAATGACTATGATAGATGGATTATTTGTGGATGCTCACTAGTTCCAATGTTTACTGCCTATGTGGGTTCTATTAGAACCAATGGTCACTCTTGAAAGTGACTAGGAAAGATATCAAGCACCTCATCTTCTGGTGCCTCAAAGAGGTTTTCACCATCTGATGCATCTTTTTTTTGAACTATTTTATGTTCTGAGAACTCTACAATATGGTTTTGACCCTCAAAATCTTTGTTTCTTTTGAATTTGTGATTTAGGTACTTTATATCCGCTTCAGTCATGTTCACCCGAGATTCATGGGTGGAAGAAGTAATGGGTTTGATAGTATTGAGGTAACATGCCAAATAATAGTCATTTGGAAAGGTGGGGAGGCCAAGTGTTTCATTTTTCTATGTCCAGTCAATTAGCTCAGGATATATGAGTGATAGGTCATTTTCTAGTTCTATGGCATTCACAGAATGTTCAACATAACTTGTGACTGGAAAGTTAAGATCTAAAGTGTCATTTTGAAATAATAAGTTTAGACCAAAAGGAATCTCATCATTGTTATAAAAATTGATGTTGGATACATGCAAAACTAACTTGTTTGATCTAACCCTAGGACATGGAATCATTTCTTGTCTTGTTCTAGTGTCTATTTCACCTTCTTGCGGAAGCCATTTCCTAAGGGGAACTATCTTAATAATGGACCTCCTTGAGAGGAATCTATTGATGTTAGCATTTATTCAGTCCAAATTTATGTTAGTGGACACTCTTTCAGACTCTGCTAGAATCTCCTAAGTGTCTACCTCTATCTCATTTGTATCCTAAATTGTTAGGTCAGAGAAATGCTAGGTTATTTGTGCTAAAGATTCTAAAGCATTATCACCTTCTCCAAAATTCCATTTTTTTGCAGCTCTTGCATTTGAGATTTCTTGTTGTTCAACAATCTCACTCCTATACTTCCCTAAATTTGATGTAGTCATCATAGGAGGAGGTCTAATGTACCCATGGTTTGCATGACTAGATGGAGTGTTGTGTTGATTGTAAGAAGATGACCTAGGGGCCATAGGGATGATTTATATGAGAGGATTGAAGGGGTCTTTATCATTTATTTTTTCTTGAGAATTTGAGCTCTCTCCCCTTTCAATATTTGTGACAATAGTGTACTTGTGTACTACATCCAATTTGATATCTATTGTAGCATCTAAGAGTATGTCCCATTCATACTCATGTGAAATAGTCTAGCTACTATTAGACTAGCCTAGGTATTGTGCAAGGGTCATGTGAGGTTTTTCATCCACCCCTTGATTGTTGTTCTCCTATTGTATTTCTTCTTCCTATCTTGATATGGGAAACTCATTAGGATCAACGAAGTGGGGAAGATCCAACACATGTGATGTAGTTACTAGCTATGCCCAATTAGGATGCCTATCATCTGATCCTTGGTTAACCACATTTTCTTTAGTATCAAATTCTTCCATTGGTGAACTTGGTGGATTTGGTCCTGGGATATCTTGACACCATTGTGGAAGAGATGGACTTATTGCAGTAGGTCTTTGGGTCAATTATGCTTCTATAATAGAGATGATGTCTTTCTCATGTTGAGTGACTGAGAGATCTTCTGCTGATGGACTTGGTGGACTGGGTTCATGAAGATCTCTCCACCATTTTGGGAGATATGGTTCCCCCTAATAATCTTGATCCTCTATTCTAATATGTAATAATCTTTCAAAGGGTAAAGATTCAAATTCAACTTCCTCTTCACTATCTGAATCAAATACGAGTCATCCCTGACCAGTGACAAGATGAAACTTAACTTCCTTAAAGTGACTATAGTTTTATCTCTAGGATTTCTAAATTCTATATGAAGTGGTTCAACAAGTCTTATTTTAGTCTCTCTAAAGGTCCTTTCCCTTTGTAAACCATTTTTTTTGCCAGGTCATATCCCTTACTGTACTTTTGGGGGATATTTCACAATGCTTGACCTTTTTATGCTTAGGTTCTTTATAGAGCCATGCCAGAATGGATTTCTCTTCATTCTCATCTTCTAGAGGATAGTTTCTTGAACGAAACTACCATCATAGATAACTTGTGGTGGTGTGTTTGTTGGATTCATTTCCTCTTAAGGTCTTCCATGAGATCTGGGCAATATGGGTAGTAATGTCATTGATAGGACAGGTTTAGGAGTAGAGGCTTCCATGTTGTGAGGTATAAGGGTGTTAGCTAATTATTTTAGCACATTGCACACATAGTTGGAAAGGACTGGCAGTAGCAAGGAGAAGGTAAAAAAAATAAAAAAATGATGACAAATAAAAATAGTCCATAGTGAATAATGCATGGCACCGAAGGGAAGGACATAAGAAGGTAGTGATGCACATGCACTGAAAGTGGTTGGCATAGACCAGTGTCGAGGTCTTCTAATAGAATAGGAAAATTCATCTTTGAGACCAGTGTATTGATGAAATATCCATCTTTTTAGTCTCAAGAATGAGACGTGGATATCGAGAAAATATTTTCCTCCATCATTGGAGAAATGCAAAAAAGGATTCTCCCATTTTTTGTTTTGTGTTGCACAAATTTGTCATTGGTATGAGATGTTGAATGTTATAGGAATAGTGTTGCAGAAATTGCTCAACAAGCTCATCAAAAGTTTTTATGCTAGTGGGTAACTTTGAGAACCACTCAATGGCTTGACCTCCTAAACTCTAGGGGAATGGATGCATAAGGTATTTTTTTGTCATGCATAAATTCCATGCACTTTTCATAAAATTCCCAAACATGATCTTAAGGGTCAAAATTCCCAAGGTACTTGTCAAACTTTGGAATCTCCACTCCACATAGGAATGGAGGCAAGTACAAGTCCTTATAAAAGGGGAATGGAAGAATAGAGTCTATAGAGTACTTTATGGTTGGTTTTTCTTGACCCTTCTTCATTTCCTTCCATTCTTCTTGTATGGATTGCATTTTTTTGGTTACTAGTGTTAAAGACTTTGTTCCTCCTTGGCAATGACATCCTTAGCTCTATATTGAGGAGATAGTTATGCTCCTTGTTTTTATAACTCAATAAAGTATTGTTCCTTCTCTTGAGTCATGATGACTTTCATCCCTTGGAGGAATTATTTTTCATCATTACCCCTAAAAATGCTAGCCTCATTAGGCTTATATTTTCTTGAAGAACCATCGTTATTGTATCATGAGAATTGACACTACGATTTGTGTATAAAAAATCTTCATGTCCTCTTCCTCTTCTAGACATGTTGGGATCAGAGGATTTATCTTGATGATGGGACAATCTTCCTAAGGTTCTTGGTTGTTCTCCAAAAAGAGGGTTGTCTTCAAATGAAAAGGGTCTCTCTTCCTCTCTTTGATATTGTCTAGAAGAACTTCTAGTCTAGATAGGTATAAATCAACTTGGTTATCAGAAAGGTGTTGAAGAAAGAAAAATCATGTTTGAACAAGTCCTAGGTAGATGGTGATGAAAAAGAGATAACGCCCTCTTAAGAAGGAGGTACACATGACTCAAACCCAATTCAAGGTTAAGAAACCTAGATGATGATGCACTCACAACTCAAACGAGACAACTAAAAAGATGTTGGTGATGGGAATGATCAAAGGATAAGGTTGACAAGATTTGAAATCACAATAGCATAACTCTGAGTGACCAATGATTATGGTTGATTAAGACAAGATCTCAATATACAAAGTATATCTATGGAACATGGGATAACTCTAAACTAGGTATCCGAAAGAAAAAATGAAAGGGTTTTAGATTTCCTTGCAAAGTGTTTGGTAGGATCGTTCTTATTTTTGGTGATTCATGTTTGTTTGGAAAGTCTCAATGTCAAAGGTTTCAATGTTTTACAAACACATAAAACACATGTAGAAAAAGCAACAATTTCTATGTCCTATAATCAAATTGGCTGAGTGAGAAAATCCTTTCTCATAAACTTAGGTACATACCCAATAGCTAATCAAAATATGGCCACTAGATAACACACAATGGATCTCTCAATGCCATATTATTCAACTCCAAATACTAATGGGGGCATGATATGATGAGTATCTTGGGGGAGTTACCATCTCCCTTGCTCTTGGATTATCCCACTTTCAGGGGTAAACTAGGTGGCTTCTACTCTATGGATTTTAGTAAGGGTTTCATATTCAAACTCACTCTTTGTGTTTGCATAAGAATGATTAAGGAATATAGCCCCACAAAGAACCTTTTCAGCAATAGTCACGTAAATGTGATTTAGACCATAAGGCCCTATTATGTGGTTAGGCGAGAGGCGTGTATAAGATCAAATGAAATCTGACTTATGAGGCTTTGGCCTAGAATAAGCAATTTGTTTAACATGAGTTGGAGTAGTGTGCATTACACCTCATGCTCATGTGGATCATTCTCCAAGGGTGAGTACTTTTTCTCACTTGGACATGCCCATCTAAAGGATTGCGATAAATGAAAAGAATGGTTACAAGGGTCTGGATTTCTAATTTTCCCTTAAAGGGAGAAGAGAATAGTCTCCTATCCTTTTCACCACTCATAAGCACATCAAGAAATTGTTCATTTAAAAAAGTATAGCATCTGAGGTTCCTAAAAATATTAAAGAAAATAGAATGTCTAGTTGATTTTATCATTGGCAACCTACATCAACACATTAGTAGTTTCATTTTATGCTCTTGGACACACATCCTACAAAAGATTTAGATTAATATCTTCAACTCAAACATCCTACATGAACTTGTTAAGCTGCCAAGAGAACACATAAACATAAAAAGATAATATTTTTAGACTCATCTAAAGACACCAACTGCAGAAATCCAAAAACCTAAGAAGAAACCTTGCTATTTTTAAAAAAAGAGACTAAAATAGACTTGTATGAGAATATACTATGTTTAATATGAGTATCATTGTATTCTAATACGAGTGGCTATCCTAACTCGTACTGACCTATGAGAATGCTCGTATGAGCAAACAGAGCCTGGATATAGCTGAAATATCCAAAATACCAAGAACTTGTAATAAAAAAGTGCAGTACTGGACTAGATTCTCGTATGAGAATATAGAGGGTCCAATACAAGAATATACTACTTTTGATATGAGTTTCAATCCAAACTCATACTAGCCTATGAGAATGCTCATACTAGAAAATAGGATCAGAGTATGGAACGAACCTTGATATTTGCAAAAATAATGAATGTAAGACAAAAAATTAATTTTTCTACCTCACGGTAGGTGCTAGGAATATGTGTGTGAAAATGTGTGATCTAAGCTAACACAACACTTCAATGAATCATTATATAGTTAATCTAGATCATTGAAAGAAAATTGATCTAAACTAAGACTAACTAAGGTGACTCATTTCCTTTTATTAAATCCGAGTATGAGTTTTCTATCAGGTCATTGTAAACTCAGTGACAACAACATAATTTAAATGAGCTAAATGAAGATGCAAGATTAATCTAACTAAAAGCACATGCAAGATTAATCCAATTAATTAAGATTTAATCCAATTAAGAAAATGAAGTGTTCCTATCTTAGATTTGATGCAATAATGAAACTATGATGCTAAAATAATGAAATAACTAAGAAATAATAATCAACTATTAAATATGCAATAAACTATGAACTTAAAATGACAACATAACTCTATTTCAAAAGATGGATCATTTGTGAAGAAATGAGACCTATTTATATAGAGATCCATTCAAGAATGCATGGTTGAGATCAATTGCAGATGAACGGTGAAGATTACTTCAAAGAATTAGTCATTGTGGAAACTTCCAAATCAACTAGTAAGTCCACTAAATTGGTTTGTGGGAACTTCCAAAATGACCATCAAGTCAATTGGACCAGTTTTCCAGTTAACTAACTTGTTTCCAAAGTATGATTTGGTTAACTGGACTATTACCAAAATTGTATTTAGTTAAATGAGGATGATGACATAAATGCATTTCTAGAATTATTAAATTATTTTAATGAATTTTCCTCAAAATGTGATGAAATAATCATTTTAATTCTATTTTTATGATTAATTGACAATTTTTTATTTATTTAATCAACATTTAGAATATTAATCAAATAAATGATACATGATTGATTTAATTGCCAATAACCTTAAGGCTTTAGGAATTAATTAATTAAATGAGATCAAGTGCAATAATTAAATGAGATATAGGTTAAACCAGGTTGATAAATTGAATCAACTTAGGTTAGGACTTAGGGAATTTGATCAAAATTAGAGTTTTCTTGATGAGTAATTGAGATTAGGGACTTATGGTTTAGGTGATTACACTTACATTGTCAAGGTATAAGAGATTTAACAATAATTTTCTACTAACATCACACTTCCTTTCCTTTCCTGCAATTTAAATTTGATTCCAAGGTAAATTCCTAAGTAGGGTTGAGCCCATTTCTCCTAAATTTTTTCTTGTTTTTGCTGTGCAAGTGACAAGTTATGGATTTTTAGATTCAACTACAAAAATGTCTAATAATTTTATATAGATCTTTAAATTTCTCATCATTTTTTTATCATATCAAGGGTTTCTCCCATAGTATATGGAAAGTCTAGTCAACCCCCACACTCTAGGCTTCCCTGTATAGGAAATTCAAGCTAAGATTTGGCGTGCAAGTTATTTTCTATGTCAGCTTCCTCAATCTAGTTTCATAATTTTATTTATTAGTCTACTATTTCCTCTACATAATAGAAAACCCTTCTTTCTCTTTACTCTAATTGTACATCTTGTATTTCCTCATTCCATTTAACAATTAATAATCCATATGTTGAATGAAAAATATCACACCCCCTAGTGGGTTATTTTCCTTCCTAATGTATTGAGAGAAAAATAGGGGGTGAGATTCTTAGCCTTGATTATCCATCCTAGTGAACATCCTCCCCCTATCACCAATATATTCTTTCATTACATAATATCTATCTAGTAAACCAATCAAAGAATAAGATACACGGATTTGATAGCTACAACATGAAAATCCAAAACTCATATAAAAATCTAAAAATTAAGTTTCCTTAACTGTGGAAGCTTGTGATTAGATCCTTCTTCTTTATGATGCCGAAAAAAATCCTATTAACCAAGCTTAATAACTCTATATTATGTGAACTTATAAAAATAATAAATAATGATTAATATTAACATAAGATACCAGAAATAAGACATAAATTAGAAACATAACATGCACACATAACACAAGATTTACATGGAAAAAGCCTCATGGGAAACACTCTAATAAGAGAGGATAAGCTTGGATTAATAAAAATCAATATTCTTAAAATAAAATCCTTTCCATTATCCTATTTCCCTCAACTATATCAGCACCTATGTACATATGAACAACCTCCTGATGCCTCCCATACATTTTTCAAACCTGTAGAGAAATATACATTCAACTGTTTCAATCCATTGCATCTTATTCTACACCCAAAAGGATGCATTTATATAATGGAAAGAGCTCAAAAACCACCAATAAAGGTTCCCAAATAAGCCTCTTCATTCCTCACAACCAAAACCCTTGGAATTCCTCCATAAAGTTCAAAAATATATTGGTTTATATTCCAACACCTTCCCTCCAATATGTATACCTATACTTGCAATATTAACATTACATTAAATGTAATAAATGACTAGAAACAAAGGGACACATGTTGATTCTTCTATGCTCACACTTGGATAATTCCATAGGAAAAAAATTCCATTTTAAGTCATAAAATATCTTATTCTATACATCAATAAGTAGGGAAAATAATATTAAATAGTAGTGTTCACAATGTATTTTAGTTGTTGGTAATGGAAACCATCACCCCTTATGAATGTATTACAAACAATAAATAGAAATAATTATTATAAATTAGTTTTCCAATACATCCTAAGTGCCTTAGGAAACTCTCCATGGATTTTGGAACTATTTCATATAATTTATAAGGTAGATGAAATCTTAATCTTAATAGTATTGACTGAGGCAAGCCCTTATATAGTCTAAAAACCTTTTCCTCTCTCTTGTGCAATTTCAAAAAATGGTTACTAGTGAATATTGCATATATTAAAGGCTATAGGGGTAGCACATAGAATATTTTAGAAGATCAAATTATTGGGACACGATTTTAGTCTTAAAAGGTTATAGGGTTAGCACATTTAAGATTTGAGAAGATAACATGACTAGGTTAATATCGGTTAGCTCTATCATTTGACGGACTAGGGCAACTAGTGCTAGAGTTTAACCCATTTTTCTAAAACATTTATTGATAGGTAGTGTATATGTTAGAATAACTGAGAGGGGGGTGAATCAGTTATCCATTGTCCCAAATACAAAATGTATATCCAAAAACAATTTACTAAAACTTCTGCAGCTTGGTAACATAAAGTAGTATTCTATCTGTGCTTTTACTGATTACCAGTTAATAACATATAGTGATTACCAATCAAATCCAATATGCAACATGTAAATTATGAAAACAAACAATCATCATAGTCAACACATAACACAAGAGATTTAACGTGGAAACCCTATAAAGGGAAAAACCACCTTGGACTGGCAACCCAAAAATTGTTCACTCTCCTAAAGTGAGGTCAGTGAAGACCCAACACTGTTAAAGGTTACAAACACACTATGAGGTGTGACCTTGTTAGAGAATTTTAGACCAACCATTATCATCCAACCAGCGTTCACTATGGGGTTGACATGATAACAAATGTACACTCTATGAATGACATTACAAGACTTTCTAGTCCACTTTGTTAAGAGATTTATCTGTTTACAATGGTTAAAATGTAACAACAGGTGATCTGATTACAACACAACTTCAATTGTAGATTATCGGATCTATGTTAAGCTCATTCAAATCCTTCGATCAATATATCAATTCTATTTCAATCAATATTCAGTAACTTACTATCTCTTGGTTATAGCTTTCCGACGCTCGGTATATCTATAGTTCAATCCTCCTTAACCAGTCTGATCAGGCATGCATGAAGCTTGTTCACATGATATCTTTGCAGTCTCCTTCTTCTGACATGTTTTCATCATGAAATCCTAGTCTCTTAAATAGACAAGTAAACCATTTTAATTCCATCCATCAGATTTTGCCACTTAATCTCCTTTGTTTATTTTTTTGCTTAAACCTTCCTCGACTGATGTGTCAGTAAAATTTTTTATTTCAATCCCTTAGATCTTATTCAAATTATGTTAGCTATTTTTCTTCATAACAAACATTATCTTCAACCTCGTAATCATAACACTTTACAACTCATCAACTTCTATCGGCTAAACTAGTCATTTAGTTCTTTTCTCCTACTCGGTTAACAAAGAAATGCATCGGTGAACACAAGCTCGGTTTATAATGTGCTCGGTATACACTACACTACTTGGTGTATACTGGAATGCTTCATTAACCGACCACACTTCTTTGTGCATTTTTCTCTATCCTTCATCATAGATGAATGCAACATAATCAAGTCAATAACATAAGGTCATAGACTCATTCATAAGTTACCCAATGTATTCCTTATCCTCATCTGTCATATCCATCTTCCTCATGTAGATATATCTATTCTTCATCTCTTTTCTTCTTCTTTCTATAGATGTTTGGGTATAGTAACTTACAAGATAAGTATTTTCAAAACTAATTGACATCAATGACAACATATTACTGATTTAATCATCTTACATATCTAAACAGCAACTCAGTGATCTCAAATCATAGATCTTCAAGTCATAAAATTTATTCAAATCAGTTGTAGTTCATCAATCTCTCCCTTTGGCATTGATGGCAACACAAGTGATATGAAATATGCCATAAACATACCAAACATGTATTCTAAAACTCTATCAATAAATGTTGTAACTTAGTAAGCTCTCCCTTAGCTTAATATGTTTAATCACTACGTTACTTAACAACATTGCAATGTGCAGACTATCTTTTGCAGATATGATCTTTTTAGCTCACAGGTTTTCTTCTATTCTTAGTAACTGATCTTCAATGCTCTCCCTTTTCTATATCTCTCTCCCTTTATCTTTGGCTTCATATTGAGATCTCTCTCCCTTTGACAACAATGCCAAAGAGCAATAAAAACATATAGCTTTGTAGTAGCCATGTAACTCTCTATTGTCTGGTGCATTCTTTGTATCTCGGTATACTGAAGTGCAAATCTATTCCAGTTCTTCAATCTTTCACAACCTTAGACAAAATTCCAAAGTGTGAACTCTTCTACATCAACATGTATGATCTTTTGATAAGATTAGGCTAATGCAACCTCTAGATCACCTTAGTGACCGGTAGACAAGGGACGAACCCCAAGTCTAGTCCTAAAGTATTCATATGTATCCTTTGGTAGAGGCTTTGTGAAAATATCAACAAGTTGTTCTTTTGATGTAAAAAATTATAGATTCACTTTATTCTCTTGTACTTGTTCCCTTAATTAGTGATACTTAATAGATATGTGCTTTGTTTTAGAGTGCATCACTGAATTCTTTAAAATATTAATTGCACTAGTGTTGTCATAATATATAATCACCGACTCACTGATTACCTCATTCATACCTTCCAACACTTTCTTGATATAAGAAATATTTGAATAGTTAGTAGTAGCAACAACATACTCTTCTTTAGCTATAGACTAGGAAATTTAAGACTATTTCTTACTTGTCCGTGTAACAAGTCTTTCACCAAAGAAGAATGCTCCTCCAGTTGTACTCTTTCTATCATCCACATTTCCAGCCCAATCAACATTGGTGTATACCTTAAGTTCAAACTTTCCTTTCTTAGGATACCATAGTCCATAATCTTCAATTTTCTTTAGGCATCTTAAGATTCTCTTTGTAGAAACCATGTGTGACTCTCTAGGGTTTGCAGAAAATCTAGCAACTATTCCAACAACATGTGCTATATCAAGTCTACTATGAACTACATACATTAACTTACCAATCATGGATCGGTACAGTGTCTGGTTTACCTCAGTAGTTCCATCTTCTTTAGTCAGTTTACATCTAGTAGCCATTGGTGTACCCATAGGTTTACCATCTTCCATGCCAAATGTCTTCAATACTTCCTTTATATATTTAGATTGTGTGATGAATATACCATCATTCTGCTGAATCACTTGTAAGCCTAGAAAGAACTTAATCTCTCCAAACATAGAAATTTCAAATTCACTTCTCATTTAATCAGCAAATGACTTACAGATGTGATCTTGTCCTCCAAATATTATGTCATCCACAAATATCTCAGCAATCAAGATAGTATCATCAGAATTTCCTTTCATGTATAGATTACTATTCTCACTGGTTCTAACAAATCCAATACTCAACAAATAGTTATGCAGCCTCTCATACCAAGCTCTCGGTGCTTTCGTTAACCCACATAAAGCTTTATGTTGTCTACATACCATATCTTTGTTGTCTAGATCAATGAACCCTTTAGGTTGTTCTATGTAGACTTCTTCTTCAAGTATTCCATTCAGGAAAGCAGATTTAACATCCATTTGGTAAACTTTGAACTTTTTGTGAGAAACATATGCAAGTAAAATTCTAACTCCTAATCTAGCAACAGGTGAAAATTTTTCACCATAATCTATTCCTTCCTCCTGTGCATATCCCTTGCATACTAACCTAGCTTTGTTCCTTGTTACCTCTCCATTCTCATTAAGCTTGTTTCTAAATATCCACTTAGTACTGATAACATTCTTTTCCTTAGGTCTGGGTACTAAGCTTTAGGTTTTTTTCTTCTCTATCTATTCTATTTCCTCTTTCATTGCATTAACCCATTCATCATTTTCTAATGCAACTTTTACATTCTTTGGTTCATATTCACAAACTAGACATGTACCTTGTCTTGATTTACTTCTTGTTTGCATGCTAGCTTGTCTGTCTCCAATGATTTTTGTCTCAAGATGATGTCTTATGACAAATCTTGCTAGTATATGATCTCTTCTTTCTTGTTCATCCTATGTAGGTTCATTTTCTTGCTCGGTAGGTACTTCCTGCTCATCAGTATCTCCTTCCTGTCTGTTGGTATTGTTTTCCTGCTGACTGGTTGTCATTATCTACAGTGTCAGTAGGTACTCTAGTTGTTCAATGTAGGTGAATCTACTGTAGTCTTTCAGTTCCTTTATTCTTTCCTCTGCATTCTTATCATCAAACTCATCAATCCAAACATTAGTACTTTCAATCATTTTATTAGCTACTTTGTTAAGACACTTGTATGCTTTACTTTTAGTGGAATATCCTAGAAATATCCCTTCATCACCTTTTGAGTCAAACTTCCCATTTCTTTCATCTTTCAGAATAAAGCATTTACTTCCAAAAACTCTGAAATAACTTACAGTGGGTTTGTGGCAAAACCATAACTCATAGGGTGTCCTATTAGTGTCCTTCTTTAGCTGTACTTAGTTTAGAACATAAACATCTATGCTAACTACTTCTCTCAAGTATGTCTGAGAAACATTCTTTTGTAACATTAGTGTCCTTGCACAATCAATAATTGACCTATTTCTCCTTTCAGCTATTCCATTTTATTGAGGTGTCCTCAGTGTAGAGACCTATCTTTTAATACCATGCTCATTACAAAAGTTAGTAAATTCATTAGAAATAAATTCACCACCTCTGTCAGATCTCAAACATTTCAATTCTTTACCAGTATCTTTCTCAACTTTTTCTTTATACCATTTGAACATCTGAAATGCCTCTAATTTTTCTTTCAAGCACATGATTGTAATTAATCTAGTGTAATCATCAAAAAAAGAATGAAATATCCATCTCCATAGTAACTTTGAGTTCTCATAGGACCACATAGGTCAGTATGCACTAACTCAAGTAATTTCTTTGTTGAACAATCCTTGCTTTTGAAACTAGATTTTGTCATTTTACCTTTCTGACATTCATGACACATAACATGATCAGGCTTTGATAAGTTAGGTAGACCTCTAACCTTTTTCTTTTTACTGATCTTAATCATGTTATCAAAATTCAGATGACATAACCTTTTATGCCACAACCATGCATCTTCATCTTTCATCATTAAACAAGAAGACTGATCATTATCAAGATATAACAAATTACCTCTTGATTGTGTTCCAGTTCCAACAAGTCTTCCTCCATCATCAAATATCTTCACTTTCTTACTCTCAAAAGAAACTCGGTGGCCTAAATTTTTTAGTTGTGCCACACTTAGAAAATTATAGTTTAGTCCTTTTACCCAATAAGCATTGTCACATCTAATTTTATCATTTATCATTAGGGATCCTTTTCCTCTAACCATACAAGGTGCATCATTACCCATTCTCACAGATCCTCCATTGTGTTCTTCAAGATGATCAATTTTTTCTTCATCACCAGTCATGTGATGCATACATCCACTATCTATGATCCATGTATCATTTTTATTAACCTTAGAGATAAGTTTTGTCTCTACATACCTTTCATCTTCCTCTGAGTCATCCTTCATTGCAAAAAATACTACCTCCACATCTTCATCAGTGTCGGTATCGGTGACATCTTCTTCTGCAATGTAGCACACCTTCTTTCCTTTATCATTATTGTCTCGGTTATCTTTGTTGTAGTGTTGGCAACTTATGTTACCTCTTCTCCCATAGCTTCCTTCACCAAATTGGTCTTTGTTTCTGTCATCATCTTTCCTATGTGGACATCTAGCAGCAATTTGACCAACCTCTTTATAGTTTAAGCATGCTAAAGGTAATTTACCTCTATATCTTCCTTTATCTTTAGGTAACCTTCTGTCCATAAGAGCTTCAAGTTCATCAAGCTCATCATCAATATTGCTATCACTATCATCATTCTTATTTTTGCTACCAGACTTACCAATCTTTAGAGAAGACATAAAAGTAGATTCAACAGATGGTACAACACTATTATCAAAGTTGTTTAGTTCAAAGGTTGTAAGCTTACCAATCAAATTATCAAGACTAAGGTTGTTACCAGATGTAGACCTAGTTTCATGAATTGCAAATATTCTGATTGCATAAACCGGTAATAAGGTTATGAGAACTTTTCTTACCATTGTCTATTCATCAATAACACCATCAGATCCTATGATAGCATGAACTACCTCTTTTAATCTATTTGTGTACTGCACAATATTTTCTCCTTCCTTCATTTTCATATCATCAAATCTTCCCCTTAATTTTTAGCTCTAGCTCTTTTGACATTCACATCACCACTATAAACTTGAGCAAGTTTATCCCACATCTTCTTAGCAGTAGTATAGACCTTGATATCTTCAAATTTGACATCTGTACAGGTAGCCACAATCTCCATCATAGCAACATTATGATCATTCCTGTCTCTTAGTTGATCAAGGGTCAAGGGACCAGTGAGCGGTGCAAGGTATCCATTCTCCATTAGTGTGAGGGAATAATTCCCAATTCTAGATACATGTAGCTTCATTCGAATTTTCCATATTGTGAAGTTATCCTTGTTTAGCTTTGGCACTTCCCTCTTATACATTTTGAGATCTTTGTGCTGAAGTCCTTAAAAATCTATTCCAAGCAACCAACGCTCTGATACCAATTATTAGAATAACTAAGAGGAGGGTGAATCGGTTATCCACTGTCCCAAATACAAAATGTATATCCAAAAACAATTTACTAAAACTTCTACAGCTCAGTAACATAAAGTAGTATTCTATTTGTGCTTTTACTGATTACCATTTAATAACATATAGTGATTATTGATCAAATCCAATATGCAACATGTAAAGTATGACAACAAACAATCATCACAGTCAACACATAACACAAGAGATTTAACGTGGAAACCTTGTAAAGGGAAAACCCACCTAGGACTGGCAACCCAAAAATTATTCACTCTTCTGAAGTGAGATCTGTGAAGACCCAACCCTATTAAAGTTTACAAACACATTGTGAGGTGTGACCTTGTTAGAGGATTTTAGACCAACCGTTATCATCCAACCAACATTCACTATGGGGTAGACATGATAAAAAATGTACACTCTATGAATGACATTACAAGACTTTCTAGTCCACTTTGTTAAGAGATTTATCTGTTTACAATGGTTAAAAGGTAACAGTAGGTGATCTAATTACAACACAAATTCAATTTCATATTATCATATCTATGTTAAGCTCATTCAAATCCTCTAATCAATATGTCAAATTTTTTTCAATCAATATTCAGTAACTTACTATCTCTCGGTTATAGCTATTTGACGCTTAGTATTCTTCGTAGTTCGATTCTCCTTAACTAGTCTGATCAGGCATGCATGAAGCTTGTTCACGCAATATATTTGCAGTCTCCTTCTTCTGGCATGTTTTCATCATGAAATCCTAGTCTCTTAAATAGACAAGTAAACCATTTTAATTCCATCCATCTGATTTTGCCACTTAATCTCCTTTGTTGATTTTTCTGCTTAAATTTTCCTTGGCTGATGTGTCAGTAACACATTTTATTTCAATCCCTTAGATCTTCTTTGAATTATGTTAGCCATTGATCTTCATAACAAACATTATCTTCAACCTCGTAATCATAACACTTTACAACTCATGAACTTTTGTCAGCTAAACTAGTCATTTAGTTCTTTTCTCCTGCTCGGTTAACAAAGAAATGCATCTGTGAACACAAGCTTGGTTTATACTATGCTCGGTATACACTATACTGCTCGATGTATACTAGAATGCTTCATTAATTGACCACACAACTTTATGCATTTTTCTCTATCCTTCATCATAGATGAATGCAACATAATCAAGTCAATAACATAAGGTCATAGACTCATTAATAAGTTACCCAATGTATTCCTTATCCTCATCTATCATATCCATCTTCCTCATGTAGATATATCTATTCTTCATCTCTTTTCTTCTTCTTTCTACAGATGTTTGGATATAGTAACTTTCAAGATAATTATTGTCAAAACTAGTTGACATCAATGACAACATATTACTAATTTAATCATCTTACATATCTAATCAGCAACTCAGTGATCTCAAATCAAAGATCTTCAAGTCATACAATTTATTCAAATCACTTATAGTTCATTAGTATAACTTTAATTATAGATCTTTTTTGGGTGCTCATTTTGAATTTTGAAAGGACTACGATGACTATTAACAATGTCCAACTAATTTTAGATTAGCTTGTGGTTACAAGTGCACCTTTGTATCTCAATTTTAGACCTGAGTTTATCATTAGTTTAAAATTATCATTTTGTTTTCTTATTTTATGTATATGATTTAATTTACATGCTTTAGGGCAGGGCCTAATAATTTTAATTAACATCTCAAACAATTTTATTATGACAAAGGAATAGAACCCAATAAGAAAAGCACATTTTCTTGACTCTCTCAAAGTTAGAGTTAGGAACACCTTCCCCTATTTTGGTTGAAAGGACTACGACGACTATTAACAATGTCCAGCTAATTTTGGATTAGCTTGTGGTTACAAGTGCACCTTTGTATGTCAAGTTTAGACTTGAGTTTATCATTAGTTTACAATTATCATTTCGTTTGCTTAGTTTATGTATATGATTTAATTTACATGCTTTAGGGCCTAATAATTTTAATTAACACCTCAAACCATTTTATTATGACAAAGGAATAGAACCTAAGAAGAAAAGCGCATTTTCTTGACTCTCTCTAAGTTATATTTAGGAAGACCTTCCCCCTATTTTGGTTCATATTCCAATGTTTAGTGAAAGATACTTTAGTCTTATTTTAGAGAACTAGCTTAGAATTTATCCCCTATTTCCACTTAGACAATGTCGTTTTAGGAGGATGCACATATTTATCATCATTATTCATGTCTAATTAAGAAGAGAATCCTCATTAGGCTAGGTGGAAGTTTTCTCATCTTCTAAATCCTCAATTATACTCAATACTATTTTAGGTGACATGTCATTAAGGAAACTCATAACATCATCTTTCTCAAAATATTTTGATTACTAAGGTAAGCTATAGGAGAATGAGGAGGTAGAGGGTGATAGAGGTGTTAAGAGTTGGAACAATATTTTAATAATGTACCTCTTGCACCAAGTAAACTTTTGAGAGGAGGATTCATCATTACTCCTTGATGCTTCATCTCCATTGGAGAGATCATTGGTAGGAGCATTAAATCTTTCCTCATGATAAATGGATGCTCTAGGAGAGTTACAAGCACTATTCATCGCAACATAATCCCTATGGGTAATATCAAAGGTAACACTTGAAACTAAATCTTTAATGAAATCCAAGTTATCTTCATGAGTAAAACAAACCTCGGGATACAAAAAACCATAATTCATCAATGCTTCATCTCTAGAAGGGACATATTTGAAGTGAATATAGATGACATATCAATAATAAAAGTATCAATTTATCATCCTCTTACACCAAATTATCTTCATGGAGGAGGTACATTTTAAGAGAAGGATAAACAAAATTCCTCAAAGATCCATTCCTATGAGGGATATTTATGAAAGAAGTGATAGTAATACCTTCTTCCACCAAAATTTCTTCATAAGTGGGACTAATTTTGGGAGAGGAAAAATCATAACTATGAATAGAAGGAATATTTAAGTTATCATCATGCATAAAATGGAATGTCATCCATATCTTGGATAAAACCTGAAATTGAGCTAGAAAAATTAGATAACAACTCCATTATAATAAATACACTATGATTAAAAAAGATATTCATATTCCTTATAAGTCAATAATTATTTAAATAAAGAAATTTTCAATCAATGTATGCAATGAATTTCTAAAACTTTCATATTAAAATAAGATCTAAAATCCAAAATTAGAAAATGTGCAAGTATAAGACATGTCGGTTTCACCAAAATATGATGTTTTGTGAATTGAATCTCAAAATGTATGTAATATTAAGTGCATAAATAATATAGTTTAGAAACTATTTCAAATATGAGTCAATTAAATGCATACAAATTAGATCTAAAAATGAAAATCAAAAGTAATACAAGCATGAGACATATCGAGTTCCCTAAAATGTGAGGTGGTGGAATGAGGATGCACTAAGATAAAATAGGAATCAAGCCCATTCACGTCAACCCATATTAAATAATAATTCAAGAGGCACAAATTTATACCTATTAGAAAACTTAGGCTCAATTGGTTAAGATTCTTCTTCTTTTGTGGTTACAATTAATTGATTGAATTCATTAGATGAGAGCTAGGGAAAATGGTGTAAAATTGATAATAATCAACATAATCAATAAGATACATCTAGGATATGAAAAATTGAGTATAAATTTTGAAAATAGAATTAGAGAGGAACATGTCATTGAAATTTGGGCCTAAAAGTGAAAGACCATGTTGGTAGGTGATATACTCTCACAATGCCTAATGAAGATATTGTGAATAGATTCTAACTCAAGATGTCACTCTAATCATCTCCCTAAAGTTTTATAAGAAAATGTATCAGGGTATGTCCACAATCATAGACTACATTAGTAACTAACAATGACTTTTATACCAATTCAAAATTTGGTTCTCTCTATCTAAGTCTATTCTTTATGGTTTTTCAATCATTTCTACCTTTCTAAATACATGGACAAAAGAAGAGAGAAAATAATATTGAGTTGTATAGGAGATTTCCTTAGTAGAATCCTATAAGGATTCAACCTTCCCTAAAATGATGATGATTAGGAATAAAGATTAATATAAAGTATAATATTGAATATATTAAGATTGCACCATCAATATTCATAATGTTTATGAATGTTATTTATCTTTAGATAGGACCCTCACATGTTGATGCAACAACATGACACCAAAAAGAAATATCAATCATAAAATATCCTTTGCATGAATATTTTTATAACTTGTTAATCCTTAACATTTAGATTTGAAGAATCTTTCTCATAATAATTCATCTAGGAAGTGATTAGGGAGATTGATGTGTTGAAATGAATTAGGAAAGATGATCTAATGTAGGTTTCCTAATGTATTTCATAAATCATATTGACCTCTAATGGTCATGCACAAATTTCAAGATCAAATAAAAATCAACGCCAACTTTGGGACCAATTTTGGATGATTGTGGTGCCTAACAATATAATCCACCCAAAATAGGTTGGAATGGTGGAAAATGAAGCATACAAAACTCAATGAATAATAGTTTTTGATTATGTAAAATAGGTTTTTGAAGGGTACCTAAAACCTTGAACAAAGCTTAAGATTTTACATTAAATATCCAAGATAAAAAAGAGAAGTCAAGCAACAAAACAAGGCCAACAAAAGGGCCAATGAACAAAAGACAACTTAAAAGGACATGAAGAGGACTAGCACTAGAAGAAGAAAAAGAAAAAAAACAAGAGGAATAGCTGAAGACATCTTCTCCAGCAAGTTGGCCGCCTGCCTCTCCAAATGATCAGTTTTATCGGCAACTTTCTTGATCTGGATCAGATCTTCAGTGGAATTTGTGGAAGCCCTTTTCCTCATGCTCAATCTGGTTCTCATTCCTGGCCCCATCTCTAGGGTAACCTTTGACTCATTAGTATTGTGCACCTCAACTCTCTCAAGGAATAATAGTTGATCACTATACTATCATATAAAAACACATTGATGGTGAAGGGGATATAAATAAGCTTGGAAAGACCTGCAAGAAGATACATTGAGGTAGGGGCCAAAATAGGGAGCGTGAAATTTTAAGGGCTTACAATTCACAATACTACACTTTTGTAGCATAGCTTTCATATTAGGAAATGTATAATTATTTTTCAAAGAATATATATTTTAAAAGCTCCTGAAACCAACACATACTCTAATATTTCCATTCATATTCTTGACCAAAACTAAATGTGAAACCCATGTAGAGTACCTTATTAGTTTGATGATCCCCCATTAGTTATTCTTGTATCTCAGGGGCTAATGTATGATTTATGAGCCTTTATTTTTTCCTAAAAGGAATAGCCCCTAGATTTAATGGAATCTCATATTGGAATAAATCTTCCTTATAAGTCTTTAATCATCATATGACCATGCAAAAACATGTTTATAATTTCTATGTAAAGAAATCAACATTGTTCTAATATGTGGATTAAGCTTCATACCAATATATATCCTCTTGGGAATATTTTTAGCACCCAAAATTACTTCAAAATATTGATTAATGGTTCTAGTAGATTTAGCAACAATGTCTTCACTATTGTCAAATTCTCTCTCTTAAGTGCAACTAAGACTTCTAGTATTATTACATACATACCTTTTCTCCTATGTCTAAGATAAATTACATTCACTTGACTCTTTCCATTGATACAAATTATGGATGGGTTGTACATCAGATGGATGTAAAGAGTGCATTTCCTCACCAAGATCTTCAAAAGGAGATTTACATGGAGCATCCATAGGGATTATTTTTAGGACTATTCTTTGGTTTAAAGACAAAGGAAGTCTATCTATGGCCTCAAGAAACCCCTAGGGCTTAGTATTCCAAGATGGATTCATTTAGTCTCTCATAAAGATTCACAAAATGCATGTAGATATATTATCTAAATTTTTCATTTTAAAAACTCTCATTCCTTCTTGTTCTCTATCTTATGACTTGATCATCTCAGGGAATAAATTTTCCATCATTGGTAGTATCAAATCTTCTTTTCATGAAAAAGTTTCTATGGGTTGGTCCATCTGCACTTTTTCCTAGGATTGAGATCATATAATCTTCTTTTGAGATCATCTTTTTTTATCCCAAGGATGCTCTTGATATTATATTTCTATTCCACATGACTTATTATAATCTTAAACCAAATCTCTTTCTTTCATAAGTCAATCTCGAGGCTAAGTGTTCCACTCCACTTCTTTATGTCATTTTATATCATTATCTTATTAGAAGCCTCATTTACTTGACCCACACTCACCCTAAAATTTACTTTTTGATTAGCATGGTTTAACACTTTATTCAAAAACTAGGTGACCTTCATTAGAAATATAACAAACACTTCTTACATTAAAGATAGGGTACTCATTACTATGTAGAAGGTACAAAAGTTGACTTGGTTGGATATACAAATTCTGATTGGGTTAGTAATCTTGACAATTGTATGTCCACTTTTGGGAACAAATTTAATCTTTGTTTTGATCCTATTTGTTGGTAGAGTAATATGCACCATGATATTTCTCTTTCTTCAACCAAGGATGAGTATCAAGAAGTTATTAATCCTACTGCTGAGGCTATAATATTATCACTAAGTTTGACTTTACCATTCCATAGACCACTATCCTTCATTTTTACAACAAGGTATCATCTAAGTGGTGAAGAACACATTTCACTATCAATAGACCAAACATATTGAGATCCCTATGTACTACATCACATAGATGATAAAGGAGAAGGTCATTGATTTGCAATATTTTCCTATAAAATAACAAGTTGCAGATATCTTCACCAAACCCTTCACTAAGAGTAAGTATCATCATTTATTAGCTCCCTTGGAAGCCCATGACATTTCTTTAATGAGGTTCAATTGACTTCTTCATTGTCTCTTATGGGAGATGGGGGGGGGGACTTTTTCCTCACATGAGGTGTTTTCCTTCTCTAAGATTATTTTTGTTTTTTCATCTCTCTTTTGGGGAGGATCTTTTCTCTACTAATGTTTCTCCTTCTCTCCATTTAGGAGATATTTCATTGTATTTGTACATTTTTAGCTAACATGGCCTAGTAGTTGGGACCCATCTTGTACTCTTTGCATGGTCTACATTTTCCCTAAGTTTCACTTAAGGGGGGAGGGAAGGGGGTGTTGTGTTGGTGTGTTTAATTGTTGTACCTAGTAAGTTCTTCTCCTAGGTACTAAACACACATGTTACTCAAAGTTTACGTAGGATCCACATAGGAAAATTTTTAGTTTAATTTGAACTTCCACCTTTAGTGGACTTATTACATTATCACTTGTCAATCTTATGTTTCTGATAAGTTATCACTTTATGTATCATATCTTAAGATTAATAAGCTTGTAATAATCTTATTCCTTCCTATGTTTCTCCTTGGCCCACTTAACCAAGGGGTCTTCTTTGTAAATTTATTCCATTCTACTATATTCTTGATAAGAATATGGTTTATTCTTGTCATATTGATCCTTTTTTGTTGTTTTTCTTTCCTTAGGCCTATACATATTGGGTGGCTATCTCCATAGCCAAATATTAGAAGGACAATTTTGTACACAAAAGATAAATGTTTATGCAAAAAATAGTTACTACAAGGCCTACAAATAGGTCAAGATACCACAAAATTCCTATAAATAAGCCAAAAAACTTTACATGAAATAAATTGAAAAAATAAAAATGATATTGAAGAAATGAAAAAAGGCATTATCTCACATAAAGAATAGAGTTGGTATTTATTTAGTGTTGTCAATAATGATTGTTCCTATAACAAGATGTGAAATCTAGCTATCCCGTTGAAACATAGAAACTCTCTTAAACTATGGGTATCTACACTAAATTTAAACGAGGAAAGAGATAGAAGGAATTTATTGTGAAACTGAAAGACTAAAACTAAAAGGTGATGCACAGGATAAATAAGGTAACTTGTAGTTGATAAAGTTCACCAAAAAACACTCTAAAGATACAAAAACACTCACAACCTCAATCAAATATGTTATGAAAAAGTGATTCTAATGATGGGTCCTTGTACTATCATGCCTTGAGAGGAGAAAAATATTACTTCCTCAATTTATAGCATAAAAAGGAGAGCATAATCATAGACCTACATAAATATATATCAAATCTTGAATCTAATAATAAAAGATCTTGATAAATGAAGGTTAAAACATAACACTTGATCAAATACCCACAATAATGCTCAATAGATGAATAACTAAGAAGGAATATGTATCTCTATAAAAATAATGATGAAAGACCTGCTACCATATGCTCAATACAATCTACCAAAATTTGCAAAGTACAAATAGTTGGCTAAATGAAAGAACAATAAAAAATGAGCTAAAAAAGACAAGATATAGGAAAGAATCATGAAGGGTCATATAGAAGAGAAAGAGGGGTCAAAATACTATAAACATGTAGTTGACCACCAAAAAAATCCTCTAAACTCAAACTACATGCATGTGCCCCTCCAAACTGATGTATAATTGCTCCAAACTACCTCAAATCTCTCCAAAATCATGCAAAATTGAAGGGGTTGAACAAATCCCTCAAAATAAGGAACATAATTGGAAGTATATGCACTTAAGTGCTAAAAAAAGTCTTTCAACTAATGTATAACTTATAAAGAACTAGAAAAAGCCTCAAACTACATAAAAATAGCTCAAAAATTGCCTACTAATTGCCGAGAAAAAGAAAATCCTTCTTTTGGTAAAACCAATTATGCAAGAAACCAAAAACCCTACTTCCACTAAAAAATAAACTCTAAGGCACATGTGAGAAAACAAAAATGTCCTCCTTTGGCATATTTAACCAAATCAACCTCATGAAAACCCCAATCCATATGTGAAAACCTCAACCTCTTGATAATGAGTTTATACCTTTACCTCAATACTATTTTATGGTTTTATGTTTCTTAAAATAGTATATAATATACTATTTTATAAACATAAAATCCAATAAAATAAAATTAATGAGACATTAATATTATTATTTATTTAATAATATAACATAATACTTTAACAAAAAAATTCAAATAATATTTATTTAGTCGAATATTATATTATTAAATAAATATAAATATTAACATTTCACTAAGTTTGAATGAAGATAAAAAGTATTAAATATCATAATATCTATCCATGAGCTAATTAATGAAATTATCCCCACTAAAATTACCAACCAAAAGTCAAGAAGATATTAGGTTAACAAACCCTAATATCTCTTTCATTTTGACATCTTCATTTTCTGGGAGTTCCTATGGCTGCCACCTCAGGAACAAGGGTTTGGAGGGTATTCAAATATTTTGAAGACTTATTTGTAGGAGTTCACACATATTTTAATACAAAAAGTGACCTCTTCACATGTATTATGGGTTATTTTCATTAAGAAAATGTTAGAAAACCCCTTTTAGATTGCTTCATATTTCATGCTTGCTACCATAATCTCTGTGAAAATTTTCTATTGCTTGGAGATTTTGATTGAAAATATAATGACACTATATAATAAAGAAAAACCCCCAATATTTTTAAATAAGAAACCTTGTACATTGCTTGCAGAAACATTAACACCCATAAGGGTTTATGATTTGGTTTTGACATCCTGATGAATTTAACATTTGTTCTATGAATGAAGGTTTCTCTATAAATACTAACTTCATTTTCCTCTTTTATTAAATGAACCCTATGTTTCTATGACAACCATATGAGGATTACTTATTGGTTATTCCATGAACTTTCCTATAGATCACATTAATTAATACTTTACATCCATGACTTTTCCTTTCCTTCTTTTTTATTTTGCAAAATACATGGCCAAAGGCTCTACTTTATCTAATGGCTCTTTTCTCAAACCTTGAATTGGAAGAAAAGAAGAAAGAAAATCAAGTATTAAACTTTTCAAACTCCTTATGAAATATATTGATTGAGACATGTTGAATCTATAGTACTTGTACACACTTACAAATATTATCTATTTTTTCATTTATTCTTCACTATACTTACAGTATTTTACGCCTCCATATTTTTAGTGAGTATGAGAGAGGTGTTTCCATTCCATTATTGTAGTTGTAACTTTTTGAGTTATGATCTGAATGCACTACTCCAATCTACTAAATTCTCTTGATCACCATTGCACTTACAATGTTAGCAAATAATTTGATCTTTGATCCAAATATATTCTTGCATATGAGAACAATGTCAGTTATGTATTCTAATGTGCTTCAAGGTAGTTATTATGTTTGGAATTTGAGTGCAAATGTCATCTAATACATATTTTCCCTACCTCCAATTTCACAGTTAAAGCTCCATGCTTATTATGTTTGAACTTTGAAACTTTACTTTATATTTCTACAATCTAGAATTTAACATTTCCATGATGTAGACATTTCATTGTAACACTTGATAGATTCATTTGTATCAAACATAAAACTTGTTACAACTTCCATTCTTCTAATGCTCTGCAAAAAAACTTTTGTTGTAACAATACATGAATAAATTATTCTCATAAAATGTTTTATGTATTCTTACCTTATGCTACTCCACTAATTATATCATCTCTTCAAATATATTCCCTTAAAAATTGTGAAAACATTCCATCTCTTCGTAAGTGTAATGAAAATACCTCATGGGTTGTAACATAACTCTACTGATAGTTTATTATGTTCATTGTTCCTTTGGTTTCATGAGAGCATGACTTGAATGTTCATATACTCTAACATATCTATTTATGATTCATGTTGACCATTCTTTTGTGACATAAATCTTTGTGCTTGAAACTTTTGGATTGATACCTTCACTCAAACATACTATTGTAGACATTTGCATGTTTTCTTGTTGATACATCAACTACTATTCTTAAAATTGTTGCTCTGGTATGGATCATTAACTGATAAGCATGTTGATAACTTTGAACTTTGAATTTATGACTATCCAAAAAATGTCTTATTATAATAATATATACATTACTAATATTGCAAAACAACATTGATGATTGTATGCTAGAGATAAGGTCCCTGATTCTTTACCAAAATAGATAACAAAGAAGAAAAGGAAAAATTATGAAGGCAACTCAGCTAAGAAAGTTAGCTTGAATTCCTCTAAGAAAAGGAAGGCTACTCCAGCCAAAAAAGATGATACTCTCTCTATCTTTGATGGGGTTGAAGGCATGAAATTGGAAGATGGTGAAAATATCAATTCTGAGGAGGAGGGCCCAATTTATGAAGTGCCTACTAAGAAGGAGATGTTGGTTAAGGAAGATCCTCCTATGGATGAAAATGAAGAGGAGGAAACCCAAATGTCAAGTCCTAATCCTTTGGCAAGTAATGAGGATATTACTCTTGATGACCCCAAAGATTCCTTTGATAAGGAATCCCACTAGGACACCACTAGAGATACCACTCATATGGGGGAATAGGAACAAATTCTTGTAGAAATTCCTCGAGAGGAGGGAGGTACTTATGAAAATATTGGTGAGGTGGAAGAGGAGAATAGTGAAAGGGAACCTGAGGAGGAAGAAATGGCTTTAGACAATTAGGATACTAAAACAAAAGTGCAGGACAATGTGAATGATACTTCTCTTCTTGAGAATCTCACCAACATTGTCAACTCTACTATCAATTGGGTTGCCAAGGATTGTCTTCATACTACTACTAAGACCCAAAATAACAAGGGGCTTTTTGATAAGGGTAATAAGATGGATACTCAAAACAAGGAGGATATTACTGTCATTGAGGAACAAGACTTCAATACCATAAGGGTCACTAACATGGGTGTCCTCAACATGGCTAGAAGCATAGCCATCCTATCTTTCAACCTTGAAAAATGGGCCTTCCATTAAATCCAAGAACTTAAGGTAAAGAAAAGAGTGATGTAAGCTACGTATAAATTGATAGATTAAATTCTGGATAAAATGAGAAATAATGCTGCTATGTAGAATATTTCTTATAAAAATGTTTTTATTGAGGATTCTAAATTTTCTACTATGCTGGAAGATAAGATCAATACTATTGTTGAGGAAAATATTACTCCTATTCTTAACAGAGCCAATAAAAATGATACCATGTTAAGGAATCTCCTGACCCTTAGTAACGAGGGAATTAAAGCCACTAGCAATAACCTGATTATTCTTTATGCTTTGTTAGAAGGAAATCAAACTGATTCCAAGGCTATTGTTATTTCTGATGATACTAAGTAGGAGGAGCATATTGCAAATCATGGTACTAGAACAAGATCAAGCACCAAGAAGAAGATGGCCTCTCCACCTAAGGATCTTTCAAATCTTAAGGACTCTATCCAAAAGATTTAGGGTCTACTGGAGGATTCAGAGGAGTTCCTTAGAAATCTGGACTGATCTGTTGGGTGTGTTTCTAAGCGTCGGTTGCTGTGCTAGCAATTTTTTGGATTTTTTTGTGTTAAGTTAGTAGTTGTTATTGCTTATCTTGGGGTTAGCCCTTTTTTAGAGCTATCACTTTTTTATGGGAAATTGTTGGAGTTTTGTTGATCTTAATGTCCTATCTTTCTTTTAGCATGTAAAGGGTTTCAGGTTCCCTTCAAAACCCATTGTTAACTCAATCAAAAATATTGATGATTGTAATTTCTCTATCAAGTTCTTGCACTATATGTCATCATCTTTGTAGCCTCTTATATCTATTAATGTTTCTCTTTATAATTTTTGCATGGCTATATCTATATGACACTATGACTATCATGAATTATCCTACATGTTGTACATATCTTTTTTTCATTATGTAGAAAATATCATTGACCTGACTCTGTCTCATATGATTGCATTCTAGACTCTTTATTTTCCTTGTATTTGAGACAAAAATATTGAGTTATCTTTTCAACTGATTTTCACTATCTTTACAATGATAACACAATAATGGAAATGGCCAAATCTCTTAGTATTCACTCTTATGATATAGCACTATTTTACAATGACCATTTATGTAGCTTATTCTCTTATGAGTGTTGAAGTGCTTTCCTCTAGATGGACTTAAATATTGTTCTGAAGTGACTATCACTACTTCGTTGCATTCTATCATGTTTTCTACATTTCATGATATATCTTTGTCCTATGAAAATAAATAACACATTCTTGTTTAACCTGAATATGATTCCAAATTCTCTTATTCCTTTTCCAGTGTTCTCTGATAACATAACTTGAAAAACTATTGGAAATGACTAATGATTTTCTTTGGAATAATTTCTTTTTGCAATACTTAAAGCTACACCAAACTCTTCACTATCTCTAGAATGATCATGTATCACTATTTCAAGTTGCCCATTGTTGCCTAGTCCATTATCATATTAGTCCTTTTACCAGTTTCATTTCTCCAACAATACTCAATATTTCTATAACAGAGACTTGTGTCTTTAAATATGAATAACATTTCTTATTTCCTTTTCTTATCTACAACTACAAAGTATTTGACCAATTTGTGTCTAGTGCCATACATGCAATAGTCTTAATACTGAATATTTTCCTCCCCACTTTCATGTTGATTTTCTATTTGTAAATTATATTTTGTGATCTGACAGTCTATACTAAAAAATTGGTCACTCCTATAGAATTTTGTTAATCATTTTAACCTTTTTTTAGCTAATTCAATATTCATCTCTTTTCATTATGTAGCTCTAAGAAATTATTCATTTATTGATGATATGTCTTGACACACACTTTCAATAGCTCTTTGTTGGATATGTTGAGTTGGTTAATAGAAATGGTTTACTCATAAAATAAAACCAAGTGACCTACTCATTCTCCTAAAGAGATGTCAACTCATATAATCAACAAACAATCGGAAATGGACCAAATGACAAGGATCTACAAAACCCTTCTACACTTATAGCTCTGCAAAACCAAGGAGGGTAATCCTTTATTTCTCATATAATCTCTACACCAAACTTACATTCTAAATCAATTAAGAAAATAAATCACATACCAGACTAAACATAATTAGGGAGATACTAAAAAATGACTAATTGTTCATTAATCTCAACGTAAAATGGAGCATGAGATAGGTAGTCTCTTTTAAATTTAGTACACATACAATCTTAAGATAAACTTCATTATTTTTCAAATATGTTGTAAAAAATAGATGAATTAGAACAAGGAAAAAATAGTAAACATTACAACTAATATCAATTTCATATCCATTGGGTTTGTTGTAAAATTTTCAAACATCAACACTTTATGATAAGAATTTATTTAATAACTTCTAGATAAAACATTACATTGCATTACAATATATTTCAACAGTATTTGTGACCTAAACTACTTATCAGAATCCTTGAATTAACCCTATGAATCTGTAATTTAAATACTCAAGTATTTTAATTAATTCTTTGAATTAATCCTTGAATCAAATCACATACATCATACCAATGTAGTTAATTAACAAGATCTTTGATTAAATTAAGAAAAAATAAATAGAACTCAAACACATGAGAGAGAGGCGAGAAATGTATGTATTCTCATTAATTTGAAATTAATCTAGTTATACAATGAGATAGACTTTAAATTTGACTCAAAACCTACAAAAAATAACACTGAATCTTTGTATTTTCTCTATCAAATATTTACAAAATTCTCTTAGATCATATAAAATTTCACCTAGGACCGACAAACCTAAACAATAGACTCTATCAAAAAGGATTTGGGCACCCCTGTCTCATGGCCTTGATTACCTTGTAGACAACAAGGGAGAAACAAGATACATGATAGAGGAGAGACATGACACAAATACATTTGACAAAACACCAACTTTAAAATAACTTAGACAAGACAAAAATTACAACCTCTTTCCAAGAAAAATACTTTTGCACCTTCTTACATCACATATTTTGATGAAGATCTATTTTTTGGACTGGTGAGTGCAAATAAAAATGGTTGGAGATGAAACTTTATGGTTCAAAAAGGTGATGTGCTAGAAAAACTGTCAGCCTAACTAACCAAATGTTTTTATTTTACTCCTCAACATAGATCGTAACCTAGGCATCATAATCCTCATATGTGGACTAATAAAAAATCATCACCTCATCTGACACTCTCTTGTATGGGGTATATTTGATGGCACATTGATTTACCTCTTCCTTAAAACTATCAAAGAATATACCTATGTTGATGATCTTGTCCATACTCTCTTCCAAGTTCCCTACATCCAGATCATCACAAATTTTATCAATTTTGGCCTCCATAATATTTTTAGCTTCATCCTTCTAGGCCTAAAAGGATTTTTACCTTCCATCTTGATCAATTATGCTTGGTAGGAGAGTCTCCCTCATTCCATTAAAATTATTTATTAACTCTCTCATCCTACCCTCAATGTGTTCAAGAAGCATTTAAAAATATTTTAATGTCCTAACAAAAAGGAAAGTAGATAGAATCTTGAGGGACTTTTCTTTATGGTACTTGGAGCCTAAATTGATCAATCTTAAAGACTTGTCCCTTTGTATCCAGTTATCATACAATGGTTTAGATACTTCCTTGTCCATGTCAAAATGATGGAAAACTTCATACAACAATGAATAGAAAGAGTGAATGCTTACCAATTTTTCTTCAACCTTCTCATTTAAATGATATAGGAAAGTTTGAACAATTTATTTCCTTTGAGAAAAAAAAGCCTACTCACTCTCAACAAATTTTCCTCTAATTCTTTTATTTTATCTTTTAATTGTCCCTTAGAGTCATCAATTGAACATTCTATTTCTTATATGATTGGTGGAACAGGGGAAGGTGGAGAAGTACCCCTATCAATTAAATTTGGTTTTAAAGAGGATGGAAAGAGAGTTGTATGTGTATAGGTTTGACCCTATAACTTTGCAATTGTCTAGTTCACTAGTTCAATGACACAACTTTGGCCTCCAATTCAATACATTTATTTGATACTTTGTCATATTCCCTAAATAGTTGGTGGTTGGTCAAAATAATAGCCTAGCAACTTCAAGGATTGGACATCCTTTCATAGTGATTCATTGCTTAAAATTACCACATGTCTACTTGGAATATCATGCTGAACTTCATTAAATCTATCTATTTGGGAACGTGAGCTTGAGATGGTGGCTGCAAGGTGTATGCTTTAGTTCTCTTCAAAAGTCATCACTACTAAAGTAAAAGTATTGCTGCAGGAAATTTATACTAAGAACTGAAACTACAACTTAACTCACAACTTAAAGGAAATGCTCAATAGTAAATTAATAATGCTTCGAAAGTAAATCTATGCTGCAGGAGACAACTGATGGTTCTTCTACCAATGGCTGCAAGAGAAATAGTGATTATCAACTTCAAGGAAACTTAATTAAGTCCTACTTAAACATGAACAGAGAATTCACCTCCCGCGTGGGCCCCCACATAAGTGTGAATAGATTTAAAACTTAGATGTTAAAATTTGGAACTATCATATATTCATTTAACAAAACACAAGTACAAGATAGAATATCAAAGTGTATTCACTTTGTTGCTAGATTATAATATGAACTCTTCAAAACATCTAACTAGCTTGGAATCATAAGTTCCAACTTATTTAAAAGAAACTAAGAAAACAAAACACCTAAAAAATAGGTCCTTCATTACATAGCATAACAACTTCAGTTATAGGAATGACAACATCATTTATGCAAGAGGATAAACCATATTTAGTGCCTCAAGAATATAGGAACACCGGTAACTAGATTGACCTAGTCTGTGTTATCAACCGCAAGGTTATGGAAGTAGTGGAGCCATGATAAATTATGGAAACAGTTATTTGCCTTGAAGGAACCACTTCATCATTTAGTCCTTACTCCTTGCTAACTTATTCTTCCCCTGCAAAAGGTTAGCATACAAAAATCTGCAACACAAATCCAAGGCAAAGATTTATAATAAGTTTTTGTATTTTAATGCATCCTTGTCACACGGTTGTAGGAACACTACCCATTAACACTAGAGAAGAGAAATACCAGATTTCATCATAATATCCATTAGTCTATATATATATATTTAGTATTTTCCTTTAGTGTCAAAAGTATCAGATATACACATGGCTAAAGTATAGGAACATAAAAGTCTACATAATGTTTATGAAAACCATAAGATATTTAAGTCTAGACTCAGAAAATCATAAACAAAACAACCTATAAACTAGACTCATCATTCCCCCTAGCTTAGTTGTTTGCTGGTCCCATAATAAACATAAAATTCTTCAACCTGGCTATCAGTTTGTAATCAGTAGTTGTCTTCTGTCCAGAACCTCCATTGGCAAGGCTCCAATAGAATCACTTTGTCTCTTTATGTCTTTTCCACTTTTCCTTCTCTCCCTTCATATCATAGCTGTCCAATTTTTTTGGGTTGGCTAGGAGAGGAGACATCAACAATGGCAGTTAAAAAATTAGTGGGATCCAAAAACTCACTTGCTCTCTCCCCAAAGAAATATACCAAGGTGCTCACCGATCGGCCATGTCAAAGTTTAGGGGTGAATGTGGTTCCTTATTTCTCAGCTCCCTAGATAAATTGATCCATCGCCATTGAATAGCATTTCTAGCTTTAGGCAATTCATAATTCACCAGTTGTTCATATGCATCAAATGCTACATTTCTAAGTGGATAGATGAGCTTGCTACCTGATTTAGAGGGGGAAATTCTTAACCAATCATAATAGCAAGTTTGAGGATCTTTGGTTTCATGTCTCAGATATAGGAGAATTTCTTTTTCTAAATCCCTATATAATTTGGCTTGTGTATCCCAACTAATCTCATTCTGTACCCAGGACATAAGGGCCTTAAGCTAGATGTCCCCAACATATAGTAAGGGGTTCCAAACTCGGTCATCTGGGACTGCTAGATTATGGAGGAACATTTCACACAGTAGATTTTGAATGGCTACAAGAGAATTATTGAAAGCTTGAGAAAACTGAGTAGGCTCTAGCAATGAGGGAGATCTATCTTGCATAATGTAGGTCATCTGATAGTTCAACAATTATTCTTTGAGAAACAAGGCATAAACTAGTAATGGAGACCTACAACCCATTAACTCGGGGATAAGGGATGTAACTTTGGTAAGTTTTTCTTGCAACTATTCCACTTTTTCCTCCTACTCAACAACCTCTTGAAAATGTTGGTCTATAACTCTATTTAACTCTTTCCTTGGCTACCTCCATTGTTCCCTTTCCGAATTTAATTGATTGGACAACTAAGAAATAATGGATAATAGGGACACAGAACTAGACTGACCTGACATAAATTTGTTAAAAGATTTATCTGTTGAAGAGAGAATAGGGGGCTTACCTTCTTTTGATTTTATCCCTTCCTTAGGATCTGTCCAAACCACCATGGATCTCTCAATATTAGAGCACTGTTGTGCAATAGAGGCCAATGTATCTAAACCCTCATTTAGAATTTTCTCTACTACCTTATTAACAAGGTCTACATCAATATTAGGGTTTTCTTCATATGGACTCCTCTTTTCTATAGGAGAAAATCTTGGTTCATCTTCTTCCATTATATAACTCTCTGAGTCATCACTATTTGAGTCATTTTTTTGAGGATTCCTAGAGGTTGAATCTTTCCTCTGAAATACATAAGCTTGCTCTTCTGAGCTGGAGTCATCACCAATTACAATTACTTCTATATTTTTTGGCTTATCAGGAACATGTTCTATTTCAATATCAGGAAACCCTTCAAATGTCTCTTGTTGCATAATCTTAGTCCCATGCTCTTCTTGCTCATAAATTTTAGGTTGTATTTTAGCTTCTTGCTGAATGTTTCTAAAATCTTCTTCTTTTTTCCCAGAAGTTTCTTGTTCTACATTTGACTCTTCAAATGGTATCTCTGCAGCCGCATGTGACTTCCTCCTATTACTTCTCCTTAATGGAGTTTCTTCCTTCTTTTCTAGAACTTTCTATTTTATGGAAGTGCTTGTGGCTATAGGAGAAGATTCCTTAGTCTGTTTACTAGTACTAGGATTATTTTTCTTATTCTTGTCTTTCTGAGAAACCCTCTTCGTCACAGGAGCAAATTTAGTCATTCCTACAAAAGTCTCCTCTTCCTCTTCATGAACTGACCTTGAAGTAGAGGAATGAGGGGAATTAGGAGTCCTAACCCTAGATTTCTTCTTGGATGAAGAACCTTGTCCAAGATCAATAATAATTTTCCTAACCCCTTTATCAGTTTGAATTCTCTACCCCACTCTTCGCCCAATAGGTTCTGGGGTTGGTTCTTTAAACCCTTGCAGTAGGAATTCATCCTAGGAAATTTTTGACTACTCCCTTAAAGTTTTCTCAACTATCAATTTGACTAAACAGTGATGTGAGAAAAAATTACATTTACCCTCTTGAAGTACAGTGGCCTGTTTTGACAAGATGCTAAACTATTGAAGATTTTTCAGCAGGCCAGTACTGACTATATATTTGTCATTAATGACACCATATGGAAAGTAGCATGCATGGAAGTCTTATGCAGTAAGCTTTTAGTATATGTAGCATGGACATGATATTAGCATGATATCATGGGCACAGAGGTTAATTGTTAGTACAGACAGTTATATAGTAGCTTGTGTCAGTAGTGTTCCTAACTGAGTAATAGACAATGTTCTATGTATGGTTGTCTGTATAGTTTTCATGAAGCCTTGTGTGCTTGGATATATGTTGAAGACATGCTAGTGATGTTTTAGTTATCAACACATAGTCTAATATTTAGTAGAAGTGAAGTTATGTAGTTTCTATTCACCAGTAGCAGTTTCCTATGTTTGTTTAGAAGAGCTGACATAGATTTTATTGGTTCTTGAGTTGCCCCTATCTTTTGGGTATGCACCCTTGGATTTAAGCTTAGATAAGATTTATTGATGTTCGGTTAAGAGTGCATGAAGTAATTTAGCTTGAGGAGAAAGATACAGTTATTTTGGGAGAGCCGATAGTGTGTAGCATGCGTCTAAAATTATCTTATTGGACAGGTCCCGGAATGTGTTGCATGCATAGTAAAGCTGATAGAATGTTTATTGGAGTTTGTTATGGTTTCTCTAATATAATTTCAAGTTGGTTCTAATAGGCCTACTTGATTATATCATTTGGAGGAAAGATATTTATAAGCAATCATTTGTGATTTCTTGAGTGTGGTTCATAGTTGATTAAGCAGAGCAGAGCAGAGTGTGTGAAGTGTTGAGCCATCAAAAGAAGGTCTATGTGACCAAGTAAAGTATTTATGCTATACATTGGAACTGATCTAGATAGCAAGTCGAAGCACAGTTCACCAAGATTCAGATATAGTGTGTATTTGTTAAACAGAAGGTTGTAGCCTTCGTGCCTTTGAGTAGTGAGCTCTCAGATAGTACATCCTCTCCCCTAATAGGGAAAATTGTAAAAGACTCCTAATAGGGTCTGACTCTTGACCAAGTCTACTATACTAAATATATTATAGAGCAACTCCTAACAGGGTTAAGGATCTTCTAACAAGGATCATAATACTCTAGTGCAAAATATTAGTGGGTGTCAATTCCCACTGGGGTTTTTAGCTATTTGGGTTTCCCCGTAACCAAAATATTGGTGTTGTGTTCATGTGTTCTTTCATTGTGTTTATGCTTTATGTTCAAGCATACTTAATTAGATAAAGAATTGATCTTGTAAATAATTGATTCACCCCCCCCTCCCTTCTCAGTTATCTCTTGGGACTATTCCTAACAATTGGTATCAGAGCCAAGTGCCCCGAAGAGAAAGCTTAACAGCTTGAGGTTGATTAGATGGTGTACTTCAATAAAGAAAGTCCTAAGTTTGATGGAGAGAATTATCTTGATTGGAAGAACAAGATGGTAACCCATTTGCAGTGCATTGGTTTTGAAGTTTTTGATGTAACTATCAAAACAACCAAGATACCTACCCTAGAAGACCTTGCACAGGATGATGCTATTGATAGGAAAAAGGAATTGTTTCATTAGAATTCTATTGCTAAAGAAGCCCTTATTAATACCCTATTTGATGGTGAGTTTTCAGAAATAAAAAAGGTAGATACAGGCCACAAAATATGGAAGCACCTATAAGACATATTTGAAGGAGACAAACAAGAAAATGATGCACACAGAAAGACATGGAAGATAAGATACAATGCATTAGAGATGTGGCTTGAAGAAAACATCAGAGCTTATGATCAAAGGAAAAATGAAGCAGTTGCTGGAATCATAAACAATGGTGGAGAGATTTCAGAGGAGGACATCATGGACAAGTTAATGACTACTCTCACTCCTGAATATGAAAGCAAGATCAACATCCTTGATGAGACCGTGCAGCTTACATAAAATTGCAAGAGAGAGACCTTGATCAACAAAATCTCAGCTTTTGAGATTTCAAGATTGAAGATAGAACCAAAGACTGAAACAACCTTCAAAGCAACAATTCATGGTAAGAAATCTGCAAAAACTTCTAGTAATTTTGATGATGATGATGATGAGAAAACACAAGATGATTTCATTTCTATGATTGCCAAAAGAGAAAAGAAAGGAAAAGGAAAATATGAAGGTCAATTACCATTTAAGTGCTTTTCATGTAATAAGATTGGTCACTTTGCATCTAAGTGTCCTCATAGAGCTAGAAAGTTCAAAAAGGATTACAAGCCTAAGTATTCTAAGGAATTCTACTATGATGGAGATGGAGTTTTAGATGAAGAATCTAGTGAAGAAGAAATTGGATTCATTGCTCTTGTAGGAAAAATGAATAATAAGACAGTTCATGAAGATAAGAAAGAGATTCAGAGCTAGCATTGATTTCACAAGCTGACATAAGGATAGACTAGATTATAGATAGTGGTTGTTCACATCACATGACAGGTGATAAAGATAGATTTGTTCATCTAGAAAAATACAATGGTGGTATGGTCAGATTTGGAGACAACACTCCTAAACCAATAGTTGGTAGAGGAGCCATCACCTTGGATGGAAAGAATAGTATTGATGATGTTCTTTTTGTTGATGGTTTGAAACACAACCTTCTTAATGTTGTATGGTTACTTGGAAAAGGCTATCAATTGGAGTTCAAAGATGAAAAAGTGCATCATTAACAACAAAGATGGTGTTATGATTGCATCAAGCTCAAAGACTATAGGTAATATTTTTGAACTCAATTTAGAAGCAAGTTGTTTTGTTGCTAAAGTTGATGACAGTTGGTTGTGGCATAAAAGACTATGTCATATCAATTTTGATAACATAGTAAAGATAAGCAATGTAAAGGCAGTAAGAGATCTGCCCAGCATAGCAAAGCCAGTTGATACTATATGCAAGGAATGTGTGATGGGAAATCATGTAAGAAATTCATTCAGGAGCAAGCAAAATTCAGACAAGAACAAGTTGGATCTGATTCACATAGACCTATGTAGTCCAACTCAAACAAGATCATACTATGGTGAAAGGCATTTCATTTTGTTTGTTGATGATTATACTAGAATGATGTGGTTTGCATTCTTGAAATATAAGTCAGAAGCATTTGAGAAATTCAAAATATTCAAAGCTAAGGTTGAGAATGAATCTAGACTAAAGATAACATGTTTGAGATCGGATAGAGGAGGAGAATTCACCTCTGATAGATTCTATGAGTACTAGGAAGCACATGGCATAAAGAGACAATTAAGTGCACCTAGAACCCCTCAACAGAATGGAATTATAGAGAGAAGGAATATGATCATCCCTGATACAGCGTGCACCATCATGATAGAAGGAAAATTTGCACACACCTATTGGAGAGATACGGTCAATACAATAGTCTACACCATCAATAGAATTCAATTAAGGCCAGGCACTGACAAAACACCATATGAGCTATGGTTTGGTAATGTTCCCATAGTAAAATACTTCAGAATCTTTGGAAGCAAGTGTTACATCAAGAGGGATGAAGCAGTAGGCAAGTTTGATGCAAGAAGTGATGAAGGTATTTTCCTTGGTTACTCTACTAAAAGTAAAGCTTATAGATGTTTCAATTTAAGATTGAAAAAGATCACTGAAAGTGCTCATGTTAAGATTGATGAAAATTTTATGGTTCAAGAAAGATATCATGATTACTCACCCATGATTGAAGAAGAACCCAGACCCTCCACTAGTGAGATAGTTATTAAAGAAATGTTTGACAGTATTGATGTGTTATTCAATGACCCTAAGACAAGTAAAGAAGAAACTCCTAAGGCTGATAAGTTAGCATCACCTAAAGTTCCAAAGTTTACATCTAGAAATCATTCCAAGATAGACATCATTGGAGATCAGAGCAGAAAAGTCTTAACAAGGTCACAAACAAAGAACTCAGCTAGTAGTGAAGCGATATGTTTAGTATCTCAAATTGAACCTTTAAGTGTTGAAGATGCATGTAATGATTCAGATTGGCATGATGCTATGAAAGAAGAACTTGATCAGATTGTTAAGAATGACACTTGGGAACTGGTCCCAAGACCTAGTGATAAGATTGTGATTGGAACAAAGTGGATATTTAGAAACAAGATGAATGATGATGGTACAATAGTAAGAAAAAAAGAAAGGCTAGTATGTAAGGGATATGCACAAAGAGAAGGCATTGATTATTCAAACACATTTGTAGCTATGAGAAGATTAGAAGCTATTAAGTTATTTCTAGCTTATGCTATAGTCAAAAACTTCAAAGTATATCAGATGGATGTCAAGTCAGCATTCCTGAATGGTGATTTGAAGGAAGAAGTATACATTGAGAATCCAGAAGGATTCACCTTATTTGACATATGTGATATGGTATGCAGATTGAAGATGGCCCTCTATGGACTTAAGAAAGCCCCTAGAGAATGGTATGAGAGACTAGATGGATATCTAACAAAGATTGGATTCAAGAAAGGAGCAGAAAATTGTAATCTATTCATTAGAGAGACATCTGAAGGTTTACTACTTGTAGCTATATTTGTTGATGACATTATCTTTGGAGGTAATGACAAACTAAGTGTAGAATTTTCCAAAGAAATGTAGAATGAGTTTGAGATGAGTATGATTGGTCTTATCAAATACTTTTTAGGAATAAATGTGAAGCAGATAGAAAAAAGGAATTTTTATTAATCAGTCCAAATATGTGAAAGAGATACTAAATAAATTCAAGATGGATAATTGCAAGCCAGTAGGAACACCTATGATCATTGGATGCAAGCTTACAAAAGAAGACGACTCACTAGTAGTAGATATAACATTGTATAATTCTATGATTGGTAAATATCTTACTCAGACTAGACCTGATATTTCAAATGCAGTTGACATAGTTGGAAGATTTGCATAAGACCCTAAACAAAGTCACCTCATGGTAGTAAAGAGAATATACAGATACTTGTAGGTCACTATAGATTATGGTCTATGGTATCCTAATTTAAAAAATGTTGAGCTTCATGTGTACATTGATGCAAATTGGGCAGGATGTGTTGATGACAGAAAGAGTACTTCAGGTGGAGCATTATTTATTAGTGATAGACTTGTCACTTGGACAAGCAAGAAACAAAATTTTATTTCTCAGTCAACAGTAGAAGCGAAGTATGTTGTAGCAGCCCTAAATTGTTCTACAATTGTTTGGATCAAGTAGATGATAAATGATTTTGGAATTCAGATTGATTATCCTATTGTTATTCACTATGATAACACTAGCACTATCAATATGTCAAAGAACCCTATGATGCATGCAAAGACAAAGCACATTGAGATCAAGTATCACTTCCTAAGAGAGAAAGTGGTAGAGAAAGAAGTCAAGTTGGACTATGTGAGTACTAAAGATTAGTTGGAAGATATATTCACAAAGCCCTTGCCTAAGGATAATTTTGAGTATCTCAGGGAGAATTTGGGAGTCATTCCCTTCCCTGATTCTGCTTAGAAGAAAGGAGGAAAGGCATAAGTCCTTAGGGACTGATGGAAGGTTGACTACTCTACCTCAGGAGTAGTACCAGTGCTTAAAATGAATGGCACCCTTTTCCATTGATGTCAAAGGGGGAGTAATATACAGAGTCATGAAAAATAGAAGTAAAAAGGAGGAGTAATATACTAAGGGGGAGCAGCACTCAGTTATAACAGTAGTTCAGTTGAGGAAATGGATAATATTGGAAAATATTGTAGTAGATGAAGGAATCATCTTTGGGGGAGTTTTGAAGAGGAAATGAAGAATGTTATAAAAGAAATGTTCATTTGGGTTGGTGGTGGTTTTTCATTCCACATGTTGCCATCAATGCCAAAGGGGGGGATTGTTGGAGATTTGCTAGCAGGTCAGTACTAACTGTATGTTTGTCATTGATTACAACATATGGAAAGTAGCATGCATGGAAGTCTTATGTAGTAAGCTTTTAGTATATGTAGCATGGACATGATATCAGCATGATATCATGGGCGCAAAGGTTAACTATTAGTACAAATAGTTATATAGCAGCTTGTGTCAGTAGTGTTCCTGGCTAAGTAACAAATAGTGTTCTGTGTATGGTTGTCTGTAAAATTGTCACGAAGCCTTGCACACTTGGATATATGTTGAAGACATGCTATTGATGTTTCTATTATGGACGCATAGTTTTATATTTAGTAGACGTGAAGTTATGCAGTCGCTATTCACTAGTAGCAGTTTCCTGTGTTTGTTCAGAAGAGCCGACAGATATTTTATTGGTTCTTGAGTTGCACCTATCTTTTGGGTATGCACCCTTGGATTTAAGCTTAGAGAAGAGTTATTGATGTTCAGTTAAGAGCGCATGAATTAATTTAGCTTGAGGAGAAAGATACAGTTATTTTGGTAGAGCTAACATTATGTAGCGTGCATCTACAGTTATCTTATTAGACAGGTCCCAGAATGTTTTGCATGCATAGTAAAGCCGACAGAATGTTTATTGGAGTTTTTTATGGTTTCTCTAATATGATTTCAAGGTGGTTCTAATAGGATAACTTAATTATATCATTTGGAGAAAAGATATTTATATGCAGTCGTTTGTGATTGCTTGAGTGTGGTTCATAGTTGATTAAGCAGACTAGAGCAAAGTGTGTGAAGTATTGAGCCATCAAAAGGTCTATGTGACCAAGTAAAGTATTTGTGCTATACATTGGAACTGATCCAGATAGAAATTGAAAGCCCAGTTCACCAAGATTCAGATATAGTGTGTATTTGTTAAATAGAAGGTTGTAGCCTTCGCCCCTTTGAGAAGTGAGCTCTCGGATAGTGCATCCTCTCCCCTAATAGGGAAAATTGTAAAAGACTCCTAATAGGGTCTAACCCTTGACTAGGTCTACTATACTAAATATATTGTAAAGCAACTCCTAACAGGGTTAAGGATCTTCTAACAAGGATCATAATACTCTAGTGCAGAATATTAGTGGGTGTCAATTCCCACCGGGGTTTTTACCTATTCTGGTTTCCCCGTAACCAAAATATCGGTGTTGTGTTCATGTGTTGTTTCATTGTATTTATGCTTTATGTTTAAGTATACTTAATTAGATAAAGAATTGAATCTTGTAGATAACTGATTCACCCCCCCTCTCAGTTATCTCTTGGGACTATTCCTAACATAAACATGAAACTAGGAACATTGATGGGCCTATTGTCATGCCTTAGACAACTCAAAATTTTAAAATGAACAGAATGTAGGTATGAATGCCATCCTTCACAAGTAAAATATCTAATGATAGGAACCACACATTGACTCTCAACCCTTTGACTATAGCCACACCGTCTTTTAATGAGCTTAGAAACTGTAGCATGAGTTCATCAGCTGGTTAGCTTTTGGATATAATCCATCCAACCCCTTGCTTGAAAATATGGTCTACAGGTTTGGTCCTCTAGTAGGATATTATGCACAGTGGGTTCCCTACGAATGAGGTCACATCCATTTTCAGGTTGTCAAAATACCCAAAATAGAGTTGTAGGAGATTAAAATAGTCAAGAATAGATTCAGACAAGGAGGCTTGAAAAGGCAAGTTACAGGAAGGTTTCAAACATAGAAAGTTCTAGCAGTGTAGTTCAGAAAATGAGCTCATAAGTAATATGAATGCAAATCAATAACATCTGTTAACTACTCATAATTACTCTAAATAACTCATTCATAGACTTTCGTACTTAACATGTACTCACCACCCTCACTTAATATGTGTGAAATAACAATGCAACACAAAGCTCTTCAAAAAGTATTAAATCATGACAAGAAATGCAAGTACAACATCATAAAAGAATAAACATAAAGATTTCATAAACATAATGACAAAAATGATATAACTTCCCCCCCAGCTAAATTAGGCAAGTGGTCCCACACTTTCACAGGTGACAAGGCATATGCAAAAATAATTGGAAAAACAAATTAAAGCATCATACCTTGGAAAGTGTATGGACTTGAATTGTTGCTGAGGTGGCAGTCATTGTTATCCATGAATGAAGAATAAATGAAATGGGTGGGTGAAAGACATGAAATGAAATGGAATTTTATTATGGAGAAGTAACTTTCCTTAGGAAACCATTTATTATAAAAGTGATGAGAACTTTTAGAGTGAAGAAGGAAAATGAGTAGAAAGCTCATTACAAGAGGCTGCAGGAAGTGTATCATCGGCAGAGGATGAAAATTGCTACAAGAACTCTTCCTTACTCTGGGGTTTGTGATATAACTTCAACCTATGACCATTGACTAATAATTTGAACCGAACTGGATCAACTATGGAAAGTTGGACCACACCATTCGGAAATACTGCTATAATCTCATACGGTCCTAACCACCTTGTTTGGAATTATCTTGGATTATGTTGATACCGAGAGTCATAGAGGAGTACCCAGTCACCAAAAGAAAAGATTTTATCCTTAACATACTTGTCATGCCATTGCTTACACTGGTGTTGTATCAATTCTATGTTGTGCAGGGTAGATTTGCGCCATTCATCAAGACAATTCAAGCTCATTATCCATTCTTGTTGTGTTGTAGTGAGATCCATACCAAGATCAAGAGTTTTCATTAGTGTCTTATGTTCAAATTATATAGGCATAACTACAGACTAACCATCTACAAGCTCAAAGGTTGTGAAGCCGGTTGTAGATTTCCAAGTAGTCCGGTAAGCCCAAAGAGCTTCAGGAAGGTGTGTGGCCCAATCTTTCTTATGGATGGCTACAGTTTTGGTGAGAATAGATTCCACGTCCCGATTGGTAACTTCTACCTTCCCATTTTCTTAGGGATGATAAGGTGAGGATTTACCATGCCTTATGTTATATTCTTCCATCAGGGCAGCTATCAAATTAGAAGTAAATTGAGGACCTTGATCAGATTGAAGCTCCCTAGGTACCCCAAATCTTGTGAATATGAACTCATAAATAAATTTTGCAACATTTTTATCCCTTGGGTGCTTCATAGGTTTAGCCTCAGCCCACTTTGTAACATAGTCAGTGCATACAAGGATATAGGATTGACCTTATGAAGATGGCTCAATAGGACCGACGAAGTCAATCCCCCATTTATCAAAGGGTGCAACAATTACCTATTGCTACAGGGGCATTTAATTTGTCTTAGTAGGTCATCCCATGCATTGGCATTTGTCACACTTTTTGGTGTACTGAGTAGCATCTTTGTGTAAACTGGGCCAGTAGTAGCCTGTAGTCAAGATCTTCAATGATGTTCTTTTGGCAGCAAAATGTCCACCACAAGGTTCATCATGACATGACATGAGGATATCATATGTTTCATACTCTCTTATGCATGTTCTAGTTACTTGATTAGGACCAATATAAAACATGAATCCAAAAATCCATAAATAATTAAAGCTCTTTTCAGTCAACAATCTTCTTTCTTTAGCAGAGAAATGAGCGGGTGTCTTACTAGTGGTGAGATAATTTGCAATATCGACAAACTAGGGATTGTGTGAAAATAGTAGAAATAGGTTCTCATTAGGAAAACTATCCTTAATGGTTGTAGGATCATTAGGGAGATGCAACCTAGAAATAAAATCAGCTACCACAGTGGCCTTACCAGGTTTGTCGACTATGGTGATGTCAAATTCCTGCATAAGGAGCAACCAGTGAGCGAGTCATCTAGAGATTACAAGCTTTTTCATGAGATACTTAATAGCAGAATGATCAGTATGCACATAGATCTCATATCTAGTAATGTAGTGTTTGAATTTATTCAGGGTATAGATGACCGCAAGCAGTTCTTTTTCAGTAACAGTATAATTAAACTTAGTACCTTGCAAATTTTTACTAATAAAGTAAATAGCATTCTCAATGGAGTCCACCTTCTGACTAAGGATAGCACCAATAGCATAATCTGATGTGTCAGTATGAATGTGAAAAGGCAAGCCCCAGCTAGGTCCTCTCAAAATTGGTGTTGTGGTGAGAACTTCCTTAAGTTGCAAGAAAGACTTTGCACACTTAGAGTCCCAAGAAAATTTAGCATCCTTTTTGAGCAAGTTATACAGTGGTGTTGCAAGCCGAGTGAAATCCTTTATGAACCTTCTATAATACCCAACATGTCCAAGAAAACTCCACACATTTTTGTTTTGCTGGAGTAAGCAATGTGCTAATCACTTCAATCTTGGTAGGATCCACTTGAATACCTTTGGAAGATATGAAATGCCTGAAGACAACCCCTTCTTTCATCATCATGAAGCATTTCTCACTATTGAGAGAAAGGTTGTAATCACATCTTTGAAGGAATTTTTCCAAGTTTTCCTTAGCCTCATCAAAAGTATGCCCATATGTGGTAAAGTCATCCATGTAAATCTCCATGCAATCAGCAAATATATCAAATAATATACTTATCACGGCTCGCTGGAAAGTGGCAGGAGCATTGCACAACCTAAAAGGTAGCACTAATTACAAAAATGTTCCCCATGGGCATGTGAATGTTGTCTTCTCCTGGTCCTCAAGTGCTATCTGTATCTGATTATAACCACTAAATCCATCTAGAAAAGAGAAGTATTTTTTACCAACCAGGTTATCAAGGACTTGATCTATGAATGACAATGGGAAGTGGTCCTTCTTAGTTGCTGAGTTAAGCCCTCTATAGTTGACACAAAATCTCCACTTTCCTCCTTTCTTGGGTACTATAATGAGAGGGGAGACCCACTGACTATTAGAAATGGGATAAATGAAGCCAACATTTAATAACTTCTGCAACTCATTCTTAACTATATCCCTTAAAGTGGGATTAACCCTCCTTTGAGGTTGGTGGAAAGGTCTGTATTCAGGACATATAGATTTTAAGAGTGCAGAGTTTAGGATCTAGGCCTTTCATATCAGTATAATCCCAAGCAAAAGCTTGTTGATGTTCTTATAGAAGCTGCAGGACAACTTTCTGCTGAGAGAGTGACAAAGAACTACTCATATTTAATTCCCATCCTAGACTAACTTCTATCTTAATGACCTTTTTAGCCATGGACAACTAAGCAATTAGAAAAGACTCCATCTCATGAGGCAATAATATATGAAGGAATTGTGAAGTTTCTAAATACTATGGAGCATTTGGAGGTGGTAACAAAGTTTCCAGAACACAGTCCACTTGGGGACACATTTGGGAGTGCACTCCCTATTCATTCATGACAATGGAGAAAATTATCTCATCTTCTCCCCTAGTGGCTACAAATGGCTCCTTGGATATCATCATTAACTGGCAGATTGAATTGACCTTGGGTTCAGTATCACCCAAGTCTGGCCAGATTATTTGGTCATCTTGCAATAGAGGTTGAGCTGGGGAATATAGAGTCATATTTTTAGTGTTGACTCCATTGGATATAGTCATTTTTCCTTACTAACATGCTATATAGGCATCTACAGTAGCCAAGCATGGCCTACCTAGAATTATTGGATACCCTCCCATGTTAGCCTTTGGAGAGAGAACAAAAAAGTCAACTAGATACTCCCAAGAATTCAAGGTGACTATGACATCCTCTACCATCCCATCAGGTGTAATGGTGGAACTATTAGTAAGCTGAAGGATGGTTGGGGTTTCCCTAAGACCAATGATATGCAATAGAGACATTACTTCCTTGGCCATGACATTTATGGATGCACCTAAGTCAACTAGAGCATTTTGAACTTGTATTCCTTGAATAGTGACTGTAACCATAGGGCTACCAAGATTAGAATACTTTGGAACTGTCAATTTCTCCAACATTAGGTCAGATAATTGTCCTAGGACATGTATGGTTTTAGGATCCTTTTTCTTCCTCCCAAGTTGTTTTATACAGGCTTCCTTGATGGCTTTAGTATAAGCAGGCACTTCCTTGATGGCATCTAGCAGTGGTATTTTGACTGTCATTTTCTTTAGTTGGGTAAGAAAATCCAATACTACTTGGTTCTCCACTTGCTTAGCTTGTTCCTCCAACTGATGAGGAAATGGGGGCTCCTGAGGTGCAAGAGAGGTAGGTTTGACTAGAAATTCAGTTGGCTCTGCCGAGGCATCCTCAACTTCAGTGGTGATAGGCTGTTGTGGAGGAGAAAGGGTTGTGCCTAATCTTAATTGAATATTATTCAAGGAAACAACATAGCTTTGTTGTTGTTCTATGGCCTTGGTATTGTTTGGATTAGGGGTAGGCTGACTAGGCAATTGATTCTATTTAGGGGAAGTAGTGTTGGCTACAAGAGGAGGCATCAGAGTCTGCTACTAAGGTGGTGGCATCAAAGCTTGTTGGCTTGATTGGTTCATCCAATTGTGTGGTTGTTACCACCCTTGCTGAGGTTGTTGCTAGGTTTGTTGAGGTTGTTGCCAACTCTGATGAGGCTGCTACCAGCCTTGCTGAGGCTACTAACAACCTTACTAAGGTTGTTTCCAACCTTGCTGAGGTTGCTACCAGCCCTGATGAGGTTGTTGCCAGCCTTGCTGAGGTTGTTTCCAACCTTGTTGAGGCTACTGCCAACTATTATACCCACTAAAACCACTATGTTGTTGATTTTTCCATGCATTATTATTATTAAAATTTTGGAGAGGATCTTGGGGAATACCTAGTCTCTGAGCCCCTAGTTGCCTTTGGGTAATGTAGAGTACCTCTCAATTTTTATCGATGGCTTTAAACTCAGTGGGCATAGGTTGTGACTCTAGGCTTGCAACAGATTTGCACCAACAATTCTTTTTCTTCTCCCTACAGTTTGGATAGTATTCTGCTAGCATAGCATCAGCTTCATCTTTCTTTCTTCTCACTTGCATGGTATCCAACTGTGTTGCAACATCATTGATGATGCCTTTCTTAAAGTCAGATAGAAAATTAGATAGCTCCATTTTTTATACTCCTGAACCACCATTAGACTTATGAGGTAAGTCTCTCAATCCTCTTCCCTCCTCAACTATAGCTCTGGAATAGTTCGTGCATATATCCATTATTTCAGCCCAATTTTTCTGAGTAATATCACCTCTTGCCATGAGGTCAAGGGCCTCAATACTTCCATCACCCACACCTTTCAGAGAAAGATGTTTCTGGGATTCTGGATTCAAGTCATGTCATGTATTGCACTGTAGGTTGAACATGAACCTGGAGACATAATCCTCCAAGGTTTCATCATCTCTTTGGGACATTTTAAAAATGTCATCTCCTTTTAGGTCTCTTCCTCTGCAATACTCCTTGTACTTTGAAAGAAACATATTTCTCATCATAGGCCAATCTTGTACAGCATTGGAACCCAGGCTCATGAACCATTGTAAAGAAGCTTCCTTCAAGGTAGAGGGAAACAACTTCATCTTATGGGTATCAGTTGAGAAGTCATAACTCCTGCATAGTATATTGAACTCAAAGAGAAATGTCTCATGATCTTCTATGATAAGGCCATAGAATTTTGTAAGCACGGTAGTAGGTATATTCTTCAGGTTTTGGTTAACTTGCTGATTAGGAATAGGAAAAGAGAAGGTAGGCTAGGCCATTATTGGTTGAAATTCAGGTTCAACAAATAGGTCATTCAAATGGTATGATTCCTCTAAGGTTGTAGGCAAAGGAAATTGTTCATAGGCATCTGCAAATATATTCTCAAATGGTTCTTCTTCTTGTATGTTCTCAACGTGGGATTCTTTAGATTCTTGATTAAAAACCTTAAATGGTTCTACTTGGATAATATTAGGAAGGAATCTCCCAATATGATCCCTACGTCTATGCATATAAATAATGCAGAATGTAAACTTAATTAAAGACTTCTGGGTTAAACTAAATTGACACCATCCCCAGCAGCGGTGCCAAAAATGGTTGGTCAAAATAATACCCTAGTAACTTCAAGGATTGGACATCCTTTCATAGTGATTCATTGCTTAAAATTACCACATGTCTACTTGGAATATCATGCTGGACTTCATTAAATGTATCAATTCAGGAATGTGAGCTTGAGATGGTGGCTACAAGGTATATGCTTTAGTTCTCTTCAAAAGTCATCACTACTAAAGTAAAAGTATTGCTGCAGGAAATTTATACTAAGAACTGAAACTACAACTTAAAGGAAATGCTCAACAGTAAACTACTAATGCTTCGAAAGTAAATCTATGTTGTAGGAGACAGCTGATGGTTCTGCTACCAATGGTTGTAGGAGAAACAATGCTTATCAACTTCAAGGAAACTTAACTAAGTCCTACTTGAACATGAATAGAGAATTCACCTTCCGCGTGGGCCCCCATGGAAGTGTGAATAGATTTAAAACTCAGATGTTAAAATCTAGAACTGTCATATATTCATTTAATAAAACACAAGTACAAGATAGAATATCAAAGTGTATTCACTTTGTTGCTGGATTACAATATGAACTCCTCAAAACATCTAACTAGCTCGGAATCATAAGTTCCAGCTTATTTAAAAGAAACTAAGAAAACATAACACCTAAAAACTAGGTCCTTCATTACATAGCATAAAAACTTCAATTATAGGAATGACAACATCATTTATGCAAGAGGATAAACCATATTTAGTGCCTCAAGAATATAGGAACATCGGTAACTGGATTGACCTGGTCTGTGTTATCAACCGCAAGGTTATGGAAGTAGTGGAGCCATGATAAATTTTGGAAATAGTTATCCACCTTGAAGGAACCACTTCATCATTGAGTCCTTACTCCTTGTTGACTTATTCTTCCCCTACAAAAGGTTAGCATACAAAAATCCCCAACACAAATCCAAGGCAAAGATTTATAATAAGTTTTCATATTTTAATGCATCCTTGTCACACGGCTACAGGAACACTACCCATTAACAATAGAGAAGAGAAATACTAGATTTCATCATAATATCCATTAGTCTATATATATATATTCACTATTTTCCTTTAGTGTCAAAAGTATCAGATATACACATGGCTAAAGCATAGGAACATAAAATTATACATAACATTTATGAAAACCATAAGATATTTAAGTCTAGACTCAGAAAATCATAAACAAAACAACCCATAAACTAGACTCATCAGTTGGTTCCATCTCAGTCTGTATTCTTATATATATTCCTTTTCCCTCCTGGAGACATCATGTGCCATTTTGATAGTTTCCATCACCATCTTTGTAGCATCCACCCCCTAAGTATCTACCATCCTTTGAATTATAACATTTCACCTCATACTTGGATTGATATCTACAATATTTGGTTTCTGTGTGGATGGCGATAAGGACGAAATGGCTAGTGTAGCTTAATCATTTTTTTAATAGGAAGCCTTCATAGCAAGATCAACCTATTGTACCTCATTTCCTTGAATTTTCATACTTCTCCTTACAACATCAAAGTCCATATCATCAACAATTTTCAACTTTGTTAGGTTCAAAACCCTTGATTGGTGTACTATTTTATTCCCCTCCTCTAGGGTGATAGATCCAAACTCATTTTTCATTTCTAATTGAACTTATTGCTCTTTTTTTTTGCATATCTATCAGGATTTTTAGCCTTTCTTTCTTCACACCTCTTATGGCATTCATCCAATTTCATTTTCCATAATAATTTCTAAAATGTAGTAGTCTTGATAAAAATTTCATCCTCAAGGAAAGCAATACATGCTTCCCTCCTCATATCCTTTTTGACTTTTCCTTTTACCTCTAGAGCAGTAAAATCAAGGAGAAGGGAAATAGGTGCAATTGGCATCCCAACCTAAAAATCATCTTCATGAATGAAAATACAAAATTCTCCTCCTCAGAATCATTGGATTCACCAAGAACATCCTCAACAACAATTGGCTCTTGTTTCTCACCTTTTCCCTTAGATTTTGGAGATAATGGTGGTGGGGAATGAGGTGGAGTATCCTCTCTCCTAGGTCTTTCTATTGGCTCTTAAATGTAAATTCCCTTCAATTTTATAGGAGGAGATGGAGAAGGTCTTCTTTTGTATTCAATTATTTTCTTTCCCTTCCTCTTCTTCTCCTCATCATCACTGTCACTACTGATAGGGTCACCCCTAACCCTTTTCCAAACCTTGACATGTAAAGGATGGTACTCAGGAGGTCTCTCTTCTACCTTTCCTTCTCCTTGAAGTGGATCTATTGGTGTTTCCTATGAAAGCACAACACTTGGCCCCAATGGTGCACCACTTGATCTCAATCTATCTAACTTTTTCCTTAAGGTAGTAACACAATCATTGAAGTAATTGAAGAAAATATTAATTTTTGCATAGAAAGGAGAAATGGTGCATAGGGGATCATATGTGGGTTATATATTCCTTACCTCATCCCACAATTGCATATACGCCAACCACTTCTTTTTATCCTCCTATTTATTCTCATCATAAATATCTATGATATAATCCTTCAAGTAATTAAACTCATGAAATATTTTGGTCATCTTAATTCTTTCTCTAAATATATTATAAAAATTTTCTAGGTCACTATGTCTAGGAAAATTGACCCTCATACCATAAGGCTACAAAATATTCTGGAAGTGAACCCATCTCCCTTTGATGACAAAAAAAAATGACAATACTATGACATGGACAAAAATGGTCCCCTTGCCTTTTCCTATTAATTATTTCTCCTGAATCCAAGAAATTTTCCTCATAATATCTTCAAATCCCAATCTCATATTTACACAATAAGGAAACACAAAATTCCTACCACTGAAGCCATTTATTATGATTATAGTGTTGACATTTTATGGAATAATGTCTCCCCAATTATAATCAACACCAAGCTATGCCACTCTCTCTTTAGGTCTCAAAAATCAAGCAACTATTTTGGTAGCCTTGGTGGATTAAAAATTAACCTTTCCCTAAGCTTTGATGCATAGAAATTTTCAAACAAAACATAATTGGAAGATTCTTTGTCATTTGACAAAACTATGCTCCATGTCTGTACCGACAAAGGTTCACCATTTATTTCTCTTATTAGAGTCATATGTTGTGCAAAGTAATCAACATTATTTCCTAGAAACATATGCATCAACAAGGAATACCATAAGAAATAATTCACTCCTCCCTTCTTCAAATTAACCAATCCTTCATGAATCTCTTCCACAATATATGACATAGTCATATTTGTATGGCCATGTACATGTACACTCAATGGTTACTATAGACCCAAATTATTTCCAAACAACTAATACAAAGAGTATAAATTATCCCTCAAATGCACATCAAAAGCCTCAACTGGAAAAGCATCCTTACCAACATAAAATCTGGTAGTCCTGACCTTCACAAGGTGAGTTGGCAATAACTATCCTCCAAAAAAATCTTTGGTCTTTTTATACTGGACTTCAAATACCTTTAATTCTACAAGCTCTAAGATCCCCACCATCTCATAAGTGAAAAACACTTCTTGGAACCTCTCTCTACATAGTTTAAGAATAGGCTCTCTAGTATTATCCCTTACTACCCTTGACACTAGATCATATCTATCTACAATTGATAGCATCAAATATACATGCATGAACACATTTGGAACCACAAACTTTCCCAGGTCATATTCCCATGCATTTACTTTGGTTTTGATAAGTTTGATAGCCCATGCCACCTTCTAAATAATTCCAACCTAGTCATATGAAAAATGGCATCATAAATATGTGAGACCTAGTCATACAAACCCTCATCAATTCTCCATCCTTTAACCAGTTTCAATCCATCATATATATAATTTTTTGAGGGCTTTAATTGGTCCATAAAATAATCTAATAGGCTTCTCTTCAATTAATTCATTTGGCTTGAGTGTTGTCTTAATGGATACATTTTACAACTATGGTTCTACATACTGGTAAATTAGAAATATAAAAACTAGGGTTACTTAAGTAAAATAAGAATTCTTCATGAAACCCTACTCAATTTCAAGAAATCACTTTCCCATTACCATCTAAAATTCAAATGAAACATTTTCCCCACAAATTATAGCAATGAAACCATATAATTCTTTAGTAAAATGACAGGAGGATTGAAACCTAACTTACAACTTTTGCACATGGAACAATACTGAATTTTGCACAACAACACCTCCTTCGATCACTTCAATAGCTCCAAAGAGCTTTACAATTGTAATCGAATGTAGAATGAAAAAAAGGAAAGATCAAAAGGGACTTTTAATTACCATCTGAAACTACCTCCATTCTGTCATGTCCACCATCAATTCAAACAAGTGAACAAATGACTTGAAAACATTTACATCTAGAATTTAAAACTCAGTTATTGATCCCCTCCAAGCTAGCAACATTCAATGGTCATGATTAGTTAAATTGAAATCGACCAACATGTAAGAAAGTGGGCCCAAAACTTATCTAATGAGAAAGTGCAACATTAGAAGAAAAAGCATGTTAGCACTCTGTCCCACCATCCTTCAAACTTTGTTGATGAGTATACGTGGCACAATCCTATGATCCTACATAAATTAAAATTTGAGCTACTTTCATCACGGGATCACGCGGACCATCAATATCTACATTATATTAACCATAAAAAACCCATAAGAGACCTATAACCATTGATCACCTTTTCACTCAAAATAAAACATCTCTTTTGATTTTCCCATGTGCTAAAAGATTGGCATTTAAGTTGTAAATATTTTAATCTTGAATATAATTAAAAACTATAATATAAAACCCTTTGTCTACAAAATAGACAAATCAATTTCTATCATTTGTCACACTCCTTGGTCCCACTTCATAGTTTCTCACTGGCACAAGACATGTGGTATCATATATCAAACCCACACTAAATGATCTTTGAACACTTTTGATCATGAGATCACGAGAGCCATATATCTTTGTAGAACTATATCCTCTGAGAAACGAGTGGAATTGAGAATGTTTTCTAATAGACTAAAAGATCATCATTGAAAAAGACCATGTGCAAAATGATGAGCTATTAGTAGTTCCATTTAACCAAATGGGATGCTAGGCATAACCTAAAGTTTAAAAAAAATACCACCATCCAACCAGTAAAGGATAGATGGCACACTCCTGTCATCCCGCAAACATAAGGAAATGTGTTGTGACCTTATCATGGGATAGAGGGGAAAATAACAAAATGACACGTTGCCATCTGTTGAAAGAGATAAAGGGTCCTTCTTAACATAAGGATTAAACACTTAGCGAAAAATAAAGGAGGGACCACTAGCACGAACATAGGGAAATAAAACATATGATGAGGAAATATTAAAAAGGGTTGATGCTTAATGACTTAAAAGTGCTAGGATTTAAAATAGATGACCCTCTTTACAAAAAAAAACAAACCCATCCTTAAGTTAGAAAAAATGTAACTACAAATTAGAAATACTTATGGTTAACTCATCATTTAAACAACATTTTAACATAAAACCCTAAACCCTCCATCCCAAAAGCCATGAAAAACACTTACAAAAACCCTAAAATGACACAAAAAACCATTTTGAACCTAAGATTTTTGCAAGGTCAAAAATTTCACCGACATGTTGCTCCATATAATCCAATTTTTGGTCCCACATGATTGCCTTGTATAATTACATGATAGATTCATTTTGTAATGATCTTATTGTATTAGCACCATGACAATTTGTACTCCAATTTTCTTACCTCATAATGCATCATTGATTATTATACCTCTTGTAGTAGATTAAGATATTCTTGACATCTTTTATTTATTTTACTAATTCTCATTATAATGGTTTAGAATACAAGGTTTCATATTATAATAACATGTCCCTCAAAGAGTCTATTATCTTCAAACTAGATCTGTAACTATAAAATATGATAAGCTAAAAGGTTTCAGGTTATAAATGACCCATCTCTTTAATAACTTACTATCTTCACCTGTAGCTTCACATGGAAAAAAACTTGTTAACTTTAAATATTTATTGATTTACATCTTTCATTCCTTTTTTTGGTTCATTCTAGATTAATTTGATTGAGATATATGTGTATGGTAGTCATCTTAGTGAGAAGGATTAAAATACACCATTGCTTAGTCCATGAAATGACACCATTTTGGTTCCCTTTGTAGGTACTCTGAGGATATGGGACCCAATCTTCAATTTGCACAGTCAAGCTCAACACAGTCTGACATTAACAAGAAATGATGGATCCATCCCTTCTCTCTCATGAATTCTATGCTTGTATATCTTTTTCAAATTGTTTTTTTAGATTATCCATGATGTGTGGATCCATTGTGATTTATATTTTCTTTTGTAAATCAATTATATTTCAAAAAATAGAAATGTACTTGTATCTTTTGATTTGTAACATAAAATAGTTTGTATACATTTTCCTTTTGTAAAGACATGAAACCTTTGTGATTATTTCTATGTTGTTTAATGAGAAATATTATTTGAATGGAAACCTAATTTTCTCCAAAGTAGCACAATGTATTATGAATAAGCATTTCCTTTATAACTGAAAATTGATGAAAAACTTAGGCAAGGTACAATAATCACTTTTAAAATTTAGCAATCTAAACCAGCTCATGAATTTGAGCATGTATTAAAAATTGGTAACATTTATGGCAACCTCTCAGGGTTTTTTTCCTGTGAAACAAAATAGACGAGCTTCTTTTTTGCAATCCATTCATTAAGTACAAAGTCTTCTCTAAACTTTAGAAAATTGAAACCCTCTCCTAACCAAAACTTAAAAATAACTAACTGAAACATAAACACTGAAATAAGTTTAAGTTGATAAGGAATATTAGCATTGTGTGTGGCGTATATGCATGGTATAAGCCAATGATCTATAAACTCCTATCTCATATGGTGGGTATAATCTTTAGGAAATGATGATATTCATTACCCTCTTAGCCTTTTTTTAGTGACACTCAACTGAAAACAAAATTGAAACAAGTTGGATGGTGAGCGTCACCAAAATTATGTGAAGCAAATACTCTATTGTATGGAATAATAAAGTTATCAATTCTTGTTTCTATGATAAGTACCCTCTTGATAGAGTGCTAATGTATTTTATTGGCCCAACTTCAAACTCCTTCACACAACTAAAAACTAAACTTAAACATGTTGTTTTATGAGAACTTTATTAAGTAAATGTGTGTCTTCTTATAGAATCCAACCATGGATGAATGTTGCTATAATATTATATGCGTATTTGATTTAGTTTTCACTCAAACAATAAGAATAAATGGTAATTGAACTAACAATGCACCAACTAGAACTTATTCAAATCTAAAATTAACTGCAATCCTCTACTCTAATGTGCAAAAACACTTATTCACTAATCAACCATACCTCAAAATTATTGCTTGAGGTGAATCCCATTAACAAGGATTGATAACTTATCTCCTTAAATGGTAGATAGTTGGAAATAATTATGTGGATTACAAGCTATTATAATAAAAGGTTCAGTCCACATTACATCAAACTTCATGTGTTGTCCAGTCCCGTTCTTCAATTCATCCCATTTCAAAATAATGTCTCCCTACTGAAAAATCCTAGGAGACACCTTATCAAAATTTCTCTTCATTTTTTCTTGATGGGGCTCAATTTTTTTCATTTTACCTCTTCTTACTCCCTCTAATTCAATTAGCTAAGATATTCTCATTTCCATAGGCTCTTCATCAACTATATCAACTGATTAACCAAATCCAACGCTAGAAATTGAACTGCAATAGGAAATCTTGCATATTTTCCATAAAAAAACATATAAGGAGACCTACCTATTGACCTTTTAGGATTTATTATTATTAGGATTAGCTAATAGTGAGAGGGGGGGTGAATCATTATTATAGAACTTTGATTTCAACTTCAAACAATTATAAAAAATCCAAAGTAATGCAGAAATGAAAAGAACACATAAGCATAACACATTACTCATGACACCATGATTTGTTCTTAAGGAAACACTGGCCAAAGGGAAAACCCCAGTGGGGATGGTACCCACAAATATGCACTAAAATATTATGTCCCTCTTAGGAGATCTAGCCTTGTTAGGAACTGATTGTTACATAGTACATTTCCTTGTTAGAGGATTACACAAACCCTACTAGGGGTATACAAAACACCTGGTTAAAGGTGGTGAGCACACTGCTCTTACAATCAATACTGTCCCAAAAATAGCTCTCAAAAGGGGGGAACAATACAAGAACTTATCTTGCTTAGATAGTTCCAATTGTATCTTGGCCTCTTATTGATCTTGCATCTGATCTTTGCTCTTATATTCGCAAACTTACTCCATCATCATAAGAATATCAATTCTTCGCTTTCACAAAATCAATCTATACTTATACAGAATTAGCCTTCCATTTGGCCTCATAATTGTCATACAAAACATAATAGAAACCTATGCAAATGATATACATGGAGTCAATGCTCTTATATTACCAAAGAGTCAGAAATATAATTTATTTACTTGTCTTAGCATGTTACCATATCCATTATGCTTTCCTTAATCCTCGCAACTGTTCTTGTACCCTAATATATTGTTTTATTGTCTTTGCATACCTTTCGAACACTGTATCTCACACATCAAGTATCCAAAACTCATGTGATCTAAACTGAAGCATGTGAATATCCCAAAATACCTCTAGTTAACTTCGCAAGCTATAATACCTTGTATTTATTTATCGCTATCCAAAACTATGGCACTCTACCCTATTATCCTGATTCTGGACTTAGTCATTTTTATGACTGTGACTCCAATGGCAATCTCCACAACATGCGATCACTCCATCATAAGTGTTTCCATAAATGAAAACCCTTAAGTGATTCTTAGTACTCCAAAACATCACATGCCAACAATCTCTCCCTTTGGCATTGATGACAACACTTAGAAAAATGACTAAGTGTTACAATACGACTTTCTTTTCCTTTTCCTCTTTTCTATATTTTTTTGGTATATAACTCTCTTCCTCATTTTTCCTTTTTCTTCCTCTCCCTTTGATATTAATGGAAATGTTTTACACAAAATTATAGGACTTAAGCACAAATGGTTTAGTGCTTACTCACTAGATTTAAGACATCTTGGAAGGAGATTTCCAAGGTCTTAACTTCCTCAATCCATGAACTTATCAAAAGTTCACTGACATGGATTAATCCATTCAGTGCATATGATGTTGTCTCTATTACCTTAAGCTTAGTGAGAGTGGGTACTAACATTGAGCTTTCAACCTTTATCATCTCAGAGAGATGAGTCTCCAATATTGAGAGCTTGGGAGTCAATAGGCTTCTTCATGAACCAAATTTGTCTGCAACTCTCCCTTTCTCCATTTACAGTACTCCTATTTTCTCTAGTAGCTTGTATGTCTCCTTATCTATCTCTCCCATAGTTTGTGAAGATGATTCACAATTGTCCATTATGCTGTCAAGACTAGCCATGTCTTTGGCTATGGCCTCATCAACATTCTTCAAATGTCTGCAGGGATTTATGCAATGACTATATAGTTTCCTTCCTTGTGCTGTACAACTCTTGGCTTTAAGAGTGATAGCCTTTAGAATGCTTAATTCCCATGAAATGGACTTATGAACTTCACTCAACTTCTTCTCCAAGAAGTTCTTTTCAGCCTTCTCCTCTGTTGTCTTTAGCAATGAGTCAAAGTGAATATCAAAGTTATCCAATACTATACCAAGACTCTCAACCTCATCCTTGTCTTTTAGGATAACTGGTGAGGGGAGTAGCCTGTTCATTATCTCTAAAGCCCTGACCATTATCTTAGCTCTTTTATCTCCTTTCTAGACTAATCTCTCCTTAGCTTTAGCTTGTTCATCTTCATCCATGTTGTCCACATCAGAACTTACTAGTTTGGCCATACTTGCCAACAATAGAGATGAATCCATACTGACTTCAGCAACCTCCTCTATTTTAGGTGGTCTTTCTTCCTGTAATTCCTTCTCCTGTACTTTTTCTTCTAGTTTCTCTTCTAATTTTCTTTCTTCTATCTGTTCTTGATCTTCAAATTCCATCGCACTATCCATCTTGTCCATAAATGGATCATTTATATCCTACAAAGTGTCAAGGCTAATAGACACACTAGTGACAAACAAGTCTGGTTGCAAGTTAACTTGAAAACTCTCATCAATTGTTTGTGAGCTCTCTCCTAAACCCAAGGATATAGGTTTAGCAGTCTTAGGAGGTGACACCTTTTTAGGCATGTCATGCATTAGAACTTGGTCTAATACCTTTTGGGTATCTTCAATGACCTCATCATATCTTCTAGCCATTATCTTGACTAGTTTCATCTTTGTTCTTAGAAGAGGTTTCGGTGCCTTTATGATTCTTTCTCTTTCCTAAATAGAGACAACTAGAAACATATCATCAATTGTCTTGTTTCTTATGTTCTCATCCTCTGAATGTGCTAACTATTTTCTAATTTCCAGCTTGCTATATAGATCTTTGGGGACACTGGCTTCAACTTCCAACAAATTCTTTTTGAAAATTGACAAATGCTTAATGATAGTGTCCTCAATGATTTCTTGATCCTTAGGGATATATCTCTCATAGTATCTATTTATAGATATTAGATTTCCATCCTTGATAACCCTCTTTTGTAGTGCTTTCATATCAGGTTTCCATAAGATTTGTGGACTCTTTTGAACCATCTTCTCTTCCTCTTTCTCCATAACCTTTTCTTCCTTGTTTTTCCTTTTTTCTTCTGTCTCTTTTTCTTTTGGACTGACCTACTTGACTGTCCTAGATGATCTTCTAAGAACCACTGTAGTCTCAACTTCATGTGTTTCTTCCTCTTGAGGAATTGATAAATTAATGATTTTATCAGTAGTAGCTATCTTCTCTGCTTCCAATGGAGTGGGTGAATCAGTGGCAATACTAGAAGATGCCTCCATCTTATTTTTGATGTCTATCAATTGTGCTTTTGTAATACCCACCATTATAGTGATATCTTCTACTACCTTTCTAAATTTCTTCTTTCTTATTACTTTCTCTTGTTCTTCTCTGACTTTTTCATATTTTTCTCTGTATGTACCCCATCTTTCTTGAGTAAGGTCCTTTTATGTTGCCAATACATGATCTACTTGCATAGTTAGTACTTCAACACTTACTTCATATCCCATAGGATAACACCATTTGGTTCTAGGCTCAACTACCTCAAAGAAGACACAATTAGTTTTAACCATGAAACATATGGTGTCCTCATACTTTTCTACTAAGCTTTATGGAATTCTATATCTTTCTTTCATCTATCTCTACAAAATCTTAATCATGCCAAACAATTCTCTATCAACCCAATCCTTTTTCTGACTTCTATAATATTCTGAGATTTGTAGACCAGTGGGTTCATTGTCTTTCCATGCTCTATGATGCATACCAGGAAAGTTGTGAATGACATGAATGTACATGTGATCTAGTAATGACCCAAACTTGAATGCCTTATATTTGTCCTTTTTTTATAACTTTAATATTTTCAATGAATTGTTGAGCTAGTATTTCACACAGGTTGTATTTCTTATTTTCTTTGACCATTTTGTATGCCATCATTATTACTCCAGCTGATACTAAATTAAGTCTAGAACTATAAAATAACTTGTAGCCAATCATCATTGCTACCAATCTGACATCTTGTAGATATATATCATTTATAGTCATTCCCCTCTTGTCCCACTTAGAGTGCGTAAGGGTTTCAGCTTCTTTTCTTAGATTTTTCTCACTAACATGTAGGGCTCCTTCATTTTCAAGCCCTGTGATATCATGGATCAACTGAGCACATATCTTAACTGGTTGATCACCTATCCACAAGAACTGATCATGAACTCTACTCAGAATGATCTTGAACCATTCAACTTTCATGAATTTAGTGGGTTGGGTTAACTTGAGTATTTACAAGTCTTTTAAATGTTTGAATTCTTCTGTCAAGGACCCATTTACATCTATCATACCATTCAACTCATAGAAGATGTTGACCTCCCCAATAATCTCATACTTGTAGTTTATGTATGCCCTATTTTCCTCTATGTGCAACACACCTATGAGGGTTTGAGAAAATGCCTCTTCCAGATCATCCTCATAGGATTTGTATGGATGCCTTTTGAACTTATACCTAGGTGTTTCTACCACATCATAAATTATTAGTGCATCCATGACTTTCCAAAGAGATTAGGTCTAAATACCTTGAATGCACACAAATCTAATGCTTGGCTTTACGTGAGCACATAATCTCTCTGCTAGATTGCTGCTCTTCTTTCACACTTCTGCTCTCCTTGGTCACTGATCAATAAATGGTGGAGAAATGAGATCTTCAAAGTTCTTTATTCATCACAAGTTGAGTGTGTGCATTAAACATGGGTAGCTCAACTTTGCGTACTGTCTAGTTAATGTAAAACTCATGAACATAGAAGATGAATCTCCAAGTGTTGCAAACTTATCCACAGATTCCAAAACATTTGTACATAACATACCTAAGCTCGCCTGGGCTTACTCCACTTATACAGGGGCTAGATAATTTATGTTGTCTATATCCAATGCTCCCCATGAGGCCATGAGGCCTTCTAGGTCAACACCTCAAAGAATTCATCATGCGAAGACACGACATCATAAGTTGTCTCTCCCTGAACCACTACCTTATTTAAAACTTTTTCTTTCCATATCTTCTCATCCTCTAATTTCTTGCTTTTATTTATGTAATCATTTAGGCTTTTACCATTTTCACTGATATTTTTCCTTTTAACTATAGGTGGTGGTCTTTTTGGTTCATTAGATCTCCTCGGTCCTCTTCTATTGTCATCTCCATTGTATCTACAAAACTTCACAATGTAACATGGATTGTTGCATTTGTAACAAATAGGTGGTCTTCTTCTTTCTTGACTAGTTTGTAGCTTACAATACACTACTATGTGCCCAAAGTTATTACATTTCTGACATGTAATCTTGGCTGCAGTTTCTTCTCTGATATAGTCTTTCTTATACCTAGATTGATTAGGTTTTCTACAATCTTCTTTCTTGTGTCCATACTCATAGAAATTAAAACCATAGCTGGTAAAGGGTTTAGTTTTACCTTTACTTTTGTAATCTCCTTTCATGTGTCCAAATTTTTTTCATCTGAAACATCTACCTCTAAAGGGTCTGAATTGTTCTCCAAGATCTTCATTTGTAGGCCTTTCATCTAGAATAGATCTTTCCTCATTCTTGGCTTCTTTTGGTTCCTCTTGAGTTTTTGAACTTCCAGCTTCATTGGGTCCACTCATGTCTCCTTTAAATTTTTTTTTTGTTCTTTGTTCATCATTCTTGTCATTGCTCATTTGTAACTCATCAATGTGTAGTCTAGCTTGAGTGAGTTCACCTTTGATGATCTGATTGTAATTATCCAATTCCTGATATTTATCCTTGTAATGGTCAAGTTCAGTCTTCATATTCCCTATCTGTAGGTTAGCTTCTTTTAGTGACTTTTCAACTTTTTTTCTTTCATCCTTTTCATGTTGAATCTCCTTGATCATCAAGAGATTGATTTGTTCTTTTTCTTACTCCAACTTCTTTACTTTGTCTAATGTATCATTATCTGAACCTTCTTTGATTTTCTCCATAAGGTCTTGTCTTTGATTTTTTACAATCTCAAGCCGTTCTTTAAGTTTCCTCATGAAACCTTCTGCTCTTCTTAATTTGAATTTTAGTTTGCCATTCTCAGCTTTCATCTTATCCAAATCTTCAAGTGCAGCTTCAAAGTTTACTTGTAAATCTTCTGAATCCATTCTGATCTCCCTTAAGCTGTTAAGCTTTATCTCAAAGGGCTAGAAGCTCTGATACCAATTGTTAGGATTAGGCAATACTGAGAGGGGGGTGAATCAGTATTACAGAACTTTGATTTCAACTTCAAACAATTATAAAAATCCAAAGTAATACATAAATGAAAATAACATATAAGAATAACACATTACTCATGACACCATGATTTATTCTTGAGGAAACCCTAGCCAAAGGGAAAACCCTAGTGGGGATGGTACCCACAAATATGCACTAAAATATTATGTCCCTCTTAGGAGATCTAGCCCTGTTAGGAGCTAATTGTTACATAGTACATTTCCTTGTTAGAGGATTACAAAAACCCTACTAGGGGTATACAAAACACCTAGTTAAAGGTGGTGAGCACACTGCTCTTACAATCAATACTGTCCCAAAAATAGTTCTCAAAAGGGGGAACAATACAAGCACTTATCTTGCCTAGATAGTTCCAATTGTAGCTCGGCCTCTTACTAATCTTTCATATGATCTCTACTCCTATATTCACAAACTTACTCCATCATCATAAGAATATCCATTCTTCGCTTTCACAAAATCAATCTATACTTATACAGAATTAGCCTTCCAGTTGGCCTCATAATTGTCATACAAAACATAATAGAAACTTATGAAAATGATATACATGGAGTCAGTTCTCTTATATTACCAAAGATTCATAAATATACTTTATTTACTTGTCTTAGCACGTTACCATATCTATTATGCTTTCCTTCATCTTCACAACTATTCATGTACCCTGATATACTATTTTACTGTCTTCACATACCTTCGAAACACTGTATCTCACACATCAGGTATCCAAAACTCATGTGATCTTAACTGAAGCATGTACATATCCCAAAATACCTCTAGTTAACTTCACAAGCTATAATACCTTGTATTTCTTTAACGCTATCCAAAACTGTGGCATTGTACCTTGTTATCTTGATTTTGGACTTAGTCATTTTTATGACTATGACTCCAATGGCAATCTCCACAACATGAAATCACTCCATCATAAGTGTTTCTATAAATGAAAACCCTCACATGATTCTCAGTACTCCAAAACATCACATGCCAACAATTATATGAGACCATAGTGTTTATTTTAATATGTTATGCTAATTTATCTTATTTCCTTCCATCATCCTCTTTATTATGTGAATCCAATTTTTGTTTGTTGATTTAGCTTGTATATTACCTTGTGCGTAATAATTGGATGAGGTATTAAGGAAAAATCCATTTTTAATAGCCCATTCTGATATTTTGATTGGTGTAAATACTAGCACATTATCTAAAATTATTGAATCTAGAACACCATATCTGCAAATTAAATCATCATAAAAATTCAAAACAATAATTTCATTTGCCTCTTTCAAAGCAATTAATTCTATCCACTTGGTGAAATAATCAGTGGCTATTAAAACCCACTCATGGATAAAACTTGAAGGTGGGTTTATGACTCCAATGGACTCTAAACCCCACTTCATGAATAGTTTTTCTACTTGAATTGGCTACAAAGGAATCATTACAAGTTTCTCTTTTCCTACAAAAACAATAAATTCTCTACACTTTCTAACCCAAGAATTATTATCCTTAAATAAACTGGGCCAATAATAGCCACCTTTCATCATCTTGAAGGCTCTATCTCTCGATGATAAGTGGCCTCTAGTTGGCCTTTGATGAAACTCGTGCAATATTCTATCTGCTGGATCAAATTTAATGCATCTCAGTAACATACCATAGAAATCCCTCCTAAAAAGGATTCCATACAATAAAGAGAAGGGAATGGAAATAAGTATTTAATACTTGCACTTTTCCCTATCTAAACCATTAGGACATTGACCTATAAGCAAGAAATTGGCCATGTCATGAACCCAATCAGATTCTAAATTTGGAAAAGCAACTTGTGACTGAAATTAGAGGGCTAAAATAACCCCCTTTTCCTTATTTTCAATGATTTCCCCATTTCCATCCATTTTTTCACACAACCCCTTACCTCTAACAAGCTTGGTTACTTTGATTTCAATGTTATATTCAATTCATAATCCTTTAAACCTTGACTAAAAAAAGATAAAGTCTTCTCTAACCCTTGATCATTTTTTTGTACCAGCATGGAAACAATATTATCTATGTTTCCATATGCATATAAAGTAAAATATTTTAAATTTTTTGGATCCAACAATGTTGGGGTAGTATATAAGGCCTCTTTAATTAATTAAAAACTTTTTTTCTATCTTTAATCCAACTAAATGCAATATTTTTCTTAAGCATGGGAGTCAAATTCATTAATAATTTAGTAATATTTGGAATAAATCTCTTGACAAAATGAATCATTCCTAAGAAACTTTGAAGTCCCTTTTTATGGGCTGGTAATGGTAAAGCAAGAATTACACTCACCCATTCAGGATCAATGGTAATTACCTCCTTGGAAATAATGAAACCAAGTAACTTTCCCTCATAGAAAATAAACACACATTTCTTTGGATTTAACAAAATGCCAAATTTCTTGCATCTTTCAAAAATCTATTTTAAATGCATCAAATGATCTTTGTATTCTTTGTGAAAATAGTGATATCATCTAAATAAACCATCACAATCTTGTACATAAGACCTTCAAAATCCATGTCCATGGTATTTTGAAATGTAGCACCATCATTAGACAACCCAAATTCCATCTTCTAATAATCCATTGTACCCCATTTGATGGTAACTGCACTTTTATACATGTCTTCTTCCTTCACAAGTATTTGGTTATAACCTAAAAAACCATCTAATAATGAGAATCATTTAGAACTTGAAACAACTTAAAAAATCTACTCCATGGAAGGAAAAGGATGTCTATCCTTTAATGAGGCCCTATTGAGGTCACAAAAATCAACACATAACCTAATTTATCCATTTTTCTTTCTAACTAGTATAATATTTAATACCCATGAGGTTTATTTGATAGGGAATATGATGTTTCTTTCAATCAAATTATTTAGTTCTTTTATCATAAAAAGCTCTAATGTTGGATTAATAGGTATTTGTTTTTTCCTAATGGGACTTGCATTGTGCTCAAGTTCTATTGTATTATAGGCTATACTTGGATAAAATCCTTTTAAATCATAATATTATGATGCAAAGTGGCAAGCGAAAGCCTTCAAACAGTGAACAATTGGTGTTTCAATGCCTCAACTACCCAAGTGGGGAACCAAGTTCCCAATACTTATCACAAGTATGGTAAGGACTAGGGGAAATGGTTATCACAACCCAAACACCCAAGGCAACCTAATCACTAGGCTAAGCCAAGTCCCAAGCACCAATAATTGAGAAGTTACTAAGAGGTCTCCTTAACTCAATAGACAACCAAACCCCATGAAATGACTTATAAGACCAAGGGTGGCCTAAAATCACTAATCTATCCTATCTAGGTCCTATTCCTTTAGTTCCAATGGTTCTTTCACTTACAAGCCACCCATAACACTAGATTGCTTCACAAACCAAGGATTTGGCTTATAGCCCTTCCTACAAGGAATTTTGAACATAAGTCAAAATGCTTCCAAATGAGATACTGAATAGGTTGGAGATTCTTATACCCTTTTGGGTTTTACAAAACATATCCAAGCACCAAGGAGTGGAGACAAACAGAAGTTACTAATGTTACAATGTTAGACCGGGCTAATAGGCCTAATTAGGTCTCCAAATGCACTACAAGTTCTCTCTCTCCCAAGAAAATGCACAAACTAAGTATGGGGGCATGTGTGGATATACAAAAGAACTCAGAATCCAAGTTTTGGAGTCTTGGTGAATCCCCAACCAAAAGTTATGGTGACTGTTCTAAGTCACAAACTGGTGCACACATAGAGATGTACACCTAGGGCTTTGTGGCAAAACCAACTCCCTATAGAACTCCACCTCTAACCTGCATATTTTGAAAGTGCATAAACAAAGGTCAAATTCCACCAAGAGGCATCAAATTCCCATGGTGGAATTGGGTCAAAAGATCAAACCCTATCGAAATCCTGCTGGAGCCCCTCAATCCAGGCAAGCACACAAGAAACCCTGATATCTCCCAAACTAAGATGAATTAGAACATGAATCCAATTGAAAATGAAATTATATTGGATGAAAAAACTTTTGGTCTCAAATATTCATGCACACTAGTCTATACCCATCCATACTAGGTTACTGTTCCCAAGAATTGCAAAGAAATGGTTTATTTTTGTTGATTCAAATGCCAAAGTTACACATCTTACCTTCCACCCACTTGAAAGGGATTATTGAAGGCTTCCCCCATCAGTTAAAACCAAAATTTAAACCATCTGACCATTGGGGGCTTGATTACAACTTTTGGCAAGAAGTTGTTAAAGTTGCTAAGCAACTTTTACAACATTTTTGCAACTTTTGCAAACTAGGAGACCAAACTTTGTCTAAAGCTAACCTAATGAACCAAAATGGATCCAAACCATGAAAATATGAAAAATAATAAGTATCCTAGGATTCTAGGCCCATTGACCACTTTTTACCATAGTTAGCCAGGGGCTTATAGTTGTGCCAATCTTGGAACTAGGCCTTACAACTTGGTCTAGGTGCCTGACTAATATATCTAAACTAAACTAGATGTGCTTAGGACTTTTAAGAGCATTTTTTGTTGAGTTTAGTGTAGGTGCTCCTGCACCATATTTCTAAGAAAAAATATCATTAAATTCTTGACAAAGAAGCACAAAATCTTTTCTTTCTTCAAGGGTACATACATTTCCATGTTTGAGTATCTTATCCTTGTAAACTCCAATATTTTCATAGTCCTCTTCTTTAATCTACAAGCTAGATTTTTGTTTTCTAAGCTGATCATCAGTACCAAAAATAGATTCCAAGGTTACTAGGCCGTTGGGAAGCTTATTTTACTTCAAGTGAATTACCTAGTCTTCATATTTCTCTTTTAATTTTTGTTGGTTAGTATTAGAAAACTTAGCCTATTCTCTTAGGAAATTTACTATTTGCTAGTTTGAATAAAAAATTTACCAATTTTCAACATTATTAGGTACATAAGACTTAACAATCACCTTAACATATTTATGGCCCCTATTATTGCTGATTTTTGAAGGTATACAATATTGAACACCTATGGCTGCTAGTCTATCAACATACTTATTCTTATTTCCAGGAATGGACAACAAGCCAAATTCTTGAAAATCTTTAATAAGGTCCCATACTCTATTCTTATAACACTTCAAAAGTTAATTTTTGGTAGTGTGGATGGCTCTTGCCTAATTCACAATGAGTTTTGAGTCTCCAAATACCTGTAAACAACCAACACCTCTTTTATGTTCCCATTGAAGACCCTAAATTAAAGATTCATACTCAGTTGTATTGTTAGTACAACTAAATGTAAATCTAAAAGAAGAGTAATATTTATCACCAGAAGGTGAAACTAGCATACTACCACCCTCTACACCAACCTTACTATGTGAGCAATCAAAAAATAGCTTCCAAACACCATTATCTTGTTGGTCTAACTATTAATTTGTACTTTTCATAACATTTGACAAGAAATCAATATGTTCATGAATCTGATAATTACCCAAATGGATCTCTTCTATTTGTTCTTCTTGACCAATAAGAAGGTTTTGAACTACCCACTCATCTAGGAGGATATCCAGGATATCCCCTACTCAGGTTGATGCTTGAAAGGTAGCAAGAACTTCTTCCTAATAAAAAAGGACAAGTACTAAATAATTTTTGACACTTGGGGTATATGGTTCAATACAATCCTTAGCAATTGGTTCAGATGGAATGGTAACCTTAGTTCCATACCTGGTCCTAAAAATAATTTGGGACCAATCAATAGATAAATAACCTCCTATTTTTTTATGTAAACTCTCTAGATAGGCATGATGGAAATATATGGAGGAAAGTCAATAATATAGACATGTTGGCTCATGCATACAAACTTAAATATAAGTTATTGATTACTCCAATAGTATCAATACAAGTCCAATATAGTTGCACTACCCCCTTCTCCATTGGCTCATATTTTAATCTCAATTTTTCTACAATCTATTTGGGCATTACAAAACTATTGGCACTTGAATCAATCATGCAATCATGTACTAGGTACTGTTGTCCTATAACTACTATCACATAAAAGGTGGTGGTTTGACTAGATTAGGATGTTGTTGATTTCTCTTGGTATTAGCAGCCAACAAGGATTTAGGATTTGGATGATCAAGCATCTCCTTACACAAGGAAAGTGTTTGCAAGGCTTCCTACACCATATATTTATTCTTGAGAAGGACCAAAACATCCCACATAGACACATGAATATGTGTCTTCTTTAAATGATCATCAATAAATTAAAGTTGTTGATACTAACCTTTTGATGTACTTTTTGAATAGCAACCTATTTTTATGCTTTCACTTTCTAAATGGGTGCTTTTTGGTATTATACTGGTTTTGATTTATGTACAATTTGAACCTTTTGTACATTTGAAGGTCCATATTGACCTTGTGTACTTGTATTTTACTGGCTCTTCCCTTTATGAGCTTGCTAATTCTCATCAGGAACCTTGGCTTTTGACCTTGTGCTAGTTGCCACAACTCTCCATGTCTGATCTTGATCAATGTTAATAGACACAAACTCCTCCTCATGAAAATATATTAATACAGTTTCAGAGTTACTGTGCTGATTTTGAGTATTTTTTTTCTCATTCCCCTCTTGAGGATTACTTGATTATGTTGTCCCATTATTCTAAAGTAGGGAAGCACATCTTGCTTCTAAATCCTTAGAAAATTTCACCCAATAATGTTGTTGATCACATGTGAAACACCACTCCTCATCATGAGCAATATTGTCCCAAGCTGGTGAAACTGGTACTATCTCGTTTGAGGTACTCTAAATCAAGGGATTGTAGGGTTGACTTGTCCTTTACGTGTAACCTCAACCTTTTCCTTGATTTCCAACCTAATAATTAGGCCTATTTGGCTCATATTGCACTTGAAATGGCCTATTTTGTTGATTTTTTTCTCTCCAAGATGGTAATTTTATTACCATAAGTTTGCAAGGTCCTTAACCTACTCTTGTTTTTCTCTTTAAGCTCTTGATTTTTCTCATTAATCTCTTTAACCTATGTATTAAATGTTGGAAATTATAGACCAACATCTACAATAGGTGGAACCACCTACGTATTTAATTGAATCTTTGCAAAATAAGGCATAAGAGGTCTAGGGGGAAACTTACAAGCTTGTATCAAGTTGTTTTTTGCTCTTATGGCCACATCAAATGTTGTCAGTAATATACAACCTCCCATGGAGTGAATCTAAAATAAAATGGCATTATTAAAAGCCTCAAGATAAAACATGAAGGCTTAATTGATAATGGAATTTTGTCCCAAGTCTTCTAAAAATGGAAGTTGAAATTAGAAATGTGCTCATTATGTTTCCATTTAATGGTAGTTAATTGTTCAACCAGTGAGATGTGATCTGATTTATCTTTAAATTATCAATTTAGTAGAGCTTCCAAATCATCCCACGCTACTATAGAGTTAACTAGTAACCCCCTGAAGCAAATCAAAGCCTTACCCTTTAATGAAGTTTCCAAAAGATTCAAAGAAACATCTTGATGTGTAACTTGAAGTAAACCACATAAAGTGGCCATATCACTAGTATGCTCAATAGAGAAAACACTATTTTCTCTTGTAAGAAATGGAAGACTTTTCAAGGAAACAACTGGAATATCATGATGTGGAAAAATATTCGATGGACTCCTTGAATCAAAATCCACAAAAGGAAAATTACAGGTCATTGGTGGTGGTACTTGTAAACATTCATGAACTACAACTAGTTGAGGTTGAATAACCATTGGTAACTGTGTGTGTGAATTTTGTACCTGATCTGTAGACACAACACTTCAGTAAAACATTAGAGGTTAGCAAAAATCAAAATCGTGCAAAATTGAAATCTAATTTAACCAAGCGATTTACTGCCTTCTAGTAGGTGCGAGATTGATGTTCTCATATTTTTATCGAGATCAGTGACCTAGACGACACCTAAACGAAGGATTTGAATGCAAAATTGATATGAAATATGAATGCAATTAATCTATTTTTTTGATATTTTCTATGCAATAATATGAAAAATGATATGAAATCTATGACATGTAAAAACTGATATGCTATGAATTGATCTAACAAATGAAAACTAATATGATATGAATGCAAATGAAATTGATCTCACAATAGCCTTGATTCGCAATAAGCTTTGATTCCTTGTCCTCCAATTTGACAGCATGAGGATGCAAAAATATGAGATGCTTTGAGATGAGCTAAGGCTTTAATTTATAGAAATCTAGGGCTTCTAAGGTGCATGGAAAAAAGCCATAAATCACTCAGATTAACTTAGCTTGATTTTTGAGTTATCTAATAATAAAGATAATTTAATTCACAAAAACATGCAAAAGCTAAGTTTTAACTCAAATTAGAAGTTTAGATCAACTTTAAAACTCAAAAATGATGTTGAGTTCCAAAAAGTCAATAACGTGCATTGATTTTCTGATTTGGAGTTTAACTGCTTTTTGATTGTGCACATGGATAATTATGAATTAATAAATAAATAAAGTGATTTATGCTCAACTTAACTGATTTTTGAAAATAAATAATTGATTTATGTGCTAATCAATTATTTAATCAAACTTTTATTAAAAACTATATTATTAAATAATGACAACATGCTTTAATTAATTAAATAAAAATTTAATTAATTATTCATAAGATATTGCATTTATTGTCAAAATTAAATAATATAATTAATAATAGATAGAATTAAATTTAATTACATAATTAAGTGGCAAGATATTAAATCTAATTAATTAAATATGAAAATATTCAATTAATCAAACTTTTGATAAATGTGATTTATCGTCAAATAATCATTAAATTAAAGATAATTAAGATAATTAGGAATATTGGTAGGAATATTCCCCGATGCAGAATTTAAGATAATCAATTATGATTCGATGATGTTTAGATGTGCCTTAGATTAGGACTTTGATGTCGATTTTGTTTGATGTGTCGATAGAGGAGGTTAATGAACTTATAGCCCATTTTGGGGTATTACATTTTGCCCCTCTTTGAATTACTGTGCAAAGCGCAGTGGTTCAAAGATAGTCTGTGTTTGATAGAGATATGAAACAGATTCGAAATTGATAATTGATATGAGATAGAAGCTGATTGATATTGATTTGATATGAAGATAATAGGTCCTGAATGACCAAAGATAATGTTCACTGTAGCAGCGATGAACCGAGGATTGCGAAAAAAAGTGTCAAAACACCTGATTTCGAACCTTACGATTGCAAAGAAGTGAGTGACCGATTCTAGACTCGATTGTCTTAGCAGAACTAGCAGGTATCACATCCTAATCCTTCAGTTGCCGAAGAACTAAGGAAAGAACACTATGATCTGATGGTTGCAAAAACTGATACAGTTTACAAGATTAGGAGAATACCGGATTGATATGGATCTTGATGAATTTGATATGCCCCAAGTGATGATAGATTTTCCCCGAGCAATGAGGTCTTTTGATGAATCAATAACTAGACGTGGTTGTTGTCTTGATTACTGAGGAAAGATTGATAGAATTTGATTTACAAACTTTGAATGATGTGCAATACCATGCCCCCTTCGGGATTAAAATTGAAATCTGACAAGAGAAGTCAGTGTTAAATGGTTTAGAAGCATGTTAATTGATTTGAGAAGTGATTAAACACATCCAGGAATGCATTTTTGCATCGTTTGAAGGTCCAAAAGACCAAGTTGACTAGGTTTGACCATGAGTTGACCATAGTTGACCAAGTTGAATTTTTTATAGTGTGATGTAAGATAATTAATTAAGTTGAATTATGGATTTCTGTGATGAGCAAAGGTCGAATATGCAAGCAGTAGACCGTCCTGGGCCCAAAATTTTAAATCGCAATTTTGAAATATTAAATGATCTCAGATTTGAATTTTGATCCCGAAAATGGATTCATAACGTCAAAATTAGCCAGGGGTGCAATTTTCATGAAAAACGGAGCACTTTTGAAAATTAGGTCAAATGCTATGTAAAGGCCTGAAGGGTCATTTTCAATTCATTTCAACCATTTGACTTTGGAGATTTTGCGGAGCCCTCTGAGAAAGAAAATGGCAGAACAGTGAGATCTGAAGGTGCCTGTGAGTTCACATCGATTTGAGTGCAGCCAGAGATACCAGAGACCTCGACAGTATGGACATCCGGTAGGTGGACCTCTATGCCCCTCTGAAAATTTAAATTTTTCATGTTTCATAGCATTTTTTAATTTTTTCATACGCGTTTTGCTTTTTTAATTTTTGCATGTGTGAAAACTCGTACGAGTCCTAGACCAAACTCGTACGACATTTGATTTGAATGCACATTGTCATTTCAAGTATACCCAAGTGTCATATGAGAGGGACCCTTGTGTCGTACGACATTTCACCAGGTCCCTCGAAACTCGTATGATCCCGGGTGCAGTGTCGTATGACCATGAATTGTCATTTGGTCTTCTGTGGAATATCGTATGACATTTGATGCCAGTCTGCACTATTGCATGAAAAATAGAGTGTTGAAAACTAACGTTTAGGGCCAAAGTTTAACTTTTCTGATGCCTGATGCTGATATCTGACTGATTGACCTACCTTCTGAAGTACCTGGTTGTCCAATTTCTATACTATTAGCCTGTTATGGAACCCAATTTTTGATAGAATGCCCTATTTTTGTATGATATAGGTGACATATCTAGATGTACACGTCCGACATTCATACCCGGCTACCCAAAGATTATGTATCGCACTTCCGGACCCTATGAGGGTTCATCTTGCTGCCTGTGGATTTGAGTATTTGATTCATTTACCCGACATTAGGGTAAATCATGGCCTTTTGACTGCCTTGATTGAGAGATTCCATTTGGAGACACAGATATTTCATTTATGTACTAGAGAGATGACTGTGACTCTAGAGGACATCTATATGATACTGCGCATTCCATTTCATAGTAGTCGGCATCCTGAGTATGTGAGTTCTGGTCACGGTGGTCTTCATGCCTTTAGGCATCTATTTGGAGATGATACACAGTTGACGGGGTCCATTTCCTAGGAGACCCTTGTATAGAGATATGGTTAGACACACTGTTTAGCGTGCATTATTGTGGGTATGATCGGGGAGCTTATCATGCTAGGCCGTCAGTAGAATGGCTTTTTGATGGGATGGGCTCCGATGGTAGCACTGCTTATGGCTATGCCCACTAAGCTTGCCTGGGGTTAGTGCCTCTTGGCACATATGTTTTCAAAGATGCATGAGATCATGTATTAGGATTGCAAGAGCTTTGCTTCAAGAGCTCTTGTATTACAAATATGGGCCTGGGAGCATATCCCAGTATTGAGACTAGTTTTTCAGACACAGTGGCAGCTACAGGAGCTAGTGATATATACATATGCTGGTTATGTCACACAGATCTATATGGGTCATACCGAGTACTTCTGGCGATGTCTAGATGACATGACTTTTGTTCATTGGAGGCCATATTTGTAGATAGAGGTCTGGCCCACTGTGAGGGAACAATATAGTTTTCTTTTTCAGAGTCGAGTACTTATTGGCCACTCTCCCACTATTCTGGAGAGATTTTTGATTAGTAGAGTGTGGTGTTAGTATGGACACAGATAGGATACCCCATGAGAGTACACTGCATATGCTCATATTGTGCATGAGATCAGGCTCGGATGGACACCGAGGCTCTCCTATTCCTTATGTGTAGAGGAGTACAGTGCCATTATAGGCAGAGATTAGGACTACCAGCCATAGATTGTCGATGCAAGAGTGACAGACAGATACATTACGTGGCTTGCAGATCATCCCATCCACAGATTCTCAGATCCTACGGAGTTGATACCCTCCATGGAGGAGGCGATGGATGTTACAGGTGTTCCTATGGTACAGGGCCCGACACCACAGGCAGTGCATCCTACATTGCCCAGACAGAGAGTGATAGCTCCATTACAGAGATCATCTGGGCATATGAGGCCTCCTCATCCTTCTACTTCTCCCAAAAGTACATCCATAGGGTCACATAGATGATCTAGGGGTGAGAGGGGTACTTTGGGCAGTGTCGGTGCGATAGATGAGGTGTTGGCAGGTGAGTAGTTTGTAGGTGGTGATGTAGATCCCACATAGGTAGACACCACTTTTGATTTGGGTGTGGAGGTTAGACGCTGTAAGGCATGTAGATCAGATACCACTGGATAGCAACCAGAGCAGCCAACACAGGATATAGAGATGCCAGTAGCTACAGTAGAGCCCACTATTCCTCTCACTTCATCAGAGATGATTAGACAGCTTAGAGCTCAGGTCCGGGACCTGAAGGTACAGAGTGCTAGATGGGAGGAGAGGTTTTGGGAAGCAGACAAGTAGTGCACTGAGCTTCATGTAGAGCTTCACTCAGAGGTGCGGAGACTATAGACAGAGGTGACCCATCAGACCTCATGGGCCTCCTATTATGTATCTGCATACTATGTTGTTGTTCCTGCTGAGCAGAGAGTACCTACATACTCTGAGTACATGGCAGCCTCTGAGGGAGCTAGGGCACCGAGGGTAGAGGTCATACCAGATGCACCACCACCTCCTCCGCCAGATACTGAGGAGCATGCTGAGAGTTGATTCTCGTGGTCATGTTTTGATATATTCTATTCTTTTTTGTTTTATCACTGATATACCGTTCTGATTCTGATAGCTTTCTAGAGCTCATTCTTTTGTACATTGTGCCAGTAGTGCACCCCTGACACATTTCAAGATTTTTGATATATATGAAATTGATATTTTGATTGTGACTTCATGTGTACTTGTCATGATGTGGATTTATGATGATATCATGCTATGCTTATGCTATGATTAGTGTAGAATGTATGTATGGATTGATGCAATGCAATGATTTCTTTCATATGTATGGATGTTATGCAAATGTAATTGATTATGAAAAGATGTATGTAGGATTTATGTGTATGCAATGAATGTAATGTAATGTAACAAATGATAATGATATAAGATGTAAATGCAGTGATACACATGATATGTTTGTGCAGGTTGATGAAGACAAGTACTCAGTCTTATGTCAAAAAGATGTTTAACCCTGGAGGGTTACTGCTTGCGGTTTGATGAAGAGACCTTCGAGTTAGACTCAGCTCTCTTTAGATGTGAAGAATTGATATGAAGAATTGTTTAAGCTTTGAAGTATTTCCAAACAGTTGTGAGATATGCAAACATGCAAAATGCAAAGAGACATGCAACCTAAGACCTAGGACCTAGTCACTGATCATGTGTCGATTTGTTATCATCATTGAACTTTTAGGTAACTAGATAAATCAATACAATGCCCACTAGCTATGAAACCATAGACATATGAATATTGATTTGTATGCGCAAGAATCAATACAACACCCACTAGTCAACAACCATGGATATATGAATATTGATTTTGTTTTCGGAATGTCAGATTAGATATAAGCACCAAGGCATAAATGCCAGGATGACCTGAATATCATGTCCATTTTGATATAGCAATTTTTATAAGCATCAAAACATAAACATCATGATGACCTGAATACACCTTGCATACAAACACATCAAGCAGTCAAGAGATCATTCTAAGTCCAGTGTGATTTACCCATAGTGACCCTTTATTGTTCACATCCTTAGGTAAGATCCCATTTCACAGTAGGAGAAAGAACTCACTCAAAAAGACAATAGTTAGATCAAACTTCCTTGAATTTTCTGGGTATCAATGGTCGAGGTACGCATGGCCATCCAATTTGAGATAGAGGCTCTTACAGTCGGACACCATTTCAATCCAGAATTTCCAAAGATGTTAGATTTTCACATACAAGCAGAAGACAAAGAAAAGATTATGCCCCTAGTCATCACTCTCTAAATCCTATAAAGGACATCATCGAAGAGCTCGAATGGACATAATATGCAAAAAATCTCAATGTGAATCAATAAGCATACAAGGAGATAAAAGCATGAAAAGCACATATTATTTTCAGTTTGTGTTTGATTGTTCTTGTAGATGCAAAATCCTTTCTGGAGAGGAGACTGACTGACTGACTTAGATATAGCTTCAAAGGACTCTGACTGGATATGACATGTCTAAAGTATACTGGAGACCATAGGATATGACATTGATTGCCCCCAAGTTTGAACATTGATAGGATACAAACACTTGAGCAGATTGGTGGACAAATCGACTTATTGAAAACTGGAAATGCAAAAACAAACTGGGAGATATGTACAAACTAAAGCAAGACTAAAAGCTAGGAAAGACCAGGATTGCACTGATAGATGGAGCATTTTGAAACAAGTGGCACCCATTTGCCACGTTTTCTCCATCTTGGCAGAGATTCTATTTTTGCTACCAAGGTGCCTGTTTCCAGGTTTTCACCAAGGCACTTTTTTTTCTTTTTTTTTTTGTATTTTTCATTTTTCATTTTTTTTGAATTTTTGATATTTTCTGATTTTTTTTTTGTGAATCATAGGGGCGCCTATTGCTAGGTTTTTACCAAGATGTTCATTTTTTTAGGACTTTTTCCAATTTTTAAGATTTTTTCAGGATATTTTACCATAGACTGAACGCCTTAGGCGTAGAATTTCTTTAGATGTAGAACGTTGATTGGTTCTCAAAGCTGTTCTCCTTCAGTCATTGAGAGTTGATAGGCACCAGAGCCAAAAGTAGCAGTGATGACAAAGGGACCCAGCCAGTTGGGTTTGAACTTCCCCTTGCGTTCTCGATGGGATTAATTTTTAGGATTTTCTCTCAAGACTAGATCGCCAACCTGAAATTCTCTGTATCTGACTTTCTTGTTGTAGCCTCTAGACATTCTCTTTTGATATACTCTGAGATGATCATACGCTGCTTGTCTGTGCTCATCTAGTAGTTCCAATTCTTGCAACCTAGACACTCTGTAGTCATCATCAGTTACTAGTCCATGCATTCTGATTCTTAGTGATGGGATTTCAACCTCAATAGGTAGTACCACTTTAGACCCATAAACTAAAGCGAAAGGTGTAGCCCCTATAGGCATTCTGATACTTGTTCTATAGGCCCTGAGAGCTAGATTGATCATGAGATGCTAGTCTCTACCAGTTTTGTTTACTATTTTGTGCAAGATCTTTAAGAGATTTTTGTTAGAAGCCTCTTCTTGGGCATTCCCTTGTGGATAGTAGATAGAAGACCAATGTTGGGTGATCTTGAATTTGGTGCATAGATCATCGAGGTCTTTATTCCTGAATTCCCCACCATTATCTGTGATTATGGATAAGGTATCCCATATTTGCATATGATATAGTTCAATATGAACATAGATATTTTCTTTCCAGTTGCTTGTGTAAAAGGGACTGCCTCTACCCATTTTGTAAAATAATCTGTAGCAATGATTATATGGGTATGTCCATTAGAAGAGTGAGGATGAATCATCCTGATAAAATCAAATGCCCATTAATGAAAAGGCCATTATGTTGTGAAGGGAATTAGATCTCTCCCTGGAGCATGAATTAGGTTGCCATGTACTTGACACTTTTGACAATTCTTAGCAAATTTGATAGCCTCTTTCTCCATTTCAGGAAAATAGTACCCAGCCCTAATAATTTTTCGAGCTAGTGTTAAACCATTCAAGTGTGACCCACAAATGCCATCATGGACTTCCTCTAATGCACGTTGAGACTGTTCCCATTCTAAACATCTAAGTAGCGTACCATCTAGACCTTGTTTGTATAGATCATGACCAACGATGACATATCAGGAGGCATTATGAATAAGGTATCTCTTTTCATGTTGGTTGAAGGTATCGGGAATGATTTGGTCTTGGAGATAGGAAAAGAGGTCTTTGTATCTAGATGAATCATGACCTACAATAGTGCAAATCATGTGGGTTTCGAGGGAGTCATATGTAGGATAAGATAGTGCTTCCACTAGAAACTCATAGCATAGCTCATGTTCAGGCTGCTGTAATAAAGTAGATAGTGTTGCCATTGCATTGGTAGCCTTGTTCTCCATTCTAGGAATTTGTTCAAATGTGATAGATATGAAATATTTTTTAAGATCATCTACCATTCTCATGTAAGGAATAAGCTTTTCATCTTTAGTTTGGTACACATCATTAACTTGATGAATAACAAGTTGAGAGTCTCCATGAATGTGTAGCTCTGTTACTCTCCATTCAATTGCTAGTTTCATACCATTCAAGAGAGCTTCATATTCCATAATATTATTTGTGCAGGGGAACTTTAGTCTAAATGCTTTTGGGATGGAGTATCCTTGAGGAGTTATGAAAAATATGCCTACTCCAGATCCATTCTATGTATAGGAGCCATCAAAGAACAATTGCCATTCTCTAGAAGATAGGTGCATAATAGAGGAGTCTGGAAATTCCATTTGCATTGGTGTGTCATCACACATGGGTGCATCTACTAGTTGATCAGCAATAACTTAACCTTTTATAGCTTTTCTTTCAACATATTCAATGTTAAATTTTCTTAGAAGCATGACCCATTTAGCCAATCTACTTGTGAGGGCAGCCTTGCTTAGTAGGTATTTTAGTGGATCAATTTTTTCTACTAGATGCATGGTATGAGCTAACATATAGTGTCTTAGTTTCTATGATGCAAAGATCACAGTGAAACAAGCTTTCTCCATCATAGAATAGTTCTTTTCATATGCCACCAATGTTCTGCTTATATAATAAATGGCTCTTTCCTTTTTCTCTTCATCATGTTGCGCTAACAATGCCCCTAGTGATGTAGCTGTTGTGGAGACATATAAGATCAATGGCTTCCCATGAATAGGAGGCATCAAGATAGGTGGATTTGATAGATACTTCTTGATATGGCTAAAGTTGTTCTCACATTCTTCATTCCATGCAAAGGTCACACCTTTATGTAATGTTTTTGTAAAAGGCTCTGATAAGTCCGCTAGCTATGATATGAATCTTTTGATAGATTGAACTCTTCCTTGCAACGTCCTCATTTGACTGATATTTGTGGGAGGTTGCATCTCTATTATAGCCTTGACTTTAGCCGGATCAACTTCAATGCCCTTCTTTGAAACTATGTATCCTAAGAGCTTTCTAGAAGTGACACCAAAAGCACACTTCTTAGGATTTAGTCGGAGACTAAACTTTTCCATTCTGTCTAAGATCATGCTCAAGTCCTTTAGATGTTTAGTTCTGATCATAGATTTTGCTAAAGTATCATCAACATAATCTTCCATAGTTTGATGCATCATGTCATGGAAAATAGATGTCATTGCTCTTTGATATGTAGCACCAACATTTTTAAGCCCAAATGGCATGACATTCTAGCAAAAGGTGCCCCATGCACATGTGAAAGTAGTTTTCTCTTGGTCCTCTGGAGAAATTTTTATTTGATTATATCCAAAGAAACCATCCATTAAGGAATACATCTCGAAACCCGCAGTCATGTCCACTATCATATCAATGTTAGGTAGTGGAAAGTCATCCTTAGGGCATGCTCTATTCAAATCTCTAAAGTCTGTACACACTCTGATTGACCCATCTGGTTTAGAAACAAGTACAATATTAGAGATCCACTCTACATATTCAATAACTTGGATGAATCCAGCATTTAGGAGCTTCTCTAATTTAGCTTTTACCAAGAGTGCAACATGAGGATGCATCTTTCTCAATTTTTGCTTGACAGGTTTAACATTTGGAGCAATAGATAAATGATGCATTATAAGATTAGGATCCAATCCTAGCATATCTGAATATTTCCATGCAAAGTTGATCTTCTTCTCTATTAGGAATGTTGTAAATTTTTGTTTCTCTTCTTCTGATAATGATTGTGCTACATGTACCAATTGTGGTTCTTCTGTTGTACCCAAATTGATGGATTGAGTGGGCTCAATTAGAATTGGAGATCTGTCCTATAAATGACTCGGAAGGACATCAAATATCTCATCCCTAGGCACCTCAGAGAGGTTTTCACCTTTGGATATGTCTTTTATTTTTACTTTTGTAGGTTCTAAGATTGCCACAAAGTGGTTTTCACCCTCAGAACTCTTTTTCTTTTTCTTTTTACTCTTGTTTTTCTGACTAAGATATTTTATGTCTAACTTGGTCATGCTGATGCTCGGTTCACTAATGGAAGTACTCATAGGCTCAACTACATTGAGGTAGCAAGCAAGGGCATAGTTATTTGAGAAGGTATAAATACCATGGCTTGGATTCATGGAGGTTTGATCAATAAGTTCTGGATATTTGATAGTCAATGTAGGGAAAGATTGGGAGATAGTGTTTATGGATATGGATCTATCATCATTGGTCCTAACCTAATGCTTGAGTTCAAAGGTGATACTACAACTTAAGACATCCAATTCATGAATAGGCTCAATTTCATCGTGGGAGTCCAATTCAGCCATAGGTGGATCAGACTCGATAGGTTCATCATTTTGCTCTAGACTTACATTGGTTTGAGGTGCATATTGGTGAATAACATCAACATGTTTCTCTATGATAAGATCATCTGGTTTTGGGATGACTCCCCATTCATAGTCATTAGATTCATCTTCTGATTCAGGATCTCTAAGAAATCTTAGAACATGAGTAAAGTCAGGGTGAATACCCCAAGAAGGGTTACCCTCAGAATCTGATTTGTATTCATACTCATGAGAATCTATCTTAGAATCACTACCACTTCCCTCTTCTTGATTGTTTTCAAGATTAGCTGGTTCTTGTGTTGCAACTATCTCTTGATTGATAGTAGGTTCTTGTGTTTCTACTATATTAATTCTTTTGATAGGATCATCTTTATCATCAAGATGGTCTTTGATCTCTTTAGGCAATTTTTCATAGGGGATGAGTTCTGAACTATCTAAATCACTATTGGATGGTTCTATTTCTTCTTTCTTAAGCAGAGGTTCCCCTAGTGTGATCTACTCTATGACATGAGAGCAATTACCTTTGAGGTGATAGGGTTTCTTCTTAAAGCCTAAGCCAACTTTGTTTTTATTTTCTCTACCAGTATGTGTGAGAGGTACCTCAAGACCTTTTCCTCTGATTCCTAGAGGTCCTTTACCTAAATATCCCATCTTAGCTATTAATTTATCTCCTGGACCATATGACTTGGAAGGAAGTTTGGAGACTGCAGAGTCACCAGTTTGAACAACTTGAGATTCGGGTTCATCTTTGTATAGCCATGATAGAACAGCCTCGTCCTCTTCAAATTCTTCCTTGGATACTTGTTATGCTACAAAATTATTTTTACATGCTTCAAGAGGTTCTTTAGAGTTTGGTTTGGATTGTTTCAAAGATTGCCCATAAGACTTAGGCAAGATAGGGAGAGATGTCAAAGATAAGATTGGCTCGATAGTATATTCTCCCATACCATTTTCTTTGATATTAACATCTTTTGCAAGATCTTCCATTTTAGATGTGGATGCTTCTTTAGTTGGTTCAATGGAAGATTCTCTATTATTAGGTACAGGCTTATCTACACTTTCCTTCAAGGTGTTGCAAGTTGTATTTAGATCTGCGGGGATAGTAACCTTTACTCCTTCATAAGGAAACTTCAAACATTGATGGTATGTAGAAGGAATAGCTTGCATTTCATGTATCCATGGTCTCCCTAGAAGGACGTTGTAGGCCAAAGGTAGATCAAGCACTTGACAGATGGTATCTTTGATAACTGGACCCACTCTGATAGGTAAGACAATGGTGCCTTTAGAAGATCTTTCTTGTTCATCATAGGCTTTGATAGTTATTTTCTTTCTAGGATCAATAGCCAATTCTAAAAATCCCAATTGTGTGATCAAGCTGTAAGAACAAATGTTTAGGCCAACGCCCCCATCTATCAACACATGTTTGACTCTACAATTCTAGATCAAGACTTCTATATACAGCGGTTGATTATGTGGGTGACTCAAGGAGTTGTCATCTTCCTCTAGAAAGGAGATATATTGTGGAGATGTAAGATGTCCAACCATAGTCTGGAACCTGTCTAAATCAAGGTCATCAGGAACATTGGAACTGAGAAAAGCTTTATTGAGAATGGCTCTATGAGCTGGAGATATTCGAAGCAACTCAAACATGGAGATTTTCACATTAGTGTGCTAGAGTTGTTGAACAATGCTATAAGATGTAGGCCTTGTATCCTTTGGATTGGAAGATTTGGAAGTAGCCTTTTGTTTAGAAGTAGATGAAAGATTGAAGGGCACCTTAGGGACGTTTGATGAATCTGGGATTTGTCCTTTCAAATGTGTTTGAGCTTGTGATCAAGTAACTACATTAGCTAAGGAATGATCTCTATCTCTTTGTACAATTGTGATGACATTGCAACTTTCAGAGAGACATGGTTCAACCATATTGATGACAACATTATTTCCAGGGTAGGCATAGTTGACTTTTGCCCCCATATTAGGCTGAGAAGTTGAAACTTCTTGACCATGTTTCAGAAATGGTTCTGTGAATGTTGTATGATTGTTATTGCTCTGGGGATTGTCAATTGTGATGTCTCCACTATCGATCAGATCTTGAATGGTATGCTTCAAGTGGTAGCAACTACTAGTTTTGTGACCTTTACTCCAATGGAAATCACAGAATTCATTTTCTCTCCACCATTTTGGTTTGGGGTCCTGATCATTTGGTCAGATTGGTGGTAAAGAGATGATGTTATCAGCTAGTAGAGTTTTCATAGCTGATTCTAAAGACTCTCCTAGAGGAGTAAATTTTTGATGTTTATCCCATTTTTTGTATTCTGGCTTCCTTTGAGATGGTTGAGAAGACTTTTTCTCTAAAGCTTTAATGGCTTGAGTACCAAGAGTGAGATTGTAAGTTGGTGCCTTTGATGGGGCATGAACAATGTCAACAATGCCATCTATGATGATGCCTTTGTTCTTGTTCCAATTTTTGTTCTTGTCTTTAGAACTAGATCCAAATTCATACTTGTCTTTTTGAAGTGTGATTTCTCCTTTTTTTACAAGCACTTTTTCAATTTTGATAGCATTATCCACCATCTTGTCAAAAGATGTATGATCTTGCATTTGTAAAGGATGATTGATTTCTAGAACAAGGTTATTGATGAAGATTTCCAATTTTTCTATTTCTAGAATAGGTCTGGCATATAGAGAGAACTTCTTCCTCCATCTCTTGAGAAATGTTAGGAATGGTTCCCCTGGGTATTGTTTGAGATTACAGATATCGATCATGGTGATTGGGTGCTGAATATTGTAGGAGTATTGTTGATAAAACAATTTGATCAACTCCTCAAAAGTTTTGATAGTATAAGGCAATTTTGAAAACCAATGAATGGATGCTCCCCCTAGAGATCGAAGGAAGAGGTGCATAAGGTAGGTTGGTTCATGCATGAACTCCATTGATTGTGTACAAAATTTCCTGACATGATCTTGAGGGTCAGAGTGCCCGTCATATTTATCATACTTCAGCATCTCCACTCTTTTTGGAAATGGTGGCATGTACAAGTCTTTGTCAAATGGAAAAGGACATAGAGCCTCAATGGAGAACTCTTTAGGTTCCTTCTCTTTCTTGAGATTGTTAAGTTCAATTTGTATAGCATGCATTTGTTTCATCATAGCTATGAGTGGATTCTCTTCCTCATGTGTAATGATGTCTTCAACATTAAAGTTGGGAGGAAGTTTAGCTCCTTGATGAGCTAATTGTAAAAAGTATGCTTCTCTATCTTCTTTCAAGAAATGCTTCATCATTCATTTGAAGTTATCATCATTTTGATATTGAGCAATTTCTTCAGGTGTGGGTTCCTGATCTACACCATGTTGAGATTGAGCTCTCTGAGAGCCAAAATTTGTCCCTGCTTGAGACATGGTAGGAGTTTGTGGACTCCCTGGATTAGATTGATGAGGGGTATGTTGAGTACCTCCGTGAGTTGATGGAGGAGGTATGTAACCAGATTTCAATCGATAGTTGCCAAGACTGTCATCCTCGTAAAGACCAGAATTAATGAGTTGCTCAAGAGTTGGATTTTGGAGAGTGGTGATAGATTTCTTGTGAGAGGAAGCTCTATTCTCCACCATTCACCTCAAGTGAAACAAAAGAATAAGATCCATATAATCGGAGAATGAATTGAATCAAGATGGTCAAATGACGCAACCTTGTCAAGGTTTGATTGATTTGAAGATTTGATTAGACATGGATGAAGGATACTGTGCCTTGGATGTATGGGTAGGTTCCCAAAAGATAGTGGACAAGATATCACAACACTTAGTCATTTTGATGATTGATTGAAGATTGATAGTTATGACAAGGTTTTGACACAGGATGATAAGGACTCAAATTGATTAAACAGAAGGCTGAATCAGATTCAAAAGGCCACTTTAGGAAAATGATTGGACTCTTAATAGCTACTACCTCATTCCTGACACAGTGATTTGTTTGACAGATTCTGAAATTAGGCTAAAAAAGCTAAATATCTAGCAATTTTGACAACTTTCAAAAATTTCCCAAACAACACTCTGTAGAATCGTACGACAATGGGTATGCTATGAAATGATAATTGAAAAACTCATACGACAGTTGGGTAGCAATGAAATGACAGTTACAAAACTCATACAACAGTTGGGTAGCAATGAAACGACAGTTGAAAAACTCATACGACAGTTGGGTAGCAATGAAATGATAGTTGCAAAACTCATACGACAGTTGGGTAGCAATGAAATGATAGTTGAAAATCTCATACGACAGTTGCAAGATTTTGACTTTGAGAATTTGCTGGCATGGAAACTCATACGACACTAGGTACTTGATCATATGATAGATGGGTTATAATGAAATGACACTTGGAAAAACTCGTATGACTTTTGACTTCCCGAAATGATTTTTGACTCCAGAAATGATTTTACGTCAATTTTTGCAAAATTTTTAGTTTACAGATTCAGATTGTTTGTAAATTTCAATGTCCAGATTTGAGGATTGTAACAGATTTTTTCATTTTCAGTAACCAGATAGACAAACAAGCACGCAAAATAGCAAGCAAGTGATTTCAAGCATGTCTAAAAATAATGAACAAGAGCAAAAGCAACCTTGCGCATGAACAATCAAGTGACTTATTCATTCTAATCCTTAGAAGCGCTAATTGTGTATGTTCCAAAAAATGTTTTGCAATAATGCACATATACCCTATAAAATGAAAATTTGGCCTCACTAGGTTTTTTAGTAATGGTTTGACTCTGCAACTTTTATGATCCAAAGGGGTGAAATCCAATCCCGATGCACCATGGTTTTGACATAGTCTGAGAACTTAATCTTCAGGAGCTGCTAGGGAGATCTGACAACCCAACAATGAACCATACCTATGGAGATTTTTTCCACAAGGACATTTATATAGCGGCTGTCACTACCACGGCAAAAATGGCTATTACTGCTTGAGGTTCCATCAACGTAGTTTTCCCTGTGAAGGGACTGTTCGCTACGGTTAACCCTCTCTAAAGATGACTCACAATAGTATACCACAAGGGGACTTGGCTCTAGATCCAAGGTTTTTGACACCTTTTCACTTTTAACCCAAACAAAGTAGATAGATTAATCTGACACGCTAAGACAAAGTTTGTCTCACCAAAGTTTATGATATCAACCCCACGTGATCTATCAACCCTTCCAGAGAGAGAATGTATCAATCAATAAGGGAAGATGCACTAACTAATTTTGATTCACCAAAGCTCGTGATGTCTACCCCACGTGATTTATCAACCTCTCCTGGGAGAGAATGTATCGATCAATAAGAGAAGATGCACTAACCAAGTTGAATGTGAAACACACTAAGTATCCTCCCTACCTACAAGGATTCTATCATCAAGAAGGATTTCATTGGGAATCCAATCTCTCAAGAATCATGAATAGTGTTCATAGGGCCTAATTACTATGTGAGCACAGATGTATGTTTCCAAAAGCAAATCTACCAAAAGTACCCAAAAAGTAGAAAGAGGAACACTTAACACTTAAAGTGAATATGAGATGAGTCCAAAAGGTGGAACACTTAACACCTCACACAAGCTAAAAATGAGTCTCCAACTTAGAAAACAAGTGAGTTCCTAAAAGCACAAATGGGTTGCCAAGTGGAACACTTAATGCTTCTGTCCTATTGACCCCTCCCCTTTATGGCACTGAGATTGCAACCATGGGGTGGAATGAGGGGCCACCAGATTAGCGAGTCCAATAATCCAAGATAGCAATCAAGATCAATCACAAGTATCTAAGACTACTTAATGAATCCTTAAGGGGTCACAACCTAGTATCAATTATGCAAGTGTGTAAAACAAAAGCATGAAAAGAATCACCCAAGCTAGACACACAAGAGATTTATTTTAAGCTCCAAATCAAAATATTATCAGCACAAGTGGAATACCTGAGATCCTCGCAACGCGCTTAGTAGATTTTTACCTGATTTTAGCAAACTTTACACTTTTTTCAATCAAAACTAGCAAGAGGCAATAAAAAATAGAGAATTCCAACTGTTAAGATTAGCTGTTAATCAAAATCCAAAAATCAAATCTGACAAAGTGCCACAGTTAAAACCTGATGCCGAAACTTGTACGACAGTGGGTCTGTTACCAGATGACAGTCTAAAACTCGTACGATAGTGGGTATGCTCCCAGACGATAGGCTGGAAACTCGTACGACACTGGGTGTCTGATGAAATGACAATCCAGCTTCCAAACGACAGTGGGTGCCTGATGAAATGATACTTGGTCAACTGTCATACGATAGCAGGCTCAAACTCATATGATTTTTGTCAAAAACTCGTACGAAGATTGTACGGACAAAAAATAAAAATCATATTTTTGCATAGAAACTGAGGAGAAAAAGATAAAAATTGATAGAATTGAATTGGAAACCCATTTCAGGGCCCCACAGTGGGCGCCAGAAATGTGTGTGTGAATTTTGTACCTGATCTGTAGACACAACACTTCAGTAAAACATTAGAGGTTAGCAAAAATCAAAATCATGCAAAATTGAAATCTAATTTAACCAAGCGATTTACTACCTTCTAGTAGGTGCGAGATTGATGTTCTCAGATTGTTATCGAGATCAGTGACCTAGATGACACCTAAACGAAGGATTTGAATGCAAAATTGATATGAAATATGAATGCAATTAATCTATTTTTTTGATATTTTCTATGCAATAATATGAAAAATGATATGAAATCTATGACATGTAAAAATTGATATGCTATGAATTGATCTAACAAATGAAAACTAATATGATATGAATGCAAATGAAATTGATCTCACAATAGCCTTGATTCACAATAAGCTTTGATTCCTTATCCTCCAATTTGATAGCGCGAGGATGCAAAAATATGAGATGCTTTGAGATGAGCCGAGGCTTTAATTTATAGAAATCTAGGGCTTTGGAGGTGCATGGATAAAGCCATAAAGCACTCAGATTAACTCAGCTTGATTTTTGAGTTATCTGATAATAAAGATAATTTAATTCACAAAAACATGCAAAAGCTAAGTTTTAACTCAAATTAGAAGTTTAGATCAACTTTAAAACTCAAAAATGATGTTGAGTTCCAAAAAGTCAATAACTTGCATTGATTTTCTGATTTGGAGTTTAACTGCTTTTTGATTGTACACATGGATAATTATGAATTAATAAATAAATAAAGTGATTTATGCTCAACTTAACTGATTTTTGAAAATAAATAATTGATTTATGGGTTAATCAATTATTTAATCAAACTTTTATTAAAAACTATATTATTAAATAATGACAACATGCTTTAATTAATTAAATAAAAATTTAATCAATTATTCATAGGATATTGGATTTATTGTCAAAATTAAATAATACAATTAATAATAGATAGAATTAAATTTAATTACATAATTAAGTGGCAAGATATTAAATCTAATTAATTAAATATGAAAATATTCAATTAATCAAACTTTGGATAAATGTGATTTATCGCCAAATAATCATTAAATTAAAGATAATTAAGATAATTAGGAATATTGCTAGGAATATTCCCCGATGCAAAATTTAAGATAATCAATTATGATTCGATGATGTTTAGATGTGCCTTAGATTAGGACTTTGATGTTGATTTTGTTCGATGTGCCGATATAGGAGGTTAATGAACTTATAGCCCATTTTTGTGGTATTACAGTAACAAAACTGTAGCTGCTAGAATTTGACATTCAAATGCTGGTAATTCTGAACCAGAATTACTAGGAGCACTAGAACTACTAGGAAACTCAAAATCTTTAGAAGCTTGATCACTAAGATCCTCAAAACTTGTAAAAAGTGGGTTTCCAAAGCCTATAACTGTAGGAACATAACTAGAAGGCTAGACCTTTATGAATTATGTGTTTCTCTATATGACCTTGTTGCTATCCTACCCCCTCTCTTCGCTAGTTGAAGCTCCTGGAAGTCAAATTTCTCTCTACGAGATTGTGTTTGCACATTTATCATGTACAAAAGCACCAAATATTCTTAAAACCAAAGTGATAGAGTCGCCAAGTGCTAGAAATAATACCCTTCTTCAATAATGAAAGTTGTTGTTCACACTAAAAAAACATCAATAAATTGTGCCTCAAAAGAACAAACGATCAATTTGTGTCTCACTGCGCATGCCAAAAACATTTGTCAATCAAGATTGTGCCTATAGAAAAATGCAAAATCTAGCTATCTTGTTGAAACATGGAAACACTCTTAGGCTATATCTCTAACTGAGAAGGATATCAATACAAAACCCAAGTACAATAAATGATATATTAAAATCGTGAACAAACTAGGGTACAAGAACACAAAGAAACCATGAAAAAGTTTTTCCCTTCAAAGAAAAAGAAACCTTAATTAGAGAATGAACTCGAGACACAAGAAACTTTCCATACAAACTAGGATTACAAACTCTACCTAAGATTTAAGGAGTAATAAATAATGAAATAATTTCTAACCCTTTGGAAACAATAAACCCTACTTAGGGTTTATTAAACTCTATAAAAAACTTAACCACTATTAATAAGGGTATAGGAATGTAAGAACAAAGACCCATTTACAAGAAATCAAAGACACTCGTATGAAAGATTATTATATAGATTTAACCAAAGCTGAAATATCAAACTCTAATATGGTTAAGAAGGATTTCTTAAAAACCATAGAAAATATAACTATTTCTTTAGACCCACAAATGAAACCCTTAATAAGATAATCAACTAAGATGGATTACACAAACAACTCTTGAAATGAAAGATAAGATAAATATTAGGAAACAACTCAAGGAAAGAAGACACTTGTAACAATCAAATCTTGCACCTCCTTCTCTAAATCCCATATGCTCTATACACAAATCTCCTTCACAACCTTTCATTATTCCTTTAAGAATCCACTTAACAAACATATGTAGTAATTTAACAAATTATTCCAATATTTGCCACCATCTAAATCAAGACTAAATCATCATACATTTAGGTTGTGTCCTAGCTCCATTGAGCTATGATTTCAAATGAAACCCCCAAAAAAAAAATTATAATGTCGATAGCCAAAGGTATTGTTAAACTTTAAAATATGACATAACTTTTACTTATTTCATTTATATTTGATCATTTACAATTTTCCATTCACTAGTACATTTGAGCCCTTTTTTCGATGCATGACGTCAGAAATACAACACTATTTCATTGATCAAGAGACACCAGACGTTGTTGCAATTTTGCAATTAAAAAAAATGACCGCTACCATAGGCATCGTAATTATGACAACCATTGCCATCATAATTTGCATTCGAAGAGGGGCAGCCAACATGGTCAACATGTCATCGAGTCTATTTCTTATGGTCACAATTTCAACGGACGTGCGTTAGAGATTTTGTACATGCGATGGCTAGTTGTTGGATATTTCTAACAGATAGCCATGGTTTGTAGTTTTTTACCAACGGAGATTCTATACATGCGACAGCTAGCTGTCGGATATTACTGACAAATAGCCATCATTTGTAGTTTTTTACCGATGGGGATGTTTTACATGCGATGGCTACCTATCAAAAATATATGATAGCTAGCTGTCGAACGTATAGTATTGCTGTCAAAATAATTTTCATTCTCATCAAAAAAGTGATGGATAGGAATATTAAAAATAATAAAGCTCAAGATACCATCGTAGTTGGTCTCTTTCTTTGGTCCATATTATTGACAAAATGGTTTACCTTTCGTTAGCTCATCAAATTTGAGGATTTGAAATAATTTAATAGAATATTTTCATGATAACATATATTATTTAAGTTGGCATTGCACAAATTTATCAACTTCATGCACTTGTAGACTACGAGGATAGCGATAAAGAAGCATCTCCTCCAATGGCCTACATTATTCAAGCCATGGGAGGGGATTCTTCTTTAAGGTTGTAGTTGTAGTCTACAAGTGCAGGAAGTAGATAAATTCATTCAGTGTCAAACTAAAATAATTTACGTTAGTGATGAAAATATCATCTATTAAATTATTTAAAATCCTCGCATTTGATGAGCTAATGAAAGGTAAAACATTTTATCAGTAATATGGATTGAAGAAAGAGACCAACTATGATGGTCTCTTGAGCTCTGTTATCTTTATTCCTAGCTACTGGGTAAGGCATGAAAGACTTATATCTGTCAATCATCAAGAATAATCACTGCCTTGCCTTTATGTACACTGCACAGTATCCAATATAAGAGAAGGCAAAAAATATGAATGGATAAAATAAATGAAAGATACAATAATATTATCTTTTTATTTACCTTCTTATAATTGATCCCAGTCTCGCAAAAGTAATTTTATATGATCACTAGCACATTTCATGCATGGATGAGAAACAGTATCCAAAGTTTCTAGATTCTAAGAAGAGTATGAGTGGAGGCCAAAGAAGGGATATTTGTGAAGGTTTTATAGATGTAGGTTACTGAATCATCATCTTTGCACTGGCACTCAATCTATAAACCCTCGTATGTATATAGCCACTCTATCAAATCTCCACATCTAGAAAATCTCCACAAAAATATCTGCTGGCCTCTACTGCATATACGTCTTCTCAAAATCTAAAAACTCTTCATCATTGATTCCCATCATTTTTTCAGCATCTCCATGGACTGAGAGCTTAAATTATTGAGCTTCTCTCTATTTCAAGAATAGTTTAACATTCTCTACTTTAACAGGGCCAACCACGTGAAGATGGAAGCTCATTTGGCCCCTCCTAGGATCCTCTTATGACCCTTTACAACACTTTTAGACCTCTAAGATGTATTCTTAGGGATCTTAAAGGGTCATAAGGGGTCCTGAGACATAATATTTGAGACACATAAATGTAGGCATCATGGTCACAATTGTTTGGAGATGCAACATAATTGAATGCTATACCCAGATGATGCAACATAACCACTAATCCTCCAGTTCTAAGTGGACACTGCGGGATCCAAAAACCAAAGATAAGGAATAAATTTAGAGAGCAAAGGAGGAAGGCCATAATGACCTGAAACCATAGGCTACATTTACTCTAAGTTGGCATCTCAATCCAATAGTCGATAAGAACAAATGCTACTTTCTAAAGAAGAAAACCTTTGAAGTTTTAACATCTATATGTTTTCCCAATAGATCTCTTTCCAGAAAATAAATGCTTTGGTTACAGGTTCACTATCACTCTATTAGCCTCTCCCTTGCGGCATCCTTTTTTCTCTTCTTTGATGCCTTCTTGCCAAGTTTAATAGCTTTCAATTTCTAAGCTGAATCCTTGAAACCATCTCCTAGAACAACTTCACTAGAAGGCCTAGACCTAGATCTTGACTGTGATAATAGATGTTGCTTCTTGTTTGGCTGATCAATATCCATGACATCAATATTGTGTCCATCCATGATCTCATGAATATAATCTTCTTTCCACTCTTCATTTGTCAAAATATACCACTTCTTCAAGCTTGAAGAGTAAACTCCAGCCCCACCATTTTCATTCTCAATATCCTTCTCTAGCTTCTTGGCCTCCTTCACAGCACGCACCCTGGCATCCAAAATATCTTGAGGAATACAAGGGGCCCTCTCTTTCCCATCTCCTAATTTGGGCATTGCAACATGAATCCTATTGAGACAATTATTGATCTTCTTTGACTTCATCTTAATTTCCACTCTCTGCTCCAACAACCTCTCTCATGTTGAATTCTTCACCGCAATCACCCCTTCTTCCTTCAAAGCACTCATAGAGAGTAGCTGCCATCATCCCCCCTCCTGATTCCCAAAGAACCCACCCATATTTTTCCTAGCCTCAAATCTCATCTCCACAACCAATTTTGCATCCTCCTTTGGTAGTGTCTCTAGTGGTTGCAAATCAATCTTATTAAAAACTACAATAAGAGGCTTATTGGTAAACAAAGGTTTTATGTTGTGAAATAGAGCTTCCTGTTGCATAATACTATAACCACAGGACCTCAAAACATCAAGGAAAAATAAAACAACCACCTTCAAATGAGCCAAGGCAGTAATACTGAGCATCTTGATGGTGTTCCTATCCTCTAAGGGGAGGTCCAAAATACCAAGGGTATCAAAAACCTGATACCTCAAGTACTTATAAGCAGTATGCCTGACAAAAATAGACTTAATAGTAAAAGCATAAGGTTGCACATCTACATCCACCCTAGTAATCTTATTAATAAAAGAACTCTTTCCAACATTAGGGTACCCACAGATCAAAATAGTCCTGGTATTGGGGTCAATAGATGACAACCTTGACATATGCTACCTCACCTATTCAAGGTAATCCAAACTTGGTCCAATTCTCTTAACAATGGTACACATCCATCCAAGTGCAACAACCTTCAAAGATTTATAGCAGTAAAGAGAATCCTTATATTTTGTCAGCCTAATATAGTCTTTGGCCACTTTGGAAATAGTCTTTGTCATCATATTCCATGAGAGTGCATCTTTTGAGAATTTTTTTTTAACGTTTCAAGGGACCAGTAGTTCTACAATTAAATCATAATAACTTTCCCATTACTTAACCATCACACATGGCACAAAATCTCTTCAAACTCACAATATGTTGCATGTGTAGTACAAAACTCATGAGATTCTAAAGAATGCCTCACTCTTTTGTCTTTTTTAATGGGGAATGATATTGCATATTCTAATAATTTTTCTCAAAGATTAACCTTATGTTTCTATTATGTTTTATTGATTAAAAGATATGTTCCATGGTTTTTCAGGAATGGAGGGACACATTTATGGTAAATTTCATATATGGCCAAAAATAGGGGACAAATGTGTGTGTGTGTGTGTGTGTGTGTGTGTGTGTGTATTTACACACATGTTATTTGAAATATTGTGTCCATAAGTAGGTTTGGGACATGGTCAGTGCACTATGAAACCGTCATTTATAGAGTTTTACCCATACTTTTCTTCTATAAATTGGTTTGAAGCATCATTTTTCATGCTACTAGGTGGATGGAAATGGAGAGATTCAAACCTTGGATATATTTATGAAATTTTCAAAATATATAAATTTAATATATGGTTTAGTTATGTTTTATAGAACTTTTAATGACAAGATTTATGGTGAAATCAAAAAATGTCATCTCTGAGACATAAAATAAGCAACTCCAACACTTGTATCCATGCATGAAACATAGATTCAACTTAGTACCATCTTATAATTTTTAGTTAATGAAAATTTTGAAAACATGTTCATTGGGTTGTGTTTGAGTAGTTGGGACAAGGGTTATCTCACAACACATTCAAATTACTAACCTTTTGGGCATAGAGTACTCAGTGGTTGTACATTTTGATAGTTTAGGTGATTCAATGGGTGGATCCATATGGATTCTTGGGTGAATATCAAGTAAAAATCTAGTTGGGTACCGAGGCTATGCCTGATATTTGTAGCATTTTAAACAATTCATTTTTTGAAACTTGCATTTTTTTTGCAATGAAAAATAAAGATGAACAAGTTTTAGTATAGTATTTTATTGGTGTAGATGTTACTTAATATGTTTTTTATTTTTACTAGATTGTAAAAATTATCAAAAAGACTAAAATGAATTTCCCAAATATAACATTAATTGCTTTGTTTGGTGTGAGTATGGGATGCATTACATTTGTACAAAAATGCCTCTTACTTTGAGTTGCCACATGATTATGGTCACCTCACAACCTACCACTCAAAGCTCATAGTCTTCATAGTTACATGTACTCACCTTAAATGGTGACATACAAATATCAATTCAATCCAAGTTATTAATTTCTCACATGCAGTTTGACATGTGGTTTATCTGTATCTGAAAGGGCATATCAATTTTATTATCCTATTTTTTGATTCCCCGAAATCAATGCAAATATGGAGGATTCACACTTCTTTATCAATAAAAATTAGTAATATGTCGAAGAACTTTTATTGATAACTTTAGAAGATGTGAAAGATTTTATATATTATATTAGTAAATAATAATATGACTAATGAAGAGGAGTGTATTTTAATTACTTGAATATTTTTGCATTAAATATATACAATATCATTAGAATTAAAATTAGAATATACAATATCATTCTCCATTCTCCATTCTCCATTCTAAAGAAGGCCTCACTCTTAATCAGCCAAATCTTTCTTGTACCACACAAAAAATTGTGTGATAACTATGTCTACTCCAACCTTAATTGTTTAAGAATTCATCATATCAGATAAAGTATGTTTAAGAATTGTTGGGACTGGTCCTTTGGCGTGTATTAAATAGAATACAATTTTTAGCATATTATTATCATTCTATTTCTTTGTTGTAAACATGCCATTGGTTCAGTTTTGTAAAAAAAAATTGTGGCCATGTCTTTTTGGTTACATGGTTTTATTGCATTGTATTGCACTGGTTTGAAGCTAGGGCATCTATGCTAGCACTCTACAGAATTAGACCTTTATTTTAAATGCATTTAACACAAAAAAAATTACAAAACTAAACCAATGGCATGTTTACAACAAAGAAATAGAATGATAATAATATGCTGAAAATTCTATTCTGTTTAATACACACCAAAGGACCAGTCCCAACAATTCTTAAACATACTTTATCTGATATGATGAATTCTTAATAAAGGTCTAATTCTATAAACTGCTAGCACAAAGGAAGATTTGACCTAGCCAAATCTTCCTTGTACCACACAAAAAACTATGTGATAACTATGTCTACTCCAACCTTAATTGTTTAAGAATTCATCATATCAGATAAAGTATGTTTATGAATTGTTGGGAGTTCTATTAAACCTTTTTTGTAAACATGCCATTGGTTCAGTTTTCTAAAAAAAAATTTGTGTTAAATGCATTTAAATGGAACATTAATCATAGTAATAATATGCTTAATCTATTAGTAATTGGTAGATTAAATGCAGATAACACCTTTATTAGTTTAGCATGTTTAATGCATAGGTGTTATCTGCATTTAATCTGCTAATTACTAATAAAAAATGAATAAAAAACTCACAACCTCTATGAAATGGATTCCCTCTTTGCAGCTTGCAAGAAAAAGTCCAGTGCCCTCTTCCCTCTTCGCGCATAGTGCCCTCTTCGCAGCTCACAAAAATTACAAATGAGAGTTTCTTTTTCTTTTCTTTTTTTGTTTTGTAAAAAAAATTACAAAACTAAACCAATGGTATGTATTTGTCAGACAAATCTTTATTGTCCCCCATAAAAAACTAAGTAATAACTACTCCACCCTTAATTTTTTTAACAATGCACCATATTGTGTAAAGTAGGTTCTATCACACATGGCATGAACTCTCTTCAAAATCACAATGTACCATATTAGATAAAGTAGGTTCTATCACACAAGATTAATTGTAAACTGCTAATATTAGTTTAATACACTGATATATAGTAACAGATAAAGTCATTTCTAATTACTATTGAATTGATGGTTTAATCTGAAGTAACTAAGAATTCCATACATATTAGATTATGATAACTAGTGTAAAGTTAATTCATTGTTAAACTAATAAGGTTATTGCATTACTTAAGTTTGAAGTAATGCATGTTAATGGCATATTAATAGAACTATAAAGTATATATAGAATTGTTGGGACTAGCAGTCATGTCAGGACTGGTCCTACTTAGTTAATCTATTGAATTCCTTTTTTGTGTGGTACAAGGACCTTTCTAGTGATAGAACCTACTTAATCTAATATGGTGCATTAACTATGTCTACAGATTAAATTCTATTCTATTTAATACATGCCAAAGGACCAGTCCCAACAATTCTTAAACATACTTTATCTGATATGATGAATTCTTAAATAATTAAGGTTGGAGTAGACATAGTTAATAAAGTATTAAACTAGATTAAACATACTTTATCTGAAGTAACTGAACCTACTTTATATGATTTAAGAGTAGACTATTGAATTAGACAATTGGGTATTAATTGTAAATTCTATTCTTTATCTGAACATACTTTATCTTAAAACTGAACCTACTTTGTTTGTCAGCCAATATGTTGTAATTCTAATCTATAAAAGTTGCTTAAATAGATTAAAAAAATTTAGAATATTATTATAAGATACTAAAGAAGCCCTATTATTTGTCATACAAATCTTCATCGTCCCCCACAATGAAGACAATGAAGATTAACCTATTACTATGCTTAATGCTTAAGAATTGATGATTTTAGAAGATTAAATGCATGATAATATTCTATAGACTGCTAGCACAAAGGAAGATTTGACCTAGCAGTCTATAGAATTAGACAAAGCTACAGATAGAGGTCTAATTCTGTAGACTGCTAGGTCAAATCTTCCTTCTTGCTAGCAGTCTACAAATTTAGACCTTTATTTTAAATGCATTTAACACAAAAAGAATTTACAAAACTAAACCAATGGCATGTTTACAACAAAGAAATAGAATCATAATAATATGCTAAAAATTCTATTCTATTTAATACACGCCAAATGACCAATCCCAACAATTCTTAAACATACCTTATCTGATATGATGAATTATTAAACAATTAAGGTTGGAGTAGACATAGTTATCATACCATTTTTTGTGTGGTACAAGGAAGATTTGGCTGATTAAGAGTGAGGCCTTCCTTAGAATCTCATGAGTTTTTTACTACACATGCAATGTATTGTGAGTTTGAAGAGAGTCTATGCCATGTGTGATAGAATCTACTTTATCTAATATGGTGCATTGTTAAACAAAGAAATAGAATGATAATAATATGCTAAAAATTATATTTTGTTTGATACACGCCAAAGGACCAGTCCCAAAAATTCTTAAACATGCTTTATCTGATATGATGAATTCTTAAACAATTAAGGTTGGAGTAGACAGAGTTAATAAAGTATTAAACTAGATTAAACATACTTTATCTGAAGTAACTGAACCTACTTTATATGCTTTAAGAGTAGACTATTGAATTATACAATTGGGTATTAATTGTAAATTCTATTCTTTATATGAACATACTTTATCTTAAAACTGAACCTACTTAGTTTTTTAGCCAATATGTTGTAATTCTAATCTATAAGAATTGTTTAAATAGATTAAGAATTTTCAGCATATTATTATAAGATACTAAAGGTGACATGTTGTTTGTCAAACAAATCTTCATTTTCCCCTACATGCAACATATTGCTGTTGGAAATATTCAAGAATTAACCAAGTTACTGAGAGGGGAGGGCTGAATCAGTAACTTCAATTTTTTTTTTCAATATCATATGTATTAACATATAGTTCACTTTATCCTTTTGCATATAGAAAGCATGAAACATAAAAGCATTCACAACAATGACACATAGATTTGGTTACCCAGAAACCTTCCAAAAGAAAGTAAAACTGGGGTGGGGATGAAACCCACAAAGCTTTAATACTGCAGTATAAAGTTGGCCGGTTAAGGCTTACATTGATCACTTCTGATGATCTGCCCTGCTAGGAGCAATAAGGATTGCTAAATCCACCGTGTTAAGGGATTTTTACAAACTTACAAAAGAAGTATGTACTCGGTAAAGAGATTTTACAAAAGACTGTTAAGTCTACCTGGTTAGAGGATTTTAGTACTGATTCACTGGTTAAAATGAAACAGTATATCTCTTATTTTGCAACTGGATTGCGGAATGAGATTCACTGATGTACTGATCACCTTCTGTGATGAATTTTGTCTCTGCTGCTCCTTATGTATAGTAGCCCTTTGTAATTCACTAGTTTCTGCCTTTTATCTCCCCTTTTTATTCCACATTCATACTACTTGGTATTTGTACAACATTGTTTATATACAAGTCTAAAAAATTAATTACAATTACAAATTCAGCTTAACAAATAAACATAAGTGCTACTAAGTCAGCCCAAGTATGGTTACACGGTTCCTGCAAACTAACTCGGTGACTTTTTGATACTCGGCATCCACTACATTACTCAGCATCGTCATGCACTCGGTAGAAGTGAAGGCTCAATTCATACTAACCACTTGGTAATTTTTGAACTCGGTAAATACTTGTGACTTGGTAGACATAATGTCACTCGGTTTACACTGTCCTGCTCGATTTGCACTGTCATGCTCGGTTTGCACTGTTCTACTCGGTTTGCACTGTCCTGCTCGGTTTGCACTGTCCTGCTCAGTTTGCACTGTTCTTCTCGGTTTGCACTATTCTACTCGGTTTGCACTGAGGATGCAAATAAGTGTTGTCACTAGTGGCAATCCTTCTTAATGCCAACAATTGCATGTGTAGACAAAACTCACAATACCTTTCATATTCTATCCAACTTTCCCCATGTTACACGATCATTCATTTATCTTGTTCAAAGGAAAAAATTTATCACTTGGTTGGTTACAAAATTTTGAAGGCCAAATTATTGATTTTGCTCTAACCAGTATGATTTAAACAAAAATACAAAATCCACAGAATATGACTTATGTAAAAAAATTAGAACATATATTACATAAGTTCATAATTAATAAGTTATTAACACTTTTCACAATATTAACCATCTTCAACCTTTCAAAAAGACTCTTAACAAGTTTCTATTTGAAAGTTCTCTTTTATTCTTCCTATTGCTATATTATTTACTTCCTATTCCCGTGATGTCTAAAATAGAAAATTTCATTTGCGAACTTTTCAATATAAATTATGACTGTTCTAAAACTCATGTCTAACCTTTCTATCACTATATACTGTTAATGTGTTCCTATTATAGATTGTATTGAAATTGGGATTATTTACTATCACTGTTGTTCTGTTATATTCCTGTCAAAAACTGGACATAAGTCAAGTTTTTTTATTGTCTCCTTTATTCTATTATATTGTCATGAACTGGACAGAAGTCAATTTTTTACTGTCTCTGTTGTTCTGTTATATTTATGTGACCACATTTTTTTGTTGCTATTATGAATTTGGAAAGAAGTTAAAACTTTTTACTGCACTCCAAATTTTCTATCATTATGAACTTTGTTCCCATCACCACAATGCTAGAAAACATAAAATTACATAATATTCTCTTGATTCATCTTTAATTAATATATATGTATTATGCCACTAAGAGAATATGATATGAAGTCTGAAATTTAACTTGATGACCATCTATTGAATGCAACACAAGTCTTAATTTCTCAATCATATTGAGGATATTTTATACTCCTACTTAAGTTATAATTTCTCTATCTACATTGTAACTCAATGAAGACATATCATTTAAATTCACATTTATGAGATATGTTATCAAACTTCAGTCACTCACTTCTATCACAATGATGTCAAAATATTGCAAACCTCTAGAAAGAAGTCTTTTAAGAACTTCAACTCTGGTGACAAATTTTGATCATCCACATATTAACAACTCTTTTGTAACATATCATATCGCAACATCATCTACCAAACTTCATCATCATTACATACTCATTGTCAAGAATATAGAAAATGTCTTATCTACAAATACCTTTAACATGACTCTAATACACATACCTTTTGAAATCAATGACAAAAATGCCAAAATCAACAAAACTAGGTGCGAGAAACTTTCCCTGCAACAAGTCAAAAATCAGACAAAAAAAATAAAATAAAATAATGTATAATTTTGGAGGACACAACATTGTCTAATACCCCTAGAGCTCATACATCACATATCCAACCATCAATACTATTGAATGTATTTTTTTCCAAATTGAAAAGAGACAAGTGGGAGCTTATGATTTAGTAGATTTTTATGCACTACAAAATATTTATTTTTCTTCATTGATAGACAAATATTCATTGTCCCTCTCATGAGTTTTGTACTACACATGAAACGTATTGTGATTTTAAAGGGATTCTATGCCATGTGTGATAGAACCTACTTTATCTAATATGGTGCATTGTTAAACAAATTAAGGGTGGAGTAGTTATTACTTAGTTTTTTGTGGGGGACAATGAAGATTTGTCTGACAAATAGCAAGTCTTTTTTAGTATCTCATGAATTTTTACCGCATATGCATGAAACAAATATGTTATTTTTCATCTCCAATTAGTTAATGCTTTATAGAAACTCTGAAAGTATATTTAGGAGTTCCCTAGGTGACTTCTTAGAATGAATTGCAAAGAAGGACAACAACCTTATAACTCAAAATTTTAGGAGTGCAAGGCCTTTCGATCATCACTAGATTCATATGAAATTCTAAAATTATCAACTTTATATGGAAAAGGAAGAAACAAAACTGATTATTGCTATAATTATTTATAATATATATAACTAAATAGAACAGTGACCAAATTTACATCATGTATGCCCATATCAAAACTCACGGGCCCCAAGCAGTGAGTAAAAAAGTAATAAATAGATGCCCTAGCTTCAAACCAGTGAAATACCATGCAATAAAACCAAGTAACAAAAAATTCATGGCCAAGTTTGTCTACACAAGAAAAAGTATTTCAGTCAATTCTTGTAATATTTTTATACATTTAAACAAATACAAAATAAATAAAACAATCACAACCTCTATGAAATGGATGCCCTAGCTTCAAACCAATGAAATACAATGCAATAAAACCAAATAACAAAAAATACATGGCCAAGTTTGGGCATGCAAGAAAAAGTACAGTTCGGGCCTACCTCAAATCCATGTAGAGTATTAGGGCCAAGTTCACACACGCAAGCAAAAGTCCAGTGCCCTCTTCCCTCTTCACACACGGTGCCCTCTTCCCTCTTTGCAGCTCACAAAAATTACAAATGAGCGTTTCTTTTTCTTTTTTTTTGTTTATAATCATTCTAGTGTCAAAATTACGACGTCACCGTCGCTATTATGACACCATCGGGGGTACTTGCAAAAAAAAATACAAAAAAACACACAAATGGTACTACCATCTAAATTGGCATCGAAATTTGACCCCAAATGTTGTAGTGATTGTATAAAAAATTTTAATGCTTTGGTACAACCTTTATAAGTCATGAAATGCCTTAGTCACTAGAAGTGACCACATAGTACAAGATCCTTCCTCTATTTAAAATGCCAAGACTGTCGGGTCATTGTATAAAGACTATGAAATACAATGACATAAAATGTATAAACATGTGATACAATCTTAGAACCAAAGACAACCTAATATAGTCCACAAAGATCTTCTTTATATCATAGAAATATGTCATATCAAATCTCAATCCCACCAAATAAATAAATTGATTATGCAATAAAAATTCAATATCACTGTGTATGTCCTAAATTCCAAATGCAATCATGTACCAAATTGATAATCAAACTAATGAAGCAAACTAATCACTCAGATCTCTAATCTCTTAGCATTGCCACATATGTATGCATGTAAATATGTCTCATGTTCTCATGTCAACCACAAGATGTATATCATCAAACAAAAAGTAATCAAGTGAAAGTGTAATTTTAGTGGTAATGTCTTGAAAGTCAAATGTGCCCAAGTGACAAGTAATGCATTCTAAATATTTGTACGAGAAAGGCATATGAAACAAGTTAGTGTTTGGGTATCAAGGACAAAAGAAAAAGATAGGAGAAGCAAAAATTAGTCAATAATGATTCAATTATAGAAATTAAGAAATTTTCAATCAATATATGTAATTAATTTCTAAAAATTTCATGCGACCAAGGTGACTTATTTCCTTCTAATAGACTCATTTTTGGATTGCTCTCAGATCATTACAAACCAGTGACATTGACAAAATCTAAATGAAGGATATAAATATGCATGTTTGCATGAGAATGCACATTCATTTGATTATATCTAAGATTCATCCAATTAATAGCAAAATTAAATGTTCCTATGTGATGTTGATGTAATGATGATAAATAAACTAAATTATTATGTTGCTTAACAATGATCAAAAACTACCATTAATCCATATTAAACAATGAAATGAAGTGTTCCTATTGAATGTATGCATTAACTAAAAATTATCAACTTAATTCAAAATAGCTTAAAAGATTCAAAACAAAAATAGCAGCATTACTTTAGCAAAAATTAGGATCCTTTATGAAGGAAATGAAGCCTGCTTATATAGAATTCATTTGGAAATGAACAGTTGAGATTGATTGAAGATGAATGGTGGAGATTGATTCAAAGAATCAGTCTTAATAGAAACTTTCCAAATCAACTAGTGAGTTCACTGAATTGTTTGTGGAAACTTCCAAAAGTTTGATGAGTCAACTGGACTGATTTTCTAGTTAACTAGTGTGTTTCCCAAAATGATAAATTGAGTTAACTAAAATATTTCCAATTTTGATATTTAGTTTACTAAAAATGATGACATGAATGCATTTTCTAGATTTTATTAATAAAATTAATGCATTTTCCTCAAAAATGATGAGATAATTAATTAAAATTTCTTTTATGATTTAATTGACAATTTATATATTTATTTAATCAACATTTGGAATATTAATTAAATAAATGAGAAAGATTGGATTTAATTGCCAATAATGTTTAATGTTTAGGAATTAATTAATTAAATTCAATCAAGTGCATTACATTAAATAGAAAATTGATCAGATCAAGTTGAAATAGATTAGGACTTAGGGTAATTCATCAAAATTAGGACTTTATGATGAATTAGGGTCTTATGGTTTAGGTGACCATTTTTAGGTGATTAAATTTTCCCCTCTTTGAATCGATGTGTGATCAGCGCTTTGATTCAAAGAATTGTTAGCATTGACACTGAGGATAGTTTGTTATAAAGAGAAGACACTATCCTTGATCTAGTTGATTCGAAGGATGTCAATTCTAGACTTGATTGAGCAAGAACTGATAGAAAAACTAGGATGTTTAGTTTGATATGATGCGATGAAACTAAACACATGTCTGATTTGATGATGACAACTAACCAACTTGATGTGAAGTGATGAAATTGACTAATGTCAAAAAGATTCATGAACCATTGGTTTGATTTGAATGAGTAATCAGTTTGATGTGGAGCGATGAAATCGATTATCATTCAAAGATTGATAGCGCCATTGACTTGATTTGATGTGATGAAGCCAAATGGATTAGTGAGGACAATATGAGTTTGATATGAAGCGATGAAACTGATATGTCCCTATAGATTTGACAAGGAATCTCAACTTGATGTGATGCGGTGAAGTCGAGTTGCCCCTAGTGATTAGGTCTCATTTTGATTTGATGTTCCAACTACTTGATTAAGGATTCTCAATTGTTTAGCCATGTGATCACTGAAATGTTCATGTGTATGATTATGCCCCCTCATGAGTGAAATTGAAATATGGCGAGGTGCCCCAGTGATCAGTAGTAATTTTGATTGGTAAAATGATTCTATGAAAGATTTAGATCTAATTCAATGTGATTGAGGGTGCATTTTGTACTCATATGAAGGTCATTTGACCAAGTTTGACTAGAAATTAGGTAAGGGTTGACCAAGATTCTTGATTATTAATGACTTGGAGAGAAGGAAATAGTATTAATTTGAAGAAAAAGTAATTATGCAAACAGTCAACTGTAAATAAAGTTCAAAAAGTCAAACAACTATTTTGACTAATGAAATGATGTTAGGTTTTAATTTCAATCCTGAAAATGATATTAGGACGGTCAAATTAGGTAGGGGTATGAATTTCACGTCAATCAGAGCAAGTTAAAAAATAGGTCAAAACATATATAAGGGCCAAAAGTGTCATTTTCAATTCATTTTTACCTCTTCATATTTTAAATTTCAAAAACCCTCTTAAAGCAAAAATGGTAATTCCAATGGAAACTCATCAATTTGAGCATCATCGGGTGCACAATAGGCTGAGAAATTATGGTCCAATAGTAAGTCATCAAAAACTAGCTTTGTTTGACTGATTTATATCATTTTTAGGCACGTTTTTAAGCTTTTGAATGCCTCAACCATGTTTTCTCGTATGAGCTAGTGAGAAAGCTCATATGAGTAAACGTAGAAAACCTTTTACCCATATCAACCACTCGAAATACTCATTCAAGACCCACCCTTCACTGGTACAAGTGAACACCATTATGCCCCTATAGCCATATTGTTGAAGACATGTTCTTGTATGAGAAAGTTTTCTCATACGAGTTAGGGTTTTACTCATACAAGAAAACCCTACTATCTCTGTTTTCTCGTATGAATAACCGTGGGCCTTTTTAAGTGTGCAGGAGCTAAAATTTAATGTTTTTTCCTTTTGGTTTCTAGTTTATAGAACTTGCTTGAGCTTTTGAATACACTTTATTAGCATGATGCTGATATTTGTTCATCTTATTCTTGTAGGAGGTGCTTCCAAATATTCATTTTAGGATCACATATCCATCAACTTTGAGGTTCCTACCATAACTTTTAGAGGATGAGCTTGGTATACTAGTTGAGTGTGGGTTTGATTGGTTAGGAGGGATTCCTGATATCTATGTTAATCATAGATTGTTGACTACTCTAGTGGAGAGATTCCATAGTGAGAACAACACCTTTCACTTACCCATAGGTGAGATCACCATGATACTAGAGGATGTAAATTATATCCTTCACGTTTCTTTTGGTGGTCCTTTAGTAGAGTATGAGGTGTCACGTATGCCTGGGGTATTGGCTATTCATAGGATATTCTAGTATGATGACATCCTGGATAGATGGGTAGGGTGGGATACAATAATTTCTAGGTATAGCCAGGTGGCACCCTTAGCATGTGTGATGGATGGGTATATAGGGTGTTTCCTTATGCCTGATAGAGGAAAATAGGGATTCCAGAGTGGGTGGGATCCTTTATTAGAGAGCTTACTGGGTAGCCCAATAAAGCTAGGGTGGGGATTGTGCATATTAGCACACATGTACCATGAGCTCCAAGAGATTGTTTATAGGGGAGCGAGGACCTTAGCTACAGGGGTTCTAATACTTCAAATTTGGGCATGGGATTATTTACTTTCTTTTCAACATGTGTGCGATGTTGTTAGGACTATAGGGCATCCTTTTATATATAGATACATAGGTTACTTCGTACAGCCCCACTTGAGGAAGACTACCTATTGGAGGTGATAGATTGATGATATGATAGCTATCACATGGCAACCTTATCTAGGGATAGAGCCGTGGGGGATTAGTGAGTGCAGTAGAGGGAGATGTCCATGACTCAACCACTGATAGGTTACACATATGCTATTTTGGAGCAGTTTGTGGTATCCTAGGTGTTGTGTTAGTATGGTCATCAGCAGGTGATCTCAGAGGACTGTTGGAGTAAGAATAAATCAAGTTTTTGAGCAAATCCTTGGTAGATGACAATGGGATAGCATCTTCTTTGAGAGGGAGATGCAAGTGACTTAGATCTGAGTCAAGGTTAAGGAGCCTATGTGGTGTTGCATTCATAACTCAAAGGAAGATAACTGAAAATGTGATAATGAAACTAATTTTAGGACTAGTTTATGACAAGATCTGAACTTACTATGATACAATTTTGTGTAACCAAGAAGGGTGGTAGGACTAGTTTCTCAATACCCAAGGGATAATTTGTAGATTGTGACAAAGTGTTGGGTTGTTTTTGCAAAGTGTTTTATGATTGTTAAGCGCAATTTTTTTTTTGGAAACTTAGTTTATGCAACGTGTGAATTGTGATCTTTGAACTTCTGATTTTAGATTTTTAGATTTTGGATTAAAATGCAAATTATGTTTTTTGGGGGGGATTTTTGAGACTTTGAAATAGAATACAAATTATTCAAACTATTTGATATGCCACTAAGGATTTATGCAATCTGATTTGAATTGAGAATGAAAACTGTGCAAGCTAAATGATATGCAACTAAGGCTTTATGCAATCTTATTTTAATTGAGAATGCAAACTATGCACAATAAATGATATGCAACTAAGGCTTTATGCAATCTGATTTTTTTTTTTAGATTTTAGAATTTTGGATTTTTGAAAATTTTGAGAGAACCTTTAGAAAATGGAAATCTAAGAGGATAACCCCAAGAGGATGAATATTCAGATCTTGACTTTGGAAAAGAGACAAAAAGATAAAAAATGATCAAAAAAGACCAAATCAAGTTCTCCAAAACATAGGTAGAACTTGATTTAAAGATAAATGACAAAATTAAAAAAGATCAATAAAAAGACCAACAAAGTTAAGATCCTTTACTCATAAACATAAGGGAAGCCTCTAAAATTGGCATTTTGTTCATATTTTTGCAAAATCTTCAAGGGATCTAAATGTAGAATGAAGAGGGATATGCAAAAGACTATTAAGAAAATTTGAATGAGGAATAAATGTACGCTAAGGTGTGCAAAACAAGGATTATGAAAAGCCTATTATGAAGACTAAATGCAAGCTAATATATGTAAAATGAGAACTTTGTTGGCAAGTGATGCTTTAGAGTAGTATGAAGTACTTGAGGGTTTTCATTTATGGAAACACATCTAATATGGTGATCACATTAAGGTAATGGTGCAAGAGCACCTAGGCTAGCTCCTAGACACCTATACCCAAGTTTTTAGCTTGTAGTGACTATTGGCCAAGTCACTTTCCTGATGGACTTTTGGTTTGTTTTATGTTTAGTTAGTAAGTTTGAGTTTGTTTTGAAGAACAACTAAGGTCTCTAGATAGTGCGGTCAGTCCTAGTGTTGGTCTGGATAGTTTGGTAAAGACCCCAAGCATATGGCTTGAATGCCATTGGGAAGTGCTAATCAATCAAAGATGAATCTTGACTATAATAAGGTATTAAATGAAGGTGGTTAAGTTTTTTAGAGGTCTTAGAAGGCTTGGAATAGTAGTGAGAGTCTATTTGAGACCTCATGGCTCAACTTTGTAAAAGTTGTCAAGAAAATGTAAAAGTTGTCATGACAACATTGAAATTTGTCATGACAACATTTGGTCTAAACCTTGTCCGAGCCTAGGAGTTAGTTATAGGGCTCAACCCAACCAAGATTGGTGGCCCAAGCCTATAAATGGCTTGATTTCATTGAGACCAAAGGTTGGCATTTAGTTTTTATATGCACTATTTTGGAGTTTTGTGATTGGCAGACTATGCCCGTGTTTGATTGAATACAAAGCCTGGTAATCCAATCTCATGGACTGAACCAGAGCAAGTACTTTGTTTCATTTACTTATTTATGTTTTATTCTTTAGCTTTATGCTTTTTTTTGGTTCATAGTTTACTTTTAAGCTTAGTAAATAAATTCCTCCTCTGAGGCCAACTTGTTGGACTGTTCAGAGTAGAGGTCATTAGTATGGCCCTAACTTAGGGATCCATGGTTCATTCTTTACGGCCACTTGGATTATGTTAGGCCATTGTATATGAAATTTATATATGTATTTTTATAGTGTGAAATGCAGGGGAAGTGGTTTAATGACTAGGCCATAGGCGAGAAAAGGCAAGCCCTGTTAGGAGCCTGAGTTTGATCGAGCATTTGGGAGAGAGACAGGGGATTGGAAATGCCAATCCAAGACCTAGAGAAGGTTCTTCAATATTTAGAGACTAAATCCTATGAAGGAGATCTTTTGAACAAGTTGGAAAGGGGTGCAAATAACAAACCCTCACTGTGAACTAGTGAGGGCTAATTAGGCCTAAAAACAAGGCTATAAAGTAGGAAAGGATAGTAGGGAGTAGTTGGAGAGATAAGGGCTTGTGAATATTTCATAAATTTGAAAAGGGTGTCTGAAAGTATGATTTATTTGGGCACTTGTGTGGACATTTGCAAAGTTAAGCTCCCATTTGTGTGTTAGGAGACCTACAAGGCCTAGTACCCTTTTTAGGCCAAAATAGGAGATCAGGTATTGGAAGAAGGATACCACTTGGTGAAACACCCCAAATTGATGAAAACAAAGACTAAAGAAGTCCTCTCCCATGTCTAATAGCTGGGAACAAGAATATGAAGATTAGAATGAATTCCATAGTTGAATTCATTTGAAGAGTTGTGGAGTTAGAGTGATTTGAAGACCTTGGTAGTGAGATCTTGAGGAGTAGAGGAGATTAGGAAGAATCCCTCTGATTAAAGGGTCTTAGGAACCCTAAGGTAGGTCAAGAGAAGACCTAGTGAAGTCCTAGAGGAGGTAGGGCTTGTGGAAAGAAGATCTCCCTATCAAATTGGTATCAGAGCCATTAAAAGGCTTCAGTAAAGTTGTATGTCAGAAAGGAGTGAATCCATTGGTGATAACACAATGGTGACCAATGTTGAACTAGCCAGAGAAGTGGTTGATCAAAGGAAAGATATAGAATCATAGAGGAGACTATGGAAGCTTTGAAAGATAAGCTTGAGCTAGTGGCAGAGGCTGCTGAAAAGATGAAAGAAAAGATGGAAGTAGAAGATGACAAGGTCACACTAGTACATTTGAGGTTAAATTTTGACAGCCATTTGTCAGATTTGAAATGCTCATTTGTTGGCATTTTGACACATGTTTCTGCCACCATTTTTGCATTGGAAATTGTGACGGAAGAGATATCCATCAGTTTACCGACACCCCATTACATCAAAAACTTGCACATGATAACAAATTTGTTATGGCATTTCCTATTGTCCATCTATCATAATTTCAACACAAAGACCTATCAGAAATATACAATCACTGTCAGAACTAACTGTCGAAAAGATATCCTTTTCGACATTAGAACTGTTGGAATAGAGACAGATCTGCAACCAACTTTCGACAGATAAACTCTTCAGTGACATAGCATTACTATTGGAACAATCTATTGAAAATTGCATATTTGTGACATTTTAACTATCAAAAGAGTGACGGTAGGGCAGTATATCTCCGACAGGTTTCCCTATCGGACATATAGCATTACTATCGCAATAATTGTTGTAAATTATTTTTCTCTGACATTTTATTTGTTAGATAGGTGACGTGTTGGCCTATATTTCAATGGAAAATGATGTTGGATGTATAGCATTGTCATCGGAATGAATTATAAAGTGTCAAAAAATCAATGGATATGCACATTAAAGATAACATAGCTCAAGAGACCATCATAGGTTGTCTCTTTCTTTGGTCTATATTATTGACAAAATGTTTTACCTTTCATTAGCTCATCAAATCTGGGGATTTGAAATAATTTAATAGAATATTTTCATGACAACATATATTATTTAAGTTGACGTTGCATGAATTTATCTACTTCATGCACTTGTAGACTATGAGGACGGCAATAAAGAAGCATGGCCATGGGAGGAGATGCTTCTTTATCACCATCCTCATAGTCTACAAGTGCACAAAGTAGATAAATTCGTGCAACGTCAACTTAAATAATATACGTTGTTATGAAAATATTCTATTAAATTCTTTCAAATCCCCAGATTTGATGAGCTAATGAAAGGTAAAACATTCTATCAATAATATAGACTGAAGAAAGAAACAACCTATGGTGGTCTCTTGAGTTGTGTTATCTTTAGTCCTAGCTACTGGGTAAGGCCTAGAAGACTTATACCTATCAATCATCGAGAATAATCATCACCTTGCATTTATGTACACTGCACAAATTGATCTGAGTCTCACAAAAACATTTTACACTTATACATCTCATCAATACTAGAGGCCTATAGTAATTTTATACGATTACTAGCACATTTCATGCATGGATGAGAAACGGTATCCAAAGTTTCTAGATAACCATTTTTGAGAAGAGGAATGAGTGGAGGCCAAAGAAGGGATAATTGTGAAGGTTTTATAGATGTAGGTTACTGAATCATCATCTTTCCACTGGTACTCAATCTAGAATACACTCCATATATGTCTTCTCAGAATCTAAAAACTCTCCATCATTGATTCCCATCATTTTTTCAGCATCTCTATGGACTGAGACCTTAAATTATTGAGCTTCTCTTTGTTTCAAGAATAGTTTAATATTCTCTACTTAACAGGGCCAACCACGTGAAGGTGGAAGCTCACCTAGCTCCTCCTAGGAGCCTCTTATGACCCTTTACGACATTTTAAGACCTCTAAGATGTATTCTTAGGGATCGCAAAGGGTCTTAAAGGGTCATAAGGGGTCCTGGGACACAACAGTTGAGAAACATAAATGTAGGCATCATGGTCACAAGTTTTTGGAGACACAACATAATTGAGTGGTTTTCCCAAATGATGCAAAGTAGTGGTTTCTTTGCATCATTTGGGAATAGCACTCAATTACGTTGTGTCTCCAAAAAATTGTGACCATGATGCCTACATTTATGTTTCTCAACTGTTGTGATATCTACATCGTAATCTATCATTGTTGCAGTAGCAGAGCCTATATTCCACAACAAAAAGGAAGACATCTTTTTAGCCTGGGTCTAGATCCTACGCCAATTGTCGAAGGATCTAAGGCCAAACTAGAAAGATGTCTTCCCATTCTATTTGAAACATTTTTTCCATCTATGATCTTATGAATATCATCATCTTTCCACTCTTCATTTGCCAAAATATACCTCTTCTTCAAGCTAGCAGAGTAATCTTATTAATAAAAGAACTCTTGCCAACTTTAGGGTACCCACAAATCAAAATAGTTGGTGTTATTGGTGCTTGTGCTCAAGGATATCAATTCAATATTTTGAAATGGCCAAATCATTTTTATTTTGATTGTAGAGAAAAGGAGTGGGAGAAAACAAGCGGGTGAAATCTAATCGAGCATGAGAGAAGGCATTGCATTTTATTTGATCATGAATGCTCTCTGAAATGACCAATCATGTTTTCTATTCGATTGTTTTTGGTTCTTTTTTTTCCCATATTCACTAGATAAAAATCATGGTGGAAGCCACTTAGCCATCTTTTTGATGTTCTAGGTATTTTACAAAGATACAGGTATGTGGACTTATCATTCAGTTGCTTGCAGTTATTGGTCAAATGCAAATATTTTGTCAAGTTGAAAGGGCAAGATATCAGTTTGGTGTTTTTGGTTTATGTTAAAATTTGATTTGGTAAAATCCTCAAAAAACACACTACATGTTCTAAAATGTAAAGAAGTTGAATGTTAAATGTAAGATATATATCTCATCCATAGTAATCAAAAGAAAGGACATGAAACTTATAAGGAGATTTACCAATCCAAAAATATAAGAGAATAGGAAACATGATTAGTACCTTATGAATTGGTTTTTGAGGTGCACAATCTTCATCAATCTCCTTATAAGAAGACCCCTCCTCATGAAAAATATATTTAACACAAAAAACAAATCTACAAAACTGAACCAATGGCATGTTTAGAACAAAGAAATAGAATGATAATAATATGCTAAAAATTATATTATGTTTAATACACGCAAAGGATGAGTCACAAAAATTCTTAAACATACTTTATCTGATATGATAATAACATGCTAATTAAACTGATAAAGGTGTTATCTTCATTTAATCTGCCAATTACTAATTACACAAAAAACAAATTTACAAAACTGAACCAATGGCATGTTCTTCGTGTGGTACAAGGAAGATTTGGCTATGAAAAAAAAAGTGAAATGGCCTCATCATTTTTATTTTTATTGGATAGAGAAGGAGTGGGAGAAAAGGAGTGAAAGCTGAGTGTAAGAGAAGGTATGTGATTTCTTCATCATTCAAGCATCTGGCATCATATTTGACCGCAAATTTCAAATGCATTGCATTTTATTTGATCATGAATGCTATTTGAAATGAACGCATTCTACTGGTGTCGTACCCTAGCCTGTGCTTTATCTCCATTATTTGATGTTATTGGTGCTTGTGCTCAAGGATATCGATTCACTATTTTCAAATGTTTGGATTGTTTTGGTCATGACTGTTCCTCTAGTACACAGTCAGGAAATGTAAGTGTCTAATGATTATATGTGATATTGAATGGATTAAATGCTTTATTCTTGGTAGAAGTGAATGGAAGGAATAGTATTGGTGTTAGGTTTCATTTATTATTGAATTCAATGGTTTCCAAGATGTGTTGAGGAGTTTGCTCCTTGTTTAATGTTAACTATTCCTGCACAATCCACTCATACAATAGTGAAATGCTATGTGATTGAAAATTTCATACAACTGGTCCTTTGGCATGTATTAAATACAATCCAGTCACTTATTGAATGCTTTAGAGACTACTGGTTTGACTATCCATGCATTACCAGTGACTAAGATTCATTAAAGGATACAAAACCCTTCATTTTGGGGTTATTGTGTGTAGATTCAAATGTAGGTTTGATTTGGTTAATGTTTAGAAGAGATCAATAAAGTATTTAAAGACAATCTTACATGTTTGGAGAGGTTTCAGAGGCACTTATCATGACTGTACCCTCACAAACAGTGGCATAGACTAGTTTTACTAAGTTTCCTTTCTCCATTTTGAGGTTTCCTTTCTCTGCCGTAGGGGTACAGTCAGAGGGTTCATTGAAAAAATGATCCTTTGAATGGTTACTATGAATATGAATGATTTGATATAGCATATTGCTCATTTTACTTGAAGTTTGGAATGGCTTGTGTAAGGGTGAAAGTAGTTTTGATCATTTTGGTCGTGACTGTTCCTCTACACAGTTAAAAAATGGAACTGTCTAATGATTAAATGTAATGTTGAATGGATTAAATGCTTTATTCTTGGTAGAAGTGAATGGAAGGAATAGTGTTGGTGTTAGGTTTCAATTATTATTGAATTCAATGGTTTCCAATATGTGTTGAGGAATTTTCTCCTTGTTTAATGTTAACTATTCCTGCACAATCCACTCATACAACAATGAAGTTACAAAACTGAACCAATGGCATGTTTACAACAAAGAAATAGATTGATAATAATATGCTAAAAATTATATTCTATTTAATACATGCCAAAGGACCAGTCCCAACAATTCTTAAACATACTAGTTATCTGATATGATCAATTGTTAATAAAGGTCTAATTATGTAGACTACTAGCATGAAGGAAGATTTGACCTAACCAAATCTTCCTTGTACCACACAAATAAATGTGTGATAACTATGTCTACTCCAACCTTAATTTTTTAAGAATTCATCATATCAGATAAAGTATGTTTAGGAATTGTTGAGAGTTCTATTAGACCTTTGTTGTAAACATGCCATTGGTTTTCAAATGTTTGGATTCATGTTTGTTGATATTACTGGAACGTTTAATGATGCCATTGTATATTTTTGTCACTAAAATGACCACATTCTACTGGTATCATGCCCTAGCCCGTGCTTTAACTCCATTATTTGTTGTTATTGGTGCTTGTGCTCAAGGATATCCATTTTTTTGAAATGTTGACTGTGGTTATCAAATGGACAGCCCATGAGCTTCTAGCTAGGCATCATTTGAATTGATAGCTTAGGGAATCAAATTTATTGTATCATTGATAGTTGAGACTTTGTTAAAAGGAAATAGGACAAAGAATGATTTTGATTTAGTTTCTCTATTTTGATCTCTAAGTGGCTTACAACCCTAGAGAAGTATATGCAGATTTATGAATGTAGTTGTAGGATACATAACAATCGATAATTCACAAGAAATCCATGCATCCAATTTGAATAGAAATTAATACAAATAAATAGGGTCCTCCAATGGCCCAATCATCTGGACCTTGACTGTCCCCTCAACCAATGACCCTTCAAACCCAGGTTATCATGCAATCAGTGAGTGATCCTTCATTCTCCTTGTCTACCCTGCATCCAAACATATTGGAAATACACAATACAATGATAAAAAGTCTTTCACAATCCCCCTTCCCTCAAGGAACACTATCAACCATCCCTTCCACATATAATTTCACTATTGTATGAGTGGATTGTGCAGGAACAGTTAACATTGAACAAGGAGCAAACTCCTCAACACATCTTTGTTGTAAACATGCCATTGGTTCAATTTTGTAAATTTATTTTTTGTGTTAAATGCATTTAAATGGAACATTAAGAATAGTAATAATATGATTAATCTATTAATAATTGTAGATTAAATACCCATAACACCTTTATCAGTTTAGCATGTTATTATAAGATACTAAAGAAGAACTGCTATTTGTCAGAGAAATCTTCACTGTCCCCCACAATGAAGACAATGAAGATTGACCTCCTGCCCCACAACAAAGAACATTGTAATGAGAATAAGATATAATATAGTGTTAGAATAAACTTTGAACAAAGACATGTAATGCTTAAGTTAATGATCTAAAAAGTTGCAAATATAGGAATTTAAAAAGAAGATAGTGCCAAGAAACATTTTCACAAATATGAAACATGAGGAAAAGTAATAACATTAACAATGCCAAGATTCACAACATTAAATTTCACCTACAGATGATTTTCTGCAGTGGGTTGCCCTTCATAAAAAAATATGTTGAGTTGCATTTGAGATGTAACTAAGAGTATCATGTAGAACAAACCCTAAACTTTGAAAGTGTTCTCCATCCTGGCAATTCAAAATTCAATCTTGGCAAGCATTAGTAAGTGAAATAAATTATAGACATCAACATCAACATCATCATAATCATTAGAAATAAACTTTAAAGACATATTTTGGATAGTACTATGTTTCTTGAAAGTTTTTGTGATGCTTCTAAACTTTAAAGACATATTTTATGGCTTAATGATAACATAGATTAGTGTTTTGTTTTCTAATGGAATGTTGTTGATCATTCATGGTCTTGAAGAAACTTTTGATTGTTTTGATTCTCAAGTCTTGACGTTGTTTCTCAATGTGATATAGACTGACCACAAGATGGTTCAGTTGGTCCTCTCTTTCTTTTTAATCATTTGTCTTCTTCATGGTGTAAGTGTCAATATGTTATAATCCAACCAGCATGTCATACCCCCACTTTTGGAAAACCTCACAGCATGAAAATCATAGCCAAAGACTTGGGTGATTAGTATACACAAATAGTGATTACCCTTAGGAAACAATGATCATTAATATTCATTAATGGTGGGCGGTGATTCCTTGGTAATAAAGGCATTGACAACATTCATCATCTTAACCAAGTCATGGGTGGTGATCCTTGAAATAACACAATTAGTAAAAGGAAATAACAACATAACATATTTTGGAGTGAGGAAGAAGGAAAATTGGAAAATAAAATATGCAATAATCAGGTTGGAATTAGAAAAGAATTCAGAAATAAAATTGAATTAGAAAAAAGGCAAGTTATCTGGCTCTTTGTTTGAGGCTAGGTTCCTGTTCTACTTTTGTTCTCCTCTGGGTTTGACTTGGGTTCCTTTGGTAGGAACTTGGGTGCCTGGGCCAATCCTAGGTGCACCTATAGTATTTTATTCATAATTTTATTGGCTAACTCATTATTATGGTAACATGGGTATGACCACACTCCATGCCTTATAATGGTACCCGAAAGGGAGTGTGGTTCAAATGAAGTTGAACCAAATGCTGATCGTGATGGCTATGATCATGATGAAGATGAATATGAATATTAAATCTAAAATATGGCTTGTAATTTGAATTTTCATTGTGAATGAAGAAACTATAGATTCAAGTTGACTCATTCTATGTTGTAGTATATTTTTTTCTTAGATCTACCATATTATATATGTGTAGCCTATAAGGGACATCTTCTACTCATCCATGTATCAGAGCTCAGTGAGAGTTCTTAGTAGAAAGACAAGCTATCAGTGGGAGATGGAGAAACCAATCTCAGAACACCACTTGAAGCCTTACAATGTTGAGAGTGGGATAAAGGCTACACTTGAGACCCTATATAAGGAACAAACTTATTGAGCTTCACTTTGTTTCGAGAATAGTTTTATATTCTGTACTAAATAGGGCCAACCACATGAAGGTGGAAGCTCATTTGGCCCCACCCCACCCCCCTAACATCACTCTAAATTCCTCGTTAACATCTAACATTCATTCATTATTTCATCCATTAATAAAATGTAACATTCATTAATTATCACATGATAACATTCATTAAATTTCATTTAAACATTAATAAAATGTGACATTCATTAATTATCACACGATAACATTCATTAAAACATTATAAAATTTATGAACATTCAATACAACATAATTAAATTCATTGGCATATAAAAATTAGTCATTATCAATTAAGGTGCATAGATGACAATCATTTCTTTTTTTTTCTTTTGATTTCTAGTTTTTAAGAAGTAATCATTAAGACGAGTATTGATATCATCATGATGATCATCTACCCTCTCATTAGATCTCAATGCATGCCTAGTTATCTATTGATGCAAAGGGGGGTCATCTGCAATAACATATAAAAGGGTTAAATTAAAAACATTAAAAACATTTAAAAGTATTTCAATACTTTACAGGCCATAATTGTATAGCTCTTTACCTAATCTAGTCACATCATCAACACCGAGGTCATTTTGTTTGGCCTCGGCCTCAACCTCAACCTGCTCATTAACAACAGCCTCTACACTCTCTACAGCTGCAATACAAATTGTTACATTAATCCAAACACCAATTGCAATTAAATTTGTATTACTACACCAATCAATTTAAGATGTTTACTTGTATTACTGTGATGCACGTCCTCATTGTCATCAACACGCATAGGTCATGTATGAAAAGAATCGACAAGCTACATTTCAATTTCATACGCATTCATGTTATCATTGTTTTTTTACTTAAAACAAAATTACTCACTTTATGTTGGAACTTAACATCAAATAAACTAATTGGTAAATAATTAAATTTGAAATATCATCTATTTAGCTTACTTACCATGATAGATCCATCAAAAATTTTAGGTGCCTCTCAACCATCCACATTGACCGAGTATGTATGGGTCCACACATTTCAATCTCCTCAACTTGGTGTATGAGGTAGTGTTCTTGTGCATTGAAAAAGGTTGAAGGTAGACACTTTTGCATTTCACACATTAGATGAGGAATTCTTCTCTTCCAGTATTTTATATCTGCTCTATGGATTTCCATTGCATATACGTCTTCTCAAAATCTAAAAACTTTGGCCCATCATTGATTCTCATCAATGTACCAATTTGGATAGTAAGTCTAATTTAATTTGTCCGTGGACTGAGACATTAAATTATTGAGCTTCTCTTTGTTTCAAGAAGAGTATAGCATTCTCTACTTAATAGGGCCAACCACGTGAAGGTGGAAGCTCATATGGCCCCTCCTAGGAGCCTCTTATGACCCTTTATGACATTTTAAGACCTCTAAGATGTATTCTTAGGGATTGTAAATGGTTGTAAAGGGTCATAAGGGGTCCTGGGATACAATAGCTTAGAAACATAATTGTAGGCATCATGGTCACAATTTTTTGGAGACAACGTAATTGAGTTGTATACCCAGACGATGGAGATCAACTCCTGCACCTCTGATTCCAAGTTGAATACATCTATTGCTCATGAATACAAGGTCCTCATGAATACAAGGTCCTCCAATAGATGTTTCAACTTGGAATTGGGGGTGCAGAATTTTCTCCCCATCACTTGGGTACACAACTCAATTACATTGTCTCTTAAAGATTGTGACTATGATGCCTACAATTATGTTTCTCAGCTATTGTGAAATCTACATTTATGTTTCTTAGTTGTCGTGTTTATGTGCATGTTTTTTATGTGTTTTGGATAGTAAGTCTAATTTAATTTTTCCATGGACTAAGACCTTAAATTATGTAATGAGGAGGCTTAGAACACTAGTATATGCAAATTTCATTATTTAATAATAAAAATCTATTAAATGTTTATACCTTCTTCTCTCATTTGCCGGTGTAATTCCTCGTGGAGTATCCCCTTTCTCCTTTGCATCCAAAATGAACTCATTCCAATCCCTCACTGGAATAAAGGGAGGACACTCAAACTTTAGCAAGATTTCATACCACGCAACATTCATAGATTACGTTCAATGTGTTAGTTACGTTCGTAAATCAGCGTTGCATACAAATTTGCGGACGATGCGTGGTATGAAACCTCACTCAAACTTGAAAATGATATTCAATCCATAGTCAAGGTCAAGGAACAAATGGAATAACCAAGAAAACACTATATGTTAAATCATGTGATTGATAGCAGATTGGGGCTCACCTGAGCCATAAACATGAAGAATTATTCTAAAAAAAGATGTAAACCATATATATGCACACTTGAGGCAAAGAGAAGTTACGTCATATCCTTATTAAAATATTAGTTACAATATGAAAATACTAAACTAACTAATTCCTGAGTTCATCTCTGCATATGGTCGCAACAAAGATATGTGATTACAATACAGAGAAGGCATCGTAAAAATATAATTTTAGAATTTTCCCTAGCCTGACATGTTTTGCACTCAAATCCTTCATCACGGATAAGTGGAGATGGGTGGATAGGTGCAGATGAGTTGTCATCGACCCAACTAAAGTATCCGCAGCCATTATTTCCCTATGATGCCCAGTCTACATTAGTTCTTATATTATAATGAATAGTATTTACATTAGAAACATTAAATATATACACATTAGCAACCTTTTTTCTATTTGGGCAGCACCAAAATTGTCATCCAAGGTTGTTCAATGCCTATGAAGTCTTCAACACAAACTATCCACCACCACATTGACAAGAGTCATCAAGCCTATATATCAATAATGCACCGCACCATCGTTACTACATTTATTATTTTTATATGAAATACACCAAGGAGTACCATCAAAAATATTAACCATTTACAATAATGAAAAGTAAACCTAAATCAAATAGCTCATTTTTTTATCAGCATGTGGTCTCTGTGTATATGAAAAATGAAAGAAATATGAAGCTAAAATAAAATAGTGAACAAAATAGTATTCCACATAGACTGAATGAAATATACCATCAAAAGAAGGTGAAAAAATCATGTCACGAAGCACAGACATAGGAAATCAAAAAGGGACAAAAGACAAGAAATAAGAAAAATCATTATGACTATAGAAAAATCATTTATACTATAATCAAAAAAAGAAACACTCTTTGTCAATAATTTTCAAAATCATTAGGACTATAGAAAAATAATTAAGACTATACAAAATCAAATTTTAGAAATGAACAACAATTGAGCATTCATCATTTGGTATTGTGTATTCCATTTAAGTATGTCAACAATGTTCAAAATCATGTCACCAAGCACAGACAAGAAATAAGAAAAATCATTAGGACTATAGAAAAATCAAGTTCTAGAAATGGACAGTTCTGATATTGCTTTGCCATTACAACAATTGAGCATTCATCATTTGGTACTTCTTGGTATATTCCATTTAAGTTTTTTAGTTGTCATGTTTATGTGCATGTTCTTTATGTGTTTGTCTTCTCTCCCTCGCAAGGGATACATCGATAGGTAATTGATTTGAAAGCATAATGATTTGACAGTCTTTTTTTAGGATAGGCATAATCATCCCACCAACCTTAATTAGCAACATTTGTGATATATGTCAAGTACTTATAATCAGTATGCCCAACAAACAGAGTCTTAGTAGCATGTCCTTTGGTTTACTAGTTTACTTATAATTAGTATGTCCTTTGGTTTACTAGTTTAATCTAGTTTAAGAATGGTTTATTTCATGTTTGAATGTACTATTGAATGAAGCTTGGCTATATTAAGTATAATCTTAAGACTCATGACTCTTCAAATTCTCTTTTTTCCTTTAGACCTAGCCTCTAAACATTTGTACTATGAGATTTCCTCCAACAAATGGACTTGTGATGATTTTCACAATAGTACATGTGTTGGAGGACTACTCAAAGTACTTCTTAGGAAAATCTGAATGTTCATCACCTGTGCATATAAGATTTGATCATAGAAGGTATATGCACAAGTGAAAATCATGCATATTTGACCAAGCAATACTGGGAGCTAGACCCAGTAGCAAATAGATTTGTGGTGATTTTTACAATAGTACATGTGTTGCTGGGTAAGCTCCCAATAGCACTCAGGAAAATATGCATGTTCATCACCTGTGCATATGAAGTGGCTCTAATGGAAGATGTACAATCACTAAATTCTGCATACTCCTTATTTTTTTCTATGTTGATATTGTCAGACATGGTGTTTCTTGAATGGAATGACTTGTTACTTGTACATTGACTAGAATGTTGGTGGAAGAAGGATGATTTGTTTGCAACTATTTTTTCAAGTCTAATTTTCTCAACACAAAGGGACATTTATCATAGCCATAAAAACATGATTATTTTAAAATGAAATACACCAAGGAGTACCATTAGAAATATTGACTATTTTCAATCATGAATAGTTAGCCTTAATCAAATAGCTCATTTTTTTATCAGTATGTGTAGTCTCTGTGTATATGAAAAATGAATGAAATATCAAGCTGAAATAAAATAGTGAACAAAAATTCAAATTCAAGGCCTAATTTATCAAGAGCAACAAACATTAGGATGAAAGAAAAATCATTAAGAGTATAGAAAAATCATTAGGTCTATAGAAAAATCATTAAGACTAGAAAATCAAGTTCTAGAAAAATCATTAAGAGTACTATAGAAAAATCATTAGGACTATAGAAAAATCATTAAGACTAGAAAATCAAGTTCTAGAAAAATCATTACAACTATAGAAAAATCATTTGGACTATAAAATCAAGTTCTAGAAATGGACGGTTCTGATTCTTTGCCATTACAACAATTGAGCATTCATCATTTGGTACTTCTTGGTGTATTCCATTTAAGTTTTTCAGCTGTTGTGTTTATGTGCATGTTCTTTATGTGTTTGGCTTCTCTCCCTCACAAGGGATGTGTCGATAGGTAATTGATTTGAAAGCATAATGATTTGATTGTTCCAAGTAATGCTTTTAATCCTTTGAAGTTTCTCATGATCATGATGTAAGTTGATTGGATTAAGCAATTTGGGGATCCAATAGGACTTTAGGGGAGTTCAATAAATGTTTTGGAAGAATTAGAGGAACTATTAGCATGACTATTCCTTCATCTACAATGAGTTAGACTAAATTTTCTAAGTTTTTCCTTTGTTTTGAAGTGTATTTTGTAATCTATTTCCTTTCCATGGACCCAAAGACCTAGGACCCATGGAAAGATGATACTAACAATGTATTATACAACTCTAATGTTCTTAACTTGTAGAGATTTGAGAAAGTAAAAAGAACACTAGCTATGTTTAATTTTAACTGTTCTTGCACAATCCACTCATACAACAGTGAAATGCTATGTGATTGACAATTTCATACAACTAGTCCTTTGGCATGTATTAAACAAAATAGAATTTTCAGCATATTATTATCATTCTATTTCTTTTGTGTAAACATGTCATTGGTTCAGTTTTAATCTACTAGTGTCATGCCCTAGCCCATGCTTTATCTCCATTATTTGATGTTATTCACTATTTTGAAATGTTGACTGTGGTTATTGTTGCCCAAAATTTCTATTTTTGCAAATTTGGCCAAGTTTTCAAGTCTCTATTTTCCCCTACCAATGCATCCCTAAAATTTTATGCTACATTTTTTGGTCAGCTCTGGATTGGTCGGTAAAACACTGCAATGCTCGGTTGACACTGCGGCGGTCAGTTAGCACTAAAGTGGTCGGTTAATTTTGGACCGACCTAGCTCGGTTAATATAGACATAATTTCCTATGACCTAGAGCTAATTCTTGGCCTTTTCTTTTTTCATGTTACTTTATCCTGGCCTCTTTGTTAGACCAAGTTCCATCAATGTAAAAGATTCTATGAATTGGTCTTGTCTTTGAAGTTTTCCTGCATTTGTTCTGCCCTGCTGCAACTTGTTTTCATGTACGAAGTTGATCCACAAGGTTTCACGGCTTGTGATCTAAACCCCATGTTCTTCAATGTATTTTCAACCCCTAGTTTAGATCACATCACTTAATTTGAAAATCCCTCAGAGATTTTCAAGTTTTAATATTGTAGGAAACACTCAAGCCGTAGAGTTTCAAAAAATGTTCAGTGTCAAAAACCCTCCGTGTTTTTGACCCCTCATGTTTTGCACTTCTTCCTCTGGCATTAGCATTTCAGAAGCATGCAACTCTGACCAGGTGGGTCCTAGTTCCTCATAACTATTGCCAGTGCAGAAGATCCAATGGTGGTCGCATGTTTGCATGGGATCTTTCGACCCCATGCGATCATGCGACAACCGTCCGATGAGAATCTCAGTGGGTTGTGGGTCTGATGTGTTATGGTGGTCATTTCTCAGCTGCTGGTGGGTCCTCTGGTGGTGATGTGTCCATTTCTTAGCGGTCAAAAAAGTTTGCATGTGGCCCCGTAGATTCAAGATCTATGGTGGTCGCATGTTTGCATGGGATCTTCTGATCCCATGTGATCATGTGACCACCGTGAGATCCTTCTAATGCTCCTGAGTGGTATTGTCATGGGTCTGACTGACGTGTGGTTGGGTTTTGGTTGGTCCATGTGGTTGACAGGTAGAAAAGTTTTTGAGCCTAGGTGTCTATGTGGCAGCGATGACAGGTTCTAAGAGGCTTGTCACATGATCACATCAGGCTTTTGAGCTCATGCGATCATGTGACCAATGTTATTTTAAGGCAGAGTGGGCTTGGGGTTGGTAAAGCAAATGCATGGTTGTGTGTTTGATGGTTTCATGTGGTCGCTAAATGTAGCTGGGGTTAAGGAAAGGATCAGGTGACCTGGCGACTAAGAGGGAAAATGAACCCAGGGTTAACTTAGTGTTAAGTTTGCAGTAAGGCTCGCGGTGGGTCCGAATGTGCTAACATGTCAATATGCTCACTTTTGATTGGCTCTTGACTGGCGATGTGGACTTTGACCTTTCATAGGGTCTTGCAACTATTTTGGGGATGATCCAGATCATCTGATTTGCTGGGAAAAAATGTGATCAATGGCTGAGTTTTAAATGAAGAACTAGTAACCATTGGGGCTTGAATTTGAAGTCTTTTGCAGGGGTTTTCACCAGTGTTGAATCCGGTTTGCGGGCTATAAAGTGAATGGCAGATTCTAAGGGCTTGTCACATGATCACATGATGGCTTTTGAGCTCATGCGATCATGTGACCGATGTTGTTTCGAAACAGTGTGACTCCTTTCGCGGGCTTTTCTTCTGCAGGACATGTGTGAAGTGGCGAGGTAGCTCGAAATTGATTTTTGAGGACTTTTTCTAGTTGTGAAGGTGATGGTGGATGATTTGATCATCAACACCATGGATTTTGTAGGGTACAGTGTGGTGTTCTTGTGCCAAAGGAGTAATTATGAGGTTGGCACCACCTGTGGTCTCTTGTACTTCAAATTCCAAATTTTGCAAAGATCAAACCTAGAGCCTTAATGGCTTAGTGGAGTTGCAGGTGAGTTGGTTGATCGGGGATGGTGTGTTTGCAGGTGGTCCTGGTACAGAAAGATATGCAATCATGAGATTTTGGACCTGTTTGTCAACTTTTCTCAGAGCTTTTGAGGGTCAGTCTTGTCTCGACCTAGGGTTGATTATTATATTGTAAAATCTGTACCACTTGGTTAGTTTTTTGGACTCCTGCCTGCATGCAATGAGGGAGGTATTTAACATTTTTTGAGAGCTTTTGAGCTCAAAATTCACATTTTGTAAAAGAGAAAGACTCTTTCTTGGGAAGCTATCTGTGGCATTTCTTCCTGCCCCCCTGGTTTCCCACATTTTGTAATTCCCATTGATGAATTCAAACATTGCAAAAGTATTTTTGTGACAATTCTCCATTTCCCTATGCTTTTTTGTCTGAGTTTGTCTCTTATTGGATTAAGGTTTATGCATGTTTTCAATGGAAATTGGGGTTCCTAGTCCCTCTCATTTTCTACAATTTTGTGTGTTACTATGTCTGATCTAATTTAGATGTTTTGTGGGTATACTATAGCCCTTAGCAGTCTTGTCTCATTCCTACACCTAGTTGCAGAGGAGGATGTTTGTTTGCAGGTCATGGGTTGAGTTTTCTGTTCAGGCCTTCCTATGAAATACTTATGCAAGCCTATCTAGTGAGTGGTGACTTATTAGACCTAATTCCCCCATTGATCTCATTCCTCTATACTGAGATCCAAACCCTAATTTTGGTGCATCACCTAGTAGGTAGATTTTCTTTCAATCATTTCCCTTTCATGCACTCCTTCTAACCCTTTCCCTTCAAAGTTTAATTTCCTATTAAGAGCAGACTAAGGTGATAATCCAAGAGGAACTAGCCTAGAACCTGGAGATCTCATCTTGGTTAGCAAAGGTCCCACAACCTTGAGATGATTCCTATGTTATACTGAGTTATCAAGACCAAGAGAGCTTGAAACAAAGGTGCAAACTCAATGTATAAGCATTATCAAATGGAAAAAATAGAAAAAAAAATTGTACACGAAATTTTTTTTACAAAACTAAACCAATGGAATGTTTACAACAAAGAAATAAAATGATAATAATATGTTGAAAATTCTATTTTGTTTAATACACGCCAAAGGACCAGTTGTATGAAATTGTCAATCGCATAGCATTTCACTATTGTATGAGTGGATTGTGCAGGAACAGTTAACATTAAACAAGGAGGAAACTCCTCAACACATCTTGGAAACCATTGAATTCAATAATAAATGAAACCTAACACCAACACTATTCCTTCCATTCACTTCTACCAAGAATTCTAGCACAAGCTATTCCAAACTTCAAGTAAAATGAGAAATATGCTATATCAAATCATTCATATTTATAGTAACCATTCAAAGGATCATTTTGTTAATGAACCCTTTGATTGTACCCATGCGATAGAGAAAGGAAACCTCAAAATAGAGAAAGGAAACTTAGTAAAACTAGTCTATGCCGCTGTTTGTGAGGGTGTGGTCATGATAAGTGCCTCTTAAACCTCTCCAAACATGTAAGAATGTCTTTAAATACTTTATTGATCTTTTCTAAACATTAACGCATGGACAGTCAAACCAGTAGTCTCCAAAGCATTCAATAAGTGAATATGAATGTTTGAAAACTTTCCTCTCAACTTCCCCAAGCACTCCTAATCGGTTAGAGGGATTAGTTGAGTGTTTAGACACCAAAACTTCTTAAACATACTTTATCTGATATGATGAATTGTAATATCAACAAACGTGAATCCAAACATTTGAAAATAATGAATCGATATCCTTGAGCACAAGAACCAATAACATCAAATAATGGAGATAAAGCATGGGCTAGGGCATGACACCAGTAGAATGTGGTCATTTCAATGAGCATTCATGATCAAATAAAATGCAATGTATTTAAAATTTGTGGTTAAATATGATGCCAGAGGCTCGAAAGAAGTTGCCCGTCAAAGATACCAATCAAAGATGAAGAAATCATATACCTTCTCTCGCGCTCAGCTTGCATGAAGGAAGATTTGATAGCGAAATATTCCTTGTACCACATGAAGAACATGTCATTGGATTAGTTTAGCATGTTATTATCATATCAGATAAAGTATGTTTAAGAATTGTTGGTAAGGATATGAATAGTGGAGATTCTAGAAATATCCCTCTAACCGATTAGGAGTGGTTGGGGAAGTTGAGAGGAAAGTTTTCAAGCATTCATATTCACTTATTGAATGCTTTGGAGACTACTGGTTTGACTGTCCATGCATTACCAGTGATTGAGATTCATTAAAGGATACAAAACCCTTCATTTTGGGTTATTGTGTGTGGATTCATCCACTTTAGCCAGGAAGATCAAGGAGATGGGGCAGGAGGACATTGTGGTAGAAGAAGTATTTAAAGAAGCAACAAGAAGCAATAGAAAAGTTTTCAAGAGTTTGGAACAACATTTTAGAATCCATTAATGGTATGGATAAGGTGACCTTCATTCTTGGTCATGACTTCAATGAAACATTGGATATGGTTGATAAGAAGAAGGATCACTTTTTGATAGTGTTCCTTGAGGGAAGGGGAAATGTGAAAGACTTGTTATCATTGTATTGTGTATTTCCAATATGTTTGGACATAGGGCAGACAAGGAAAATGAAGGATCACTCACTGATTGCATGATAACTCAAGTTTGAAGGGTCACTAGTTGAGGGGATAGTCAAGGTCCGGATTTTGATAGTAATTCATTGAGGGAAGGGGGATTGTAAAAGACTTGTTATCATTGTATTATGTATTTTCAATATGTTTGGATGCAAGGTAGACCAAGAGAATGAAGGATCACTCACTGATTGCATGATAACCTAGTTTTGAAGGGTCACTAGTTGAGGGGGAAGTCAAGGTTTGGATGTTGATAGTGTTCCTTGAGGGAAGGGGGATTGTGAAAGGCTTGTTATCATTGTATTGTGTATTTTCAATATGTTTGGATGCAGGGCAGACCAGGAGAATGAAGGATCACTCATTGATTGCATGATAACTTGGTTTTGAAGGGTCACTAGAAGAGGGGGGAATGAAGGATCACTCACTGATTGCATGATAACCCCACCAAGCATTCTTTCCTTTAAGTTTCCACAATATCTCAAAATATGATCATTATTCTTTACTTTCTTCTATATGTTATTCTTTCTATGGTTTTGTTATCTCAGAAATATATCAAAAACATTGTAGATGTGCATATAAAAGTAAAATATTGTCCTTCAATTGTTCCACATTGAAGCATTTCCTCTTGGGAGTATTCTCTTCATTTGTACAATATCTGTCAAAAATGGTTCCCATATTTGTTCAAGATCTATTTTAATCTTTATATTGCAATTTTGATTAGATTTGACCAATAGTTAATTTCATTGGTATTTTATAGCATATACTCCTAATGTGAAATGTGGAGAGAAAGAAAGAGACACACTAGGTATGAATTAAATGATATACCCATCATCACTTAGCACTTAAATCATAAATTATGGATAGGGAACAACCCCCTAACTTTTGGATGTTTGTTTCATGTTGGCCTCTTATTATATGTAAAGGTAGGCATGTTTTAGGCTAACAACCACAGTGTAGGGGCCATAAATTATGGATCCCAAAATAGTGCACACTTTTATTAAATTAGGTTCACTATACTACAAGGGAATGGAAACCATGCAATAGTGCCTCATGGGGATGGAAGCAACCCTTCACCAAGAAGATGATTGTGTCTACAATATTTACTAGAGGCAAAGAACATAATTTGGTTCAAGAAATTACTCCTAGAAGATAATGGCACCCACAAAACACTTGGAAAAGATAGCACTCGCTATATCTTTCATCACTCTTTTAAAGATGGGACAATAAATCTCAAAGATCGATCAACGAATTCTTGAACACAAAGAACCATTGATAGTTATGATTCATGTGTACAATTACCAACAACTAATTATTCCAATCATGGTGTCCAATAATTATGTTATAAAAAGCATCTACAAATCCCTTACCCAACCATAATGGATTCAAACCATGAACCATAAGAACCTAACAATGGGACTAACAAAGATACAACCTAAACAAATCTTGATCATATTCCACCCTATTGTAAGGCCCAAGAAGTAACTTTATCTTAAAGCTACACATTCGTCTAAATGAAGCTCAAAGGTCAAGTAGCTGAAGCATAGAAATACTTGAATGAATATAGGAATAATTTGATGTACAATCATTTGCTAGCTTGGTTTGTGGGTTTTCCACATAATATTTTCCCTTTAACCACATTTATAGTTTGAGAAAATTAGAAAAAATTGTTTCAGATTTATATTATCCTTTTGAACTAGCACACTAGCATCAAAATGCATAATCATTGGTCATCTCAAGAAAATTCCTATTGATTAGTAGGATATCCTTATAAAAATTTGATGCATGGATTTCTTGTGAATTATTGACTGTTATGTATCCTGCAACTATGGAAGGAATAGTGTTGGTTTTAGGTTTCATTTATTATTGAATTCAATGGTTTCCAAGATGTGTTGAGGAGTTTTCTCCTTGTTTAATGTTAATTGTTCATGCACAATCCACTCATAAAATAGTGAAATTCTATGTGGAAGGGATGGTTTATAGTGTTCCTTGGGGGAGGGCGGATTGTGAAAGACTTGTTGTCATTGTATTATGTATTTCCAATATGTTTGGATGTAGGGAATACCAAGAGAATGAATGATCACTCACTAATTGCATGATAACCTAGTTTTGAAGGGTCACTGGTTGAGGGGACAGTCAAGGTCCAGATGATTGGGCCATTGGAGGACCCTAGGTATTTGTATTAATTTCTATTCAAATTGGATGCATGGATTTCTTGCGAATTGTCAGTTGCTATGTATCCTACAATTGCATCCATAAATCTTCATATACTTCTCTAGGGTTGTAAGCCACTTAGGGATCAAAATAGAGAAACTAAACAAAAATCATTCTTTTTCCTATTTCCTTTTAACAAAGTCTCAACTATCAATGATACAATACATTTGATGCCCTAAGCTATCAATACAAATGGCACCTAGCTAGAAGGTCACGGGCTATCCATTTGATAACCACAGTCAACATTTCAAAAAAATGGATATCCTTGAGCACAAGCACCAATAACATCAAATAATGGAGTTAAAGCATGGGCTAGGGCATGACACCAGTAGAATGCGGTCATTTTAGTGACAAAAATATACAATGGCATCATTAAACATATATGCCAATAATATCAACAAACGTGAATCCAAACATTTGAATATAGTGAATCAATATCCTTGAGCACAAGCACCAATAACATCAAATAATAGAGATAAAGCACTGGCTAGGGCACAACACCAGTAGAATGCAATCATTTTAGAGAGCATTCATGATCGAATAAAATGCAATGCATTTGAATATGATGCCAGAGGCTTGAAAGATGAAGAAATCACATACCTTCTCATGTGCTCAGCTTTCGCTCCTTTTCTCCCTCTCCTTCTCTATCCAATCGAAATAAAAATGATGAGGCTGTTTCACTTTTTTTTTATCTATACCCCAAATCTGTCAGAATTTTGATGGTCAATTAAACACCCATCGGAATACTGACACCATCGGGGTCTATTACAAAAAAAACACCAAATTTGTAATAAAAAGTTACCCTTTGGAAACTTCTATCAAAATTTGGCCCCAAATGTAGTAGTGGCAAGGCACTTGCTGATGAAGATTATGTTCCTCAACCTGATCCACCTATCCAAGAAGAGCCCTTCCTAAAAGCCATGAAGGCATTGGGAGGAAAACCTTTAGAACGGATACCCCTATTCACTGGCAAGATGGATTTAGAATTAATGATGGAGTTGATTGAAGGAATGTTTAATCACTTTGAATGTGAAGGTGTCTTAGAGGCACAAAGGGTGAAGGTAGCCAAATCAAGACTAAGGGGACCATCCCTAACATGGTGGAAGTTCCTTCAAGAAGAGAGGGAAAGAGAAGGGAAGGGACCCATTACAAATTGGAATGCTATGGTCACAAAGATCAAGGAGAACTACTTGCCAGAGGATAATGAGATCCAAATGCACAAGAAAAGATAAAATCTTAGACAAAAAGAAATGGATGTGACTTCCTATACCGAGGAGTTTCAAAAACTATGTTTGAGGTCTAAAGTTCAAGAAGAGGAAAGTTTCTAAGTTGCAAGGTACTTGAGTGGCTTGAAATGGAGTATCCAAGAAGAAATCAGTCCTTGGACTCCTACTATTGTCCACAAGTGCTTCCAATTAGCACTAAAGGTAGAAGAAAATAACAAAAAGAAACAAGACTCCTCATCCAAGAGTAGAAGAGAGGAAGAGATGCTAGAGGACATAGAGGTGGATATGGTGGTAGGAGTAATGAGCCTACAAACTATTATACACTAAGTTTGCACCCTTGTTTCAAGCTCTCTTGGTCTTGATAACCTAGTATAACATAGGAATCATCTCCAGGTTGTGGGACCTATGCTAACTAAGATGAGACCTCCAAGTTCTAGGTTGGTTCCTCTTGGATAATCACCTTAATTTTCTTCTTTGACAGGGAAGTAAATTCTTTGAGGGGAAAAGGGATAGAAGGAGTGCATGAAAGGGAAAATAATTGAAAGCAAATTATCCTACTAGGTGATACACTAAAAATATGGTATGAATTACAGTATGGAGGATGAATTCAATGCATGAACTTAGGTCTAGGAGATCAAAACTTACTGAATAGGCTTGCATCAATACTTCATAGAAGGGTCTGCAAACAAACATTCACTTCTACAACTAGGTATAGGAATGAGATAGACTGTCAAGGGGTTGAAGAATACCCACAAGATCATTCAAATCAAAGCATCCACAGGAATACACAAGAATTGTAGAAAGAAAGACGGATCAGGAACCCTAAGATATCACTAAAAACATGCTTATATTGAACTCAATAAGAGAAAATTTAGACAAGAAGGCATAGGGATAGAAATAATTTCACAAAATACCTTTGTAATATCTAAAGTTCCAATGAAAGTTACAAACTGCAGAAAGTCAGAGGGCAGAAAGAATGCCACAGATAACTCCTCAGAGAGAAAATTATCTTTTACAATTTCCAACTCTAAGCTCTAAAAAGCTCCAAAAACATTATATACATCTCCCTTTGCATGCAAGTAGGAGTCAAAACCTAACTAGGGTTACATAGATTTTCATAAAATAATAGCTAACCCTAATCCTATCAATTTTGATCATAAATGCCCATGAAAATATCCCAACCAATCAAACACCTTGCGTGTCCACCTCTATACTATATATTCTTGTAGACAAGCCACCTTGATCTATCTACCTCCCTACAACTTGGGCTCACTATGAATGTTTAAAATTTGATCTCACAAATACCTAAGTTTTGAAGTACAAAAGGCCACAGGTGGTGCCAACCTTTAATGCTTGTGTGGTGTAAGAACATCGACATGGTACCTTGAGAAATCAGCAAGCGGTGGCCATCAAATATTCTTCATCATCCTCCCAATTGCAACCATCCTAGAAACATCAATTTTGAGCTACCCGCACCCTCACATTTGACTAACAGCAATGAACTAGCAAGAAACCCTGTAAAAGATATTTAAATTTGAAAAAACAACAGCTAGCAAGCTCAGTTTTAAAACATGACCATCGATATCATTCTTTCCTAGTAGATGAATGGGCCAAATCATCCTTGTTACAGTCACAAGCCCCCTCTAAAAAGTCAAACACCACATCACCAATCAGAACCAATGAGAAGCGACCATGTCAACACAACCAGCACCTCACTAAGTAGAATAATCTTGACTCTGCATCAGACTGTGGTCACATGAATGCAAAGGGGAAGAAGATTCCTCGCAATCATGCGACAACCGCAGATCTTCATTAACTGCCACCTCACTTAAGATACTCGGACCCACTGACAAATCCCTATCATCACCCATCAACCAATTAGAAACAAGTGTGTTAGTGCCTTCTGGCAACATGGACCCACAGCATCAATCTTCATTAAATGGTTTTTGTTATACCACCCCCTTAAATTTCATGCATCTTGCTTCAACGGTATAATGATGATCATCGATCTCGCATGAGCTTTAACCTTCCACATAAGCAAAAGACTGTGGGCCCACTGACAAATGCCAACTAGCATCTAGCCAACCAATAGAATTTGAGCATGTCAAAGCCCAAGGATCCACCTAACAGAGCCCTAGCGATAAAGTAAAATCAATGATTGGTGTATGATCACATGGGCTAAGAATATTCCATCAGATCATGCGCCAGTTGTTAGATCTTCAAGGAGAGGCATCCTACTAGGCCCACTCTGACATGGCTCCACATCATAAATCTATGACCAATTAGAAGCAAACACCTCAGATAGCTGGCAGTGGACCCACTGACAACTGAAACATTGCGCTAAAGAAGAGGATCGACGGTCGTCGTTATACCACGATGCTTAAAGAGACATCATCTTCACCCAACGGTATAATAAGAGCCATCGATCATGCATGAACTTTAACTACTAGGAAACTGAGACCGCCAAACAAACCTTAACTACTCACCAGATCGCCAGATGTTAAAGACTAAACCACCAGGAATAGGAGAACTCATGAACAATGCAGTCGCAGAATCAGGAAATGTAGAGGAATATTCTGCGGGGTCTTAGAGATTTCACAACTGAAGGAAACCTAACCTTAGAAGATAAAGTGTACATGGGAAATGCAGGTTTAAGTGGCCGAAAAAGGTAATGGCAAATTAGAATAGGCCCTAGGATTTTGAGGGTTTTTTTTCTATAACGGCTAGATTTTCAAATTAAAAGCTTGTAGACTAGGGAGTTAAACAATTGCAGAGACCAAAGGGTAGGACACAAGGCCATGAAATTTCTCAAGGTGCTCAATAGGATAAAATGTAGACCCTGGATAGAATCCAGCCTAACCAAATTTGTATGGAACAGGAAAAATTTGGGTAACATTTTGGTGATTTCTGCTGGATGTCAGCCTACTAGACATTGAAACCAGTGGCCTTAATGCCAATCCATTGGGCATAGGAGTCATCACTTGGACACAAAACCATGATAGAGAGACAAACCTGGAACCAAAGGAACAAAACTACACAAGCACTTCTTGGAAAATAGGGAAAAACTAACCTAGAAAGCAAGGAAAGAAAAATAGGAAACATATTCACAGAGATTTACAAGGAAGGATTGACCTCAAAGCAAGGCTTCAAGTGGAATCCATTAATTGAAATAGGCAAGGCATCTCCTCCTAGAGTTGATAGCTAAAAATCATTAGGCCCCTTGCACTCTGTAATAACAAATGGTCCACCCCAGAAGGAATCAAACTTTGTATTTATGCCAGGCCTTGATTTGAAATCATCCTAGTTGAGGACTATATCCCCAATCTTGAAGTCTCTGGCTCTAGCTCTTCTGTCAAAAATTTTATTTGTCTAAACCTGATGGGACTCCATATCTTTCATGCATTTTTCTCTGAGTTCTTCTAACTCCATTAGCTGAGCATACCTGATTTGTAAGGGATCTCCTTCTTCAAATAGGACATATTGAGTAGCCAAGTCCAAAGCTGGCAATTTAGTTGAAATGGACAACTTAGCCTCTCTGCCATATACTAACACATAAGGGGAATTCCCAATGATCTTCTTTGGGGTAATCCTATCTAACCACAAGGCAGACTTCAATTTAGTATGCCAATCCCTCTGGTTATCTTGCAGTGTCTTCTTGATTATCCTAATCAAGTTCTTGTTAGTTGATTCTGCCAAACCATTTCCTTGAGGGTAGTAATTTGAACTTATATTTAGATAGATGCCATTTCTGATTGCCCATTTTGAGACTTTAAGGCCTGTGAATGCCAATGCATTATTTGATATTATAGAGTCTGGAGTGTTGAATCTATGGATTATATCATCATAAAAACTTAAGATAGCACTCTCATTTGATTCTTTTAAGGCAACTGCCTCTGTCCATCTAGTGAAATAATCTGTAGCGGTGATTATCCACTTGTGTCCTACACTAGATAGAGGATTGATCATGCCAATGAAGTCTATGGCCCATCTCATGAATGGTTGCTCTGTTCTGATTGGCTGAATGGGTAGAGCTACAAACTTTTCTTTTCCTGCAAACATAGCACATTTGATGCATTTCCTCACATAATCATGACTATCCTTAAAGATAGATGGCCAATAGTATTTAGCCCTCATGATTTTAAAAGCAGTAGTCCTAGGAGAAAAGTGACCTCCAAAAGGTCCATCATGAAATTCAAATAGAACATCAGCTATCTTTTCTGAATCAATACAACTCAAAAGGACACCATTGTGATCCTTTCTAAAAATAACCTCATCTATTAGCACAAAGGGAATAGATTGTAACCTATAATATCTTCTTTTTGTTGAATCTAGGCATGTAGGACATTGTCTTGTCTTTAAGTAATGAATCATGTTAGGCAACCAACCTGATGCCTTGGCATGTTCCTCTATAGAATGCACAACCAGAGATGCATCTGTTTGTTCTGATTCCTTTGAACTTTCATCCTCTACCAAATGCTCACAAAGGCCTCTTCCTCTAACCAGCTTGGTGGTTTGGATATCAATGTCATACTCCATCACTTTGGTAATCCAACCAGCTCTTTTTTTGTTTAGGTCCTTAGAAAGAAAAAATTCTTTGACACTTGGATGAGTAACCTTCAAGTGTACCTTGTTATGGGTCAATAGATATCTCAACTTTTTAAGACTTTTTACCACAGCAAGTACATGTTTCTCTACAAAAGAGTATCTTTGTTCATATTCTTCTAAACCTTTGCTGAAGAAAGCAATAGGCTGCTCCAACCCTTCTGAATTTTCTTGAGTCAGCATAGTAGATATAGCATCATGACCTCCATAAGCATAAAGGATAAAATCCTTATTGAAATTTTGGTTTAATAGAGTAGGAGCTTCTGTCAAGGCTTCTTTGATAGCTTGGAAATTAGCTCTTCCTTCTTTAGTCCAGCTAAAATTTGAACTCTTCTTTAACATGGTTGTCAAAGGCTTCAGTAAATCTACAATATTAGGAAAGAAACACCTAACAAAATTAATCTTTCCTATGAAAGATTGGAGACTTTTCTTATGATGTGGCAATGGTAGTTCAAGGATGGCTATAATCCTCTTAGGGTCTACTATGATTCCTTTCTTGGATACTATATATCCTAACAATTTTCCTTCATGGACTACAAACACACATTTCTTGGGATTAAGGGATATCCCAAACTCTCTACATCTTTCAAAGATTTTCCTCAAGTGTTTGATGTGATCTACTGCATGCTTAGAGTAGACAGTTATGTCATCTAGGTAGACCAGTACAAATTTGTACATGAAGCTTTTGAAGGCCATATCCATTGCCTTTTGAAAAGTAGCACCTGCATTTGACAAACCAAAGGGCATCTTTTGATAAGCCATGGTTCCCCACTTGGTTGTAAATGCAGTCTTGTATTTATCCTCCTCATTAACTAAAATCTAATTGTATCCTAAATAGCCATCCAATAACAAAAATCTCTTAGATCTAGGGACACATTGTAAGATTTTCTCCATAGAGGGTAATGGATGGCAGTCTTTTAAAGAGGCCCTGTTAAGATCCCTAAAGTCAACACATAACCTCAACTCCCCATTCTTCTTCCTTACAGGAACAAGGTTGGAAACCCAACTAGTATGTTTGATGGGGTAGATGATACCACTTTCTATCAATTTGAGCACTTCTTTATGCATAAGTGGCTCAAGCTTAGTATTAACAGGCCTTTGTTTTTGTCTCACTGGTTTGGCATTAGGCTCTAGTTCAATGGTGTGTTGAGCAAGGGCTGGATTAAAACCTTTGAGGTCTTCATATTGCCATGCAAAAACATCACTAAATTCTTTGAATAATTGGGTATAAGCCTGCTTTTCTAAATTAGTGTTTACCTTTCCAAATTGTAAACTTTTACCTCGTTCCAACTCTAGTTCAACACAATGTTCTTGTTGAACTACCAGGCCAGCTTTATTCTTCTTGACTTGATCATCCTTTTTGAAGATAGTCTCTAAGGTGATAAGACCTCTAGGCATTTTATTAGACTTAAGTTGTATCACTTGATCACCATAGTTTTGCAATAGCCTATCTTGGTTATGCTCTGAGAAGACATCATCTTCAAACAGGAATTGCAGATTTTGCTCATCATTGTCAAACACTTGCAAATTAGTATCATTGTTAGGGATAGAAGGTCTGACAATCACTTTTATATGTTGTTGGGTCTCCTCCTTTGAAATAATATTAGGAATGTGATATTGAGATCTAATAGCAGCTAATCTATCTGCATTTTGATTTAGCTTTCTAGGGATAGCAACAATATTGAAAGCACAAAAGTCTTTAATTGCATCCCAAAGTCTGTGTTTGTATGCTTTCAAGGTGTCATTTTTGGTTGTACTTATCCCTCTCACTTGGTTGACTACTAAATCATTGTCACCATAGACCTTTAAGGCTTTGAGCCCTCTTTTTCTAGCCCATTCTAGTCCATTCACAAGGCTTTCATATTCTGCAATGTTGCTAGTGCAGGAGAAATTGAATCTGAAAGTTGTATAATATCTTTCTCCCTTTGGGGACACCAGCATAGCACCACCACCAGAACCATGTCTACTTCTAGCTCCATCAAAAAAAAATTCCCAAACAAGGTTGCTCTGATCTTTTGAATCAATGTCTTCCTTGAGAAGATTTGGCTTTATGGATCCACTTTCTTGAATCAAATAACTTCCCAAAGTAGCATCCCAAATGATATTTTCTTATGCTTCAAAAACCTTTTCTGATTCTAGCTCATCTAATAAAATATTAGGGATGCTTTTTGTCTTAGTGTTTGCTTCTCTGATAGTTGGGAAATCACTGCTATCAAATATAGGGCAATTTGCATTGATGGTATTGGACACATATGGTTCTATATGGTGTGCTACCACTGATTAAGATTTGATGGTGACCTTGGTACCATATCTTGTGTGAAAAATCATGTGGGACCAGTCAGAAGAAAGGTAGCCTCCTATTTTGGCTGTAAACTCCCTTGAAAGACATATGGAAAATAAGGTAGGGAGATCTATGATATATATATCAAGTAGGATAGAGAAATTAGGACTAGCATGAAGGATTAGACTGGTATCCTTAGCTACACCTATAGTGTTAACTGAGGATCCATCAAGTTGTGTAACCTTCTTTTGGAGGGGTTCATATTTAAGTCCTAATTGGTCAGCCACTTTTTTGGGCATTACAATACTAGTAGCTCCACTGTCTACCATACAATTATGTACTAAGGATTTTCCAATAATTAAAGATACATAAAATGGAGGTCGTTTTAAGTTCCTACCTTGAATGGTATTGGCTTTGGAGTTACAAGTTGGAGCCTCCTTTTCTTGATCAGTGTTGACCAACATTGGCTTTGTAGCTTCTTTTGTATGCTGGGGGGTTGTCATTTCATTCATAGCTTTCTTCAAAATCTTAGGTTGTCCTGGAATAGCCAAAGAGTCCCACATAGACATGGTAATGTTCACCTTCTTCATGTTGTCTACAATGTTGAAAGGCATCACAGTGTGTACTCTTTGTTGTGCTTTTACTATGATGGGTTCCACCTCTTTGAGAGTATGGCCTTCTTTGCTTGTAATGACAAGAACCTTCTTGAATATAATGGGAGTAGCTTGCTGCAATGACTCTGTAGATGTACTAGCTTTAATCCCAGAATTTGCTCACTCCATATCTTGAGCTCTTCTCTTTGACCTTGTGTTCATAGCAATGGAAGGTTCACCAAGAACTCCATTGAAATCATGTTGCTCCCAATTGAAAAGAGCAGTCTCATTATCTTGTGGTTCTTGTTGAGGAAGTAATCCACTGGAAGAAGCCTTTGATTGAGCTTGTGAGGCATTTTCAACCATCAGTGCTTGGTTCATCCATCCATTTGAACATGTAGCCTGATTATGAGGTTGATTACAAGGGAAACACCATTCATTGTCCATAGCCATATTATTCTGACTAGGAACCATGTCCCTAACTAGATTCATAGAACTGAGAGGTGCAGGGTTGTATGGTTGGAATGGTCTTTGATTAAAATTTTGTCTTTGTCCTTGGTAACCTCCCTGGTATGGTGGCCTATTTTGTTGATAAGGTTGTCCTTGATTTTGATATTGTTGATTAGGACCTTGGCTATGTGGCTGAAAGGGTGGTCTGATTCCTTTCCCTTGCCTCTTTAGGTTTGTGACCTCTTTAGTCAAAGTTTGCAGCAAATTTGTCATTTCTTGCTGACTAGTTTGTTGGTTATTCTTTATCTCTTGCAGCTCTTGAGAGAAACTTGTTTTTAGCTCCTGATTGCTAGTACTAGCCTGAGGTGCTAATATGGTGGGAATAGGGGTAAATGGGGGTACTTGTGTAGGTGCAATGGGATAAAGGCTAGGAAAGATGGGCATGGGTGGCCTTCTAGCTATCATACCTACTTGGATTAAACAATTTTCAGCCCTGACAGCTATGTCAAAAGCTTGGGGTAAAGAGGTACTGCCCATAGATTGGATCATGATAGAGATTTGACCATTCAAACTTTGCAAGAAGTATAAAAAAGCATGGTCGGCTGATGGCCTCACTAAGACTGGAATTCTATTCCATGTTTTGAAGAATCTATTATTATAATCTATCATTTGTTCTTGAGGGTCTCTTTTAATAGTTATCAACTGCTCAACCAAAGACAAGTTGTCTAATTTATCTTCAAAATGTTTACTCAATGCATCTCCTAATTCATCCCATGAAGTAATGGAGCCAATAGTTAATGTTCTAAACCATTCAAGAGCTTTACCTTTGAGAGAGGCTGCTAATATTTTGGTGGCCACATCCTCTTGAGTTATATTGTGTATGCTACAGATAGTGGTCACATATCTTATATGCTCAAAAGCAGTGGTCTATCCTTCACCTATGAAATTAGGTAGACTCTTTAGTGCCACCAATGGCACATCATGATGTTGAGAAAAGTTCAATGGACTCCCCTAGTTGAAAGGTGCAAAAGAAAACTGTCTAGCCATTGTAGGAACTGAAACCTGCTGAGTAGCAACTATGTGAGTTGTATTTGGCACTGGATTTAAATCTTCTTCTCCATCTCTAGTTAGAGATCTTCCTCTTCTTCTAAGATGAAAGGGAAAAGGTCTCCTTTCTAAAGTATCAGAAGGTGTAGACTGTACTCTCCTTGCAAGAGATGTTCTCTGAGTTGATCTACCTTTGTAACCTCTTTTTAAGGGAAAATCTAAAAATTCAATAGGCTTTGAGCTTCTAGTCTCAATATTTCTCATAAACTTTGAAAAATTTTAGCCTAGATCTGTGAAATTAGTGGAGTCACCAGATATACTTGATAGAAAACTTCTAAAAGTCTGTATTATGCAATCAATATATCAGAGATAACATAATCTTTTCAAATGAACTTCTTTTGTTGTCCCACCGGGCATGCTAGAATTGTTACACCCAAGGTGGGGTGTTTTCTAAATTTGAATCTGATCTTAGTCCCACCAAGCGTGCCAGAATTGTTATACACTAAGTTTTCACCCTTGTTTCAAGCTCTCTTGGTCTTGATAACCTAGTATAACATGAGAATCATCTCCAGGTTGTGGGACATATGCTAACTGAGATGAGACCTACAAGTTCTAGGCTGGTTCCTCTTAGATAATCACCTTAATTTGCTTCTTTGACAGGAAAGTAAATTCTTTGAGGGGAAAGGGATAGGAGTGCATGAAAGGGAAAATAACTGAAAGCAAATTATCCTACTAGGTGATACACCAAAAATATGGTATGAATTGCAGTATGGAGGATGAAGTCAGTGCATGAACTTAGGTCTAGGAGATCAAAACTTACTGAATAGGCTTGCATCAATACTTCATAGAAGGGTCTCCAAACAAACATTAACTTCTGCAACTAGGTATAGGAATGAGACAGACTGTCAGGGGGTTGAAGAATACCCACAAGATCATTCAAATCAAAGCATCCACAGGAATACACAAGAATTGTAGAAAGAAAGAGGGATCAGGAACCCTAAGATATCACTAAAAACATGCTTATACTGAACTCAATAAGAGAAAATTTAGACAAGAAGGCATAGGGATAGAAAGAATGTCACAAAATACCTTTACAATATCTAAAGTTCCAATGAAAGTTACAAACTACAAAAAGTCAGAGGGTAGAAAGAATGCCACGAATAACTCCACAAAGAGAAAATTCTCTTTTACAATTGCCAACTCTAAGCTCTAAAAAGCTCCAAAAACATTATATACATCTCCCTTTGCATGCAAGTAGGAGTCAAAACCTAACTAGGGTTACATAGATTTTCATAAAATAATAGCTAACCCTAATCCTATCAATTCTAATCATAAATGCCCATGAAAATATCCCAACCGATCAGACACCTTGTGTGTCCACCTCTATACTATATCTTCTTGCAGACAAGTCACCGTGATCTATCTACCTCCCCACAACTCAGGCTCACTATGAATGTTTGAAATCTGATCTCACAGATACCTGAGTTTATAAGTATAGAAGGCTAGAGGTGGCACCAACCTTTAATGATTTTGCAGTGTAAGAACACCAACATGGTACCCTAAGAAATCAGTAAGTGGCAGCCATCAAATATTCTTCATCATGCTCCCAACTGCAACCATCTTGGAAACATCAATTTTGAGCTACCTGCGCCCTCACATTTGACTAACAGCAATGAACCAAGAAGAAACCCCGTGAAAGATATTTAAATTTAAAAAAACAATGACTAGTAGGCTCAGTTTTAAAATGCAACCTTCGATATCATTCTTTCCTAGCAGATGAATGGCCCAAATCATCCTCGTAATAGTCACAAGCCCCCTCTAAAAATTCAAACACCACATCACCAGTCAGAACCAATGAGAAGCGACCATGTCAACATGACCAGCACCTCACTAGGCAGAAGAATCTTGACTTTGCATCGGACGGTGGTCGCATGACCGCAAAGGGGAAGAAGATTCCTCATGATCATGCGATCACCGTAGATCTTCATTAACTACCACCTCACTTAAGCTACTTGGACCCACTGACAATTCCCTATCATCACCCATTGACCAATCAGAAACAAGCGCATCAGCACCTTCTGGCAACACAGACCCACGGCATCAATCTTCATCAGATGGTTGTCATTATACCACCCCCTTAAAGTTCATGCATCTTGCTTCAATGGTATAACAATGATCGTCGATCTTGCATGAGCTTTAACCTACCACATAAGAAAAAGACCACGAGCCCACTAACAAATGCCAACTGGCATCCGGCCAACCAATAGAATTTGAGCATGTCAAAGCCTGAGGACCCACTTGACAAAGCCCTAGTGATAAAGTAAAATCAACGATTGGCATATGATCGCATGGGCTAAGAATATTCCATTAGATCATGCGCTAGCCATTAGATTTTCAAGGAGAGGTAGCATATTGGGCCCACTCTAACATGGCTCCACATCATAACTCTATGACCAATTAGAAGCAAACACCTTAGACAGCTGGTAGTGGACCCACTAACAACTGAAATATTGCACTAAAGAAGAGGATCGACGGTCGTTGTTATACCACAACACTTAAAGAGACATCATCTTCACCCAATGGTATAATGAGAGCCATCGATCATGCATGAACTTTAACTGCCATGAAACAAAGACCACCAAACAAACCTTAACTGCTCGCCAGATCACCGGATGTTAGAGACTAAACCGCTAGGAATAGGAGAACTCGTGAACAATGCAGTTTCAAAATCGGGAAATGTAAAGGAATATTCTGCAGGGTCTTAGAGATTTTGTGACAGAAGGAAACCTAACCTTAGAAGATAAAGCACACATGGGAATGGAGGTTTAAGTGGTTGAAAAAGGTAATGGAAAATTAGAACAGACCCTAAGGTTTTGAGGGTTTTTTTTCTATAACGGCTAGATTTTCAAATTAAAAGCTTGCAGACTAGGGAGTTAAACAATTGCAGAGACCAGAGGGCAGGACACAAGGCCATGAAATTTCTCAAGGTGCTCAGCAGGATAAAATGCAGACCCTAGATAGAATCCAGCCTAACCAAATTTGTATGGAATAGGAAAAATTTGGGTAACACAAACCAAGGAGACTCTAATTTGGTAGAACAAATTAGTGAGCCAAGTACAAGAGGGAATTATGGTATAGGTAGAGGTTTCCAAGGTGGTAGAGGAAGATCAAGTGGATTCAGCAAGGGATCACACTTTGCAAGCATGAAGTTCTATAATTATGGGCAGCTAGGCCATCCTGCATATAGATGTATGGATAAGGCTTCAAGTTCTCATGGAGAGAAGAAGATAACCTATGTTCAAGAGGAAGAAGGTAGTGTGAAGTCACCTGAAGTGAACTGGGATTTAGAACATGAAAAGAACCTCATTTTTAGGAGAGTTCTACTCAAGGAACCTATGAAAGAAGAACCTAAACATAGGAGGGCTCTTTTTAGGATCAAGTGTAAGATCCTTGGAAAGTTTTGCAAAGTCATCATTGATTCAGGTTCTACTGATAATATAATATCAAAGGAGGCAGTCCAAAATCTCAAACTTGAGAGGATACCTCATACACACCCCTACAAAGTGACTTGGTTGAATAAGGGGCATAATGTTCTTGTGAATGAACAAGCATGGGTAGACTTCATGATTGGTGGCTACCAAGATAAGATGCTATGTGACATCCTACCAATGGATTCTTGCCATTTGTTACTAGGAAGGCCATGGAAATATGATCGAGATGTTGTTTATCATGGGAAGAGAAATGTGTATAACTTCAAGAAGGATGGAGTGACTTATGAAATTCAGTCACTTGTGGAGGAAGGAGTTACAAGTTCAATTGATCCTAATGTACTTTTGATGAGTGGGAAGGAGTTATTGCATGAACTCAATGAAGAAGAAGGAGTGGGACTAGCTATAGTCTTGAAACCCAAGAAGGAGACCAATGTACTCCATACTACATTGCCTAAAGAAGTGTAGTGATTTACTGAATCAATTTAAGGACATAATAAGTGATAGAACACCAGCCACTCTCCCTCCTCAAAGAGCAATTATTCATCAAATTGACTTTGTACCTAGAGCATCCTTACCTAACAAGGCAGCATACAAAGTGACCCCAGATCAAAACAAGGAGATAGCAAGGTAGATTCAAGAACTTCTTAATCAAGGGCTAATAAGGAAAAGCATTAGTCCTTGTGATGTCCCTATGGTTTTGGCACCAAAGAAAGGAGGTAAGTGGAGATTATGTACTGATTCTAGGGAAATCAATAGGATTACCATTAGATATAGGTTTCCTATCCCTAGAATAAAAGACCTTATGGATTGTCTTGGGGGGTCTCAATACTTTACAAAGATTGACCTTAAGAGTGGGTATCACCAAATTATAATGAAGGAAGGGGATGAGTGGAATTCATCCTTTAAAAACCATGAAGGTCTATATGAATGGTTAGTTATGCCCTTTGGGCTTACAAATGCACCTAGTACATTCATGAGGTTAATGAATGAAGTCCTAAAAGACTATATTGGTAGGTTTGTTGTGGTGTACCTAGATGACATCCTCATCTTTAGAAAAACCAAGGAATAAAACATGCAACACTTAGAAGTTGTCCTAAGAAGATTACATGAAGAGAAGTTAGCCATTAACCTAGAGAAGAGTGAGTTCCTCAAACAAGAACTAGTGTACCTAGGTTTTGTGCTATCTAAAGGTGACCTCAAGATGGATCCAAGGAAAGTGGAAGCCATAGTAAGTTCACCTACTCCTAAAATAGGGACTGAAGTAAGGAGCTTCCATGGATTAGCTCAGTTCTATAGGAAGTTAATAAGAGGATTCAATGAGATATGTGCACCTATACTCAACACTATCAAAGGTGGAGTTAAAACTAAGCTTTTGTGGACCAAGGTAGCTCAAGAAGGGTTTGAGAAGTTGAAGGAAAGAGTAGCAACTCAGCCTATTTTGGTATTACCAATCTTTGACAAGTTATTCATTTTTTAATGTGATGCAAGCAATATAGCAGTGGGAGCAGTCTTGAATCACAAAGGGAGACTGGTTGCATTTTTCAGTGAAAAACTAAATGAGGCTAAATCAAGGTATTCCTCATATGACTTAGATTTATATACTTTGGTTCAAGCACTTAAAAAGTGGAGGCACTACCTATTTCCTAAGGATTTTGTAGTCTATATAGATAACCAAGCACTGAGTTACATCAACACTCAAGATAAGCTTAGTCATAGGCACATCAAGTGGATGGAGTTCCTCCAAGCTTATACATTCACTATCAAGCACAAGAAGGACCTTAACAATAAAGTTGTCGATGCCTTAAGTAGAAGTTTGCTGACTATACAAGAAATCTAGCTCCAAAGCATTGGCATAGAAGGATTCAAAGGACTCTACAAGGAGGATGATGATTTCTCCAAGGCCTACAAGGTATGTGAAGATTTTGAGAATCACTTTCATAGTGAGTTTGTTGATTAAACTTTACAAAATGGATTTTTATTCAAGGGAAATCATTTATGTGTACCTAGAGGTTCTATGAGGGAGAATCTTATACAAGAGAAACATAATGGCAGCCTTAGTGGACACTTTGGCTTGAACAAGACTTTGGACCTAGTGCAAAGGTTCTACTATTGGCCCAAGATGCCAAGAAATGTGAGATGATATGTAGAGAAATGTATGATTTTCCAAAAGGAAAAAGGCACATCTTCAAATGCAGGGTTATACCAGCCTTTACCAATACCTAAGAGTCCATGGGAGTGTTTAAGTATGGACTTCATAGTTAGTTTTCTAAGGAAAACTACTGGATTTGATAGCATCTATGTGGTGGTAGATAGATTCAACAAAATGAGCCATTTCATACCATGCAAGACCACACATGATGCTAGCTACATAGCACATCTATTCTTTAAGGAAGTGGTAAGGATTCATGGCCTACCAATCAGCATAGTCTCAGATAGAAATGTGAAATTCATGGGGCATTTTTGGAAGACTTTGTGGAAGAGATTGGGAACCAACCTTTCTTTTGGGTCAGCCTATCATCCTCAAATTGATAGTCAAATAGAGGTCATCAATAGGGTTTTGGGGAATATCTTAAGGTGTCTTACCAAGGAGTATGGATAAGTGTGGGACTAGGTATTACCACAAGCTGAATTTTCCTATAATGATGGCATAAACAGGTCTACCAGCAAGAGTCCATTTGAAGATGTATATGGTATGCACTCAAGAGGTTTGTGTGATTTGAGAGGACTCAATAATCAAAGTGGAATGAGTGGACATGCTGAGGATTTTTCCCAATCCATGTACGAAGTCAATGAGTAGGTTAGAAAGACATTGGTTGAAGAAAATCAAAAGGTGATAGATAGAGTTGATACAAGGAGGAAAGAACTTTAGTTTGAAGTCGTGATTTGGTGATGGTACACCTAAATAAAGAAAGTCTTCAAAAAGGCATACCTAGCAAGCTGCAAATGAGGAGAGTTGGACCTTGTAAGGTTCTTGAGAAGTATGGCTCCAATGATTATCAGATAGGCCTACCTAGTGACCTATCTATCTCACCAATTTTTAATGTGCAAGACTTGGTGAAGTACAAAGGACCTTATGTGGAGAAGGAAGAGCACAACCCTAATGTTCATATTGATGTCAAAGCTCTAAAATTACCAGCCCAAGTGAAGCCTCAAGCTGAGAAGATCCTAGACTCAAGGGTCAAGAAGAAAACTAGACATGGAGTGTACATGGAACAATTTGTGAAGTGGAAGTCTCTTCCTAAGTCAAAGCCTCAATGGATTGAAGAGAATAGCTTCAAGAATCTATGCATAGATGTGGCACTCTTTCCTCCTAATGGGACTTAGGTTCTTTTTGTAGGGGAGTATGGTGCAGGAGCACCTAGGCTAGCTCCTAGACACCTACACCCAAGTTTTTGGCTTGTAGTGACTATTGGAAAAGTCACTATCTTGATGGACTTTTGGTTTTTTTTATGTTTAATTAGTAAGTTTGAGTTTATTTTGAAGTCCAACTAAGCTCTCTAGATAGTGTGGTTAGTCCTAGTGTTGGTCTTGATAGTTTGGTAAAGACCCCAAGCATATGGCGTGAATGCCATTGGGAAGTGCTAATCAGTCAAAGGTGAATCTTGACTGTAATAAGGTATTAAATGAAGGTGGTTAAGTGTTTTAGAGGTCTTAGAAGGCTTGGAATAGTAGTGGGAGCCTATTTGAGACCTCCTAGCTCAACTTTGTAAAATTTGTCAAGAAAATGTAAAAGTTGTCATGACAACATTTGGTCTAAACCCTATCTAAGCCTAGGACTTATTTATAGGGATAACCCCAACCAAGATTGGTTGAACAATCCTATAAATGGTTTGATTTCATCGAGACCAAAGGTTCACATTTAGTTTTTATATGTACTATTTTGGAGTTTTGTGACTAGCAGACTGTGCCCATGTTTGATTGAATACAAAGCCTGGTAATCTAATCGCATGGACTGAACCAGAGCCAGAACTTTGTTTCATTTACTTATTTATGTTTTAGTATTTATCTTTAGGATTTGTTTTGGTTCATAGTTTACTTTTAAGCTTAGTAAATAAATTCCTCCTCTAAGGCCAGCTTGCTGGACTATTCAGAGTAGAGGTCATTAGTATGGCCCTAACTTAGGGATCCATGGTTGGTTCTTTATGGCCACTTGGATTATGTTAGGCCATTTTATATGAAATTTTTATAGTTTGCAATGTAGGGGAAGTGGGCTAATGGCCAGGCCCTAGGCGAGCAAAGGAAAGCCCGATTAGGAGCCTAAGTTTGATCCTATTGGTGTTTGAAAATGCTTAAACCACTTAGGGCTGCCAATATGCCTTGAGACTAATGTTAGGAGTGGTGAGCTCCAAGTGTGAAAGATCTGCAAGACAACTAGACCAACTATAGGGACAAGACTGCCCTCTTCACTTTTGGCTCTACAAAACCCTGGTGGGTGCACCTAATCTAGTAACTTATGGCATTTTAAGACTTTGGACTGCATTAAACAAAGCAGATGATAGCAAGAGACTACTAAATGTTAACCAGACATTCATTGAATCTCAATTGCTATTGGGTATAAAATGGCCTTGTGAAGGGTATTACTACCAACAATAATACTTAAAACTTAAAATGGTCTTTGATTAATGAGGATAGGGAAGGTAGACAAGAGCCAATCAGACATTGGACTCAACTAAATGTACTAATCCTTAATCAGTGCCATTATCCATTGGGCAGACCTCACATACAAATAATGAAATGTGAACCAACTGTTGTCAAAGACTCATAGCCATAAATATAAACATTCCAGCCCATCCACTACTTATAAGATCCTTCTGTAGATAACCAAGACTAAATCTATGTCCCCTCTAAAGTATATTTCACTTGATCCTAGATCAAGAACTAAAGACAAGAACATATGGAAAGGTAACCCTATGCAATGGATCAGAAAATCCAAGATTCACAAGAATGACACCAAGGAGAGACTTGGAAGCATGAAAAACTTATATTAAGTATAATGAGTCATGTACATGATCAAAGTAGGACAGAGATCAAACCACTTCAATAACCTACAAAAGACTTCTAGAAATTCTATTTAGCTTACATGCAATGTGATATAGCCCTGCTACAAACCCCTGGAACTAACTATAATCATAACCTCTGGACTGATTAAAATTCAAACCCCTTCTAAGTCAAAAAATTAACTATTTATACCACTAGCCACCTTGGGAATCTCAAAGAGATTGCATGAAGCTTAGGGTGACTAGGGTTAGGGTTACAATGACTAAACCAACCAAAAATACATCAAATTTTAAAAACTCTTGGAGGGAAAACCAAGCACATGTCTATCAGACCAAGGATGATCTTTGCACTTGAGAAGAATCTTTGAGAAGGACAGGAAGATCATAAATTTACCATGCAAATCAAACTGAATAGACCTGCAAAAAGCCTCGAGCAACAAAATTTGTCCATCACCACAAGGGACCAGTCCCACAGGCAACCACCCAACTCACTGGACTATTCTGCAACCACTAGTGCCACCAACCAAATCGAAAACCACCACTAAAGCCATAAATTTAGGTACCTTTGGTCACTGCAGACCCTCAGGAAAATCAAATTTGAAATCAAACAGTCACCATGCATTTCGCGGGCTTTATGTTCCTTAACTATTTTCCCTTAGTCATGCAATCGTGCGGTCATCAACTTAATTGCCATAGGAAAATGGGTTTCATCTTATGCTTGGTCGCATGATCGCAAGGCACCAAACTAACCCTTGTGATCATGTGACCACAATATCTTAACCGCAGAACAGTCGATCACAGACCCACTCAGAAGTTTGAATTTGAAATGCAACAGTCATCCTCAGGGCGCTAGCAATCTATCAACGGTCAACATTTGAACTGAGATTAACTTTATATCACCATCGTTTGATTCATTTACTTTTCTCAGGTAGGCACGCTTTATATTTCTTTAAACAAAATCGATGGTCATCATTACACCGCGATGCTAAAAGTCAAGCATCTCACCTTAGCGGTATAGTGACAACCACATGATCTTCACAAACTTGCAGACACTCCACATCCTTTGAAAATTGTGGCCCCACTGACAACATCCAGCTCGTCACCCCACCGACCAATCAGAACTGAGCACATCACCAAGCAAGTGGCCCCAGTTTATCTGGCGAACTAGTGACTGAAGAACTTTCTCCAGTTTGCGAAATACTTTCCACCATCACTAAAAAACTTAGCGATCACACGACCACTGTTCACTAAATCGCCAAATAAACTAGGGCATTGCCAAAACATTACGCGAACCAGTGAACAAGAAGAAAATTTGTCAGGCCGCCAAACATGTATCGGGACTGCCAAATTGCTCAGAGCCCACAAATGGGCCTGCTTAAGATGAAATCTATGGCTATCACAAAATCTCAAGGGGTAAACATTTTGCAACTTTTCCATTTGAACTTACGCTGACCACTGATCCTGTTCAAACTTTAACCGTGCTAGAAGCATGAAGAACTAGGTCCCACTGATGAACTGCCACCTCACCACCATAGACACATGTCAACTAGTTGCATGATCACATAGCCAAAAATTGGGCTATGTGATCATGCAACAGCCAACCAAAGGCTGCCACATGACTGCCAGCAGGACCACACCCTTTCCACCAACCGGCCCCACGGGCAAGAAGTAACCGGTCGCATGGTCACATATCAGAAAAAATTGACATGCAATCATGTGACAACCAATCATTTTGAAACCTTTGAAGACCTGGGCCACCATCCATCACACTTGCGCAGTTAGGGAATGCCAGCAAATAGGAAACTATGAGGTCGAAAACACATAGGGTTTTCGATGGAAAAGATCGAAAACACACAAGGTTTCTGACGCCAAAAGATAAGCGCACAAAATCTAGAAGGCACAAGGTTGAAAACAATGAGGGTTTTCATAGAGATTGAAAACATCATGGATTTTCAAAAACATTGTGGGGTTTTCAACACTTAGGCAGATTCTGAGAATATTTCCTGCAGACCTTAAAACTTGAATATCTCCCTGGGTTTTGCAATTCAGCACATGCAATTTGGACTAGAGCTTGGTGACACAATGAAGAACATAGGGCTAAGAGCACACACCATGAAACACTATGGATTTTTAATTCAAGACAAAACTATGCAACAAGGTGGGATAACTTCAAAATTTGCAGGGAAAAGGCCATTTTCAAAGAATTTTGCATTGACAAGAAAATGGACCAACAGATCTAGCGCTTGGGAGAGAGACAGGGGATTGGAAATGCCTATCCAAAACTTGGAAGAGGTTCTTCAATGTTCAGAGACTCAATCTTATGAAGGAGAGATCTTGAACAAGTTATAAAGGGGTGCAAAGAACAAACCCTCACTCTGAACCAGTGAGGGCTAATTAGGCCTAAAAACAAGGCTATAAAGTAGGAAAGGACTGTACGGAGTAGTTGGAGAGATAAGGGTTTGTGAATCTTTCATAAATTTGAAAAGGGTGTCTAAAAGTATGATTTTTTTGGGCACTTGTGTGGACATTTGCAGAGTTAAGCTCTCATTTGTGTGTTAGGAGACCTGCAAGGCCTAGTAGCCTTTTTAGGCCAAAATTGGAGATTGGGTATTGGAAGAAGGATACCACTTGGTGAAACACCCAAAATTGATGCAAACAAAGACTAAAGAAGTCCTCTCTAATGTTTGATAGCTGGGAAAAAGTCTATGAAGATTAGAATGAATTCCATAGTTAAATTCATTTGAAGAGTTGTGGAGTTAGAGTGATTTGAAGACCTTGGTAGTGAGATCTTGAGGAGTAGAGGAGATTAGGAAGAATCCCTCTGATTGAAGGGTCTTAGGAACCCTAAGGTAGGTCAAGAGAAGACCTAGTGAAGTCTTAGAGGAGGTAGGGCTTGTGGAAAGAAGATCTCCCTATCAGGTAAGTTTAGTTTTTGAGATGCAGTCTTCAAAATGACTAAGTATGGAAATAGATTTGCAGAGTACAACAATAGTGTTTTGGACATTAAAGATAGTATATGATAGATGATGGCTTGTGAGCTTAGAGGAAGACATTTTTGGATGTGTATGACCTTCATTTAAGGTCTCTTGTGTTTTTGTATTGTTATCAGCGAGTTATAGTGATTTGGAGACATGCGAAGACAAAGGGACAATGAAACAGAACATATGAACAGTCATGATGATTAAGGGAATATAAGATGGAATCATAATGTGCTAAGTTAGATAAATATTGTGGAGTGTTGACACTTTGGTAATACAAGATTGCCAACTTAGTATTTATTCTTTGCATTATTAATTATTCTATTTTGTATTGTATTTGGGAGTCAACTGAATGATAGAATACATATTTATATGAACTTTTTGTAAAAAAAAGTGATGAATATGAGAGACAATGACAATGAAATAAAGATATCAATAATGGTTGATAGAAGATGTGATAACAAAGTTTGACAGAGGATATTGAGAACTACAACTGGAACTATCAAAGCATAGCAGATGCTTGTTTTGTTCATTCTTGAGAACACTTTGTGACCGAATTATTGATTGTAAGAGTTGTAAGCTTAATATACCTTTAACAGGGTTTTTTATACTTTTAACAAGGTTTATATTCCTCTAACAAGGAAATCTACTATGTAATACTCAGCTCTTAATAGGGCTAGGTCTCCTAATAGGGATATTATACTCTACTGCATATTTGTGGGTACCATCCCCACCAGGGTTTTCCCTTGGCCAAGGTTTCCTCGAAACTAAATAATGGTGTTATGATTTATGTGTTATTTGTTTATGTTATTTTTATTTCTACAATCACATGGTTTATTTGCAATTGGTTTAAGTTCAAAGTAAAGTTTTGTAATACTGATTCACATCCCCTCTCAATATTAATTGATCCTAACAATTGGTATCAGATCTTTTGGCCCTTGGAGAGAAAGTCTAACAACTTAAGGGAGATTAGGATGGATTTAGAAAGTTTTAAAGAGAACTTTGAAGCAACACTTGATGACCTTGACAAAAGAAAGGCTGAGAAAAGTGAATTGAAATTGAAATTGAGAAGAGCAAAAGGTTTTATCAAGAAACTAAAGGAATAGCTTGAACTTTCAAGAAATCAAAGACAAGACCTTATGGAAAAGATCAAAGAGGATTCAAATAATGACACATCAGACTATTTAAAGAAGCTTGAGCAAGAAAAAGAACAAATTAATCTTTTGATGATTAAAGAGATCCAACATGAAAAAGATGCAAGATACAAAGTTGAAGAGACTCTAAAAGAAGAAAACATGCAGATAGGACAAATGCAAATTGAACTTGATCACTACAAGGACAAATGCCTAGAATTAGAGAAATACAATCAGATCATTAAAGGATAACTTGTTCAAGCCAAGTTACACATTGAGAAATTACATATGAGCAGTGATAAGATTGATGAACAAAGAGAGAGATGGAAACCTAAAGGAGATATGATTGGAATTGGATACAATGAAGGAGAATATTATAAGACTCGTGAAGAATCACATGAAGCAAAGACTGAAAAAAGACCTACTTTTGAAGAACCTAGAGATCAGATCATACCTTTCATAGGTAGATGCTATGTATGCAACAAACTTGAACACATGAAAATATATTATAGAGGTAAAGGCCCTTTCAGACCCTTTACTAGTTATTTTTATAATTGTTATGCATATGGACACAAGAAAGAAGAATGCAAGAAACCTCATCAGTCAAGAAAAAGGAAAGATTACATCAGAGAAGAATCAATAGAAAAGATCACATGCTACAAATGCAATAACCTTGGGCATACTACAAGGTTTTGTAACTACAAATTAATCAAGATAGAATACTACCTACATGTTACAAATGAAACAACTTAGGACATATAGAAAATTTTTGCAAGTATAATGGAATGGAAAAAAGAAGAGGACCATCTCCTATGGTTATAAAGAAGATTGTTGGTGACAGTAGTAAAATTCTTGGTGAGTACATGGATGAATTCAAGAATCATTTTAGGAAACCAGCAGATGAAGATGATGGTAAGATATGGAAGATCAAATAATTTAATAAGACATTGGTTCAGGGAGAGACAATAGATGCTACTATGTCTTCTCTTGATGTTAACATTGCTACATCGACCTAAAAGGCTAAGCATAGCCTTAGGGGAGCATTGGATAAAGATAACAGATTATATCCAACCCCTAATTCTGAGGGGTGAGATCATGCGAGCTTAGCTATGGTATACATAGACACTATGGAGTCTATATTTTTGATCGCAGCATTTAAAGATTCATATCCTATGAGCGTGAGATTTTTGATTGACTGGACAATATGTGAAGTGAAGCTAATTAAGTTAAGTGCATTTAATCACTTGGTGATGAATAAAAGACCTCAAAGAAACCTACTTCTTCACCATTTGATGAGCAACGACCAAGGAGAGTAGAGTTAAGAGGCATATCAAACCACCAAGTAGATACATTATGTGATTGACCGAAGTGAAAGTTTTGAATTCAACGTGTTCATGGTATTTAGATTGTTACTCAAACAAAAAGCTACGGATGCACCTGTAATTTATGATTTTATGGATAGACCTAGATATAAGTTTAAGAAACATCCCTTTAAGTCTTGTGAGGATGACCCTGAAGGATATTTTTCACAAACACCATATGACATCCTGCATGTAGAATATATTAGGGCATACATTAACTGCAAGTATGAGACAATAGGTGATGCAAAAATATTCAGATAAATTGATGAGATGATAGAATTAGATGGTAAAATGAAGAATGTGTTTAAACATCTAGATGACCTAACCATTATGAAATTAACCCACATGAATGAATTCAGAGAAACAAAATGGCTCAAGATAATACTTAGCAAAGTTCATGACCAGCTCATTTGGATAGGAGAGAAACCTGTAAAGATTTGTATTGAACTAATTCATGACATTATTGGATTGGAAAATAGTTGAGTTATTCCTGTGGTAGAAAATAATATAAAGAAACAATTTGAAACCCTAACACACTCTAAATGGGACAAGCGAGCTATGACAGTGAATGATATATTCCAACAGGATGTAAGACTAGTTGCAATGCTTCTAGGATAAAAAATGTACTATAGTTGTAGACCTAATTCAGTATCATTAAGAGTTATCATGATGGCCTATAGGATGGTGAAAGAGAACACAAAATACAACCTATGTGAGATTATGGCACAATAGTTTTTGGAAAATGTGAAGATAATCAAGAAGGATAAATCTAAGGCTTTTAGATTTCGCTCACTTCTAATTCACATGTACATCCATAGTGAGCATAAGTTTCCTAGAATGTACCCTAGAGAATGGAAGGGCAGCATACCCACAAGTATTCAGATATCAAAGAGTTATCGAAGATAAAACAGCACATGGGTAGATGGTGAACTATTTTCCATGATAAAGATTCTACAAAGACAAATGAAAGAAAGATATATAATCTCTGAAGAGTTGGTTGACAAATACAAGGATACAATCTATTTCATGGTTTAAACTGATTGTGTATGTTTTGAAGCAGTTGAACCTAGAAATAAATGGTGTTACTCCATGGGCTACAAAGTCAGTTATGAAGTTCTTGTGATGAAAATATAACATGTCTTAGCATCTGAAGTTGACACATTTGAGGAAAGATGGGGCACATATGAGGAGAAATCAGTGAAAGTCGGAGAAGAACATGATAAAGGCATAAGGAAAAGAAAGATAGAGAAAATGGTTGGTGATATGGCAGCTAAGGTAGGGATATCAAAGGAAGAACTGAAAGAGGTAAGGACTAAGATGAGTGAGGGAGCCTCTGGATTAGTAAGCATGAGAATTGTAGCCCCTCCATCTTCTAAAGTAGAAAACATAGTAAGTCCTACTTTCAATATACTTGATCTATCTATCACTCTGGAAAAGATAGCACAAGAAGATACACCTGTGAGCACACCTGGAAGATCCACTAGAACAACCAAACCTAATAGCCCTAAGAAACAAAATTTTTTAGTTGAAGCCAAGAAGAAAGATGATAAGGAACATGAGAAGAAAGAAGATAAGGAAATTGAGAAGAAAGAAGAGAGAGTAGAACAAAAGAAAGCAGAGAACCTCTGGAAACCAGACATAAAATGTTTGCTCAAAATGTTAATAAGATATGGTAACCTAAAGACATTAAATAAATATTATGAGAGGTATGACTCTAGAAATCAATCATTAATAGAAGACATGGTAATTGAACATCTACTTTTTTACAAGAAGAATCTAATTGGAAATTGGGGGCAATATCCCTAAACACTTGTATGGAAAATTAGAAATCAAAAAATAACTTGCAAAAATAGAAGATGAAGTAATAATGATAAATTAATTGAGGACATGTTTCCTGTGGTTTCTATATAGGAGAGAGAAAATATAATTAAGGATCTCAAACCCTTATTGAGAACAAAAGCTAGAATTGTAAAAATAATGGCTAGAAAATATAAAGAAGTTATTGAGGATACTCAGAAAGAATTAGATCAAATACTAATGAGTGACATTCCTAAGAAAGCTTCACCTCCTAAAGCTACCAAGCCTACACCTATAGGAAATGGAGAAAGCTCCAAGTTAGTTGAGGGTAATATAGAAAGAAGCGAAGTAAATATTAACAAGCAACCAGATTTATTAATTGTTGGTGTGTTTGTAACCCTTGACACTACACTTGATGAGATTGATCCATTTCAAGGAAACATGGATAGTGTGGTGACAGAAGAAGAATAAAAATAGGAAGAGGAAGGACAAAAAGAAGAAATCAAACAGAGAGAAGAGATAGGCACATGTAAAGGAGAAGAGGCAAGAATTAAAGTCAAGCAAGAACTTGATACTTCCACTACTTTATTGTTGGCAAGTATAGACAAGCCTATGAGCACAGATGTAGAGAACATGGATGAGGACTAATTGATGATATTATGCTTCATGGCATTCGCTAAGGAAAAAGAAAGATCTGAACAAAAAGGGGACAAAAAGGTTAAAGTAATTGATAGGGTAGTTGATATAGTAAATAAAATACTCCCTATACCTATTGTTTTTCAAGGAAAAGATGATGCAAAAAACCTTAATATGGCACTAGATAACTTTAACAGTCACTATGAGTCCCTAGTGAAGATTGCAGAAGAGAAGGAAGAGAAAAGATATCTAAAGAAAAATTTGAAGGAAGTATGCTAGTCTATTTCATGGGACTTAGACATTCTGAGATCAACTACATCTAAGGCAAAAAGTTGTGTCGCACATGGAATAAATTTATACAACTACTGTATAAACCCTATTAGACACATTCAGAACATTGAAGATATAATAGCTAAGGACAGGGCTACTTTGGATAGCATTGTGTGTGTGAAAATTGTACCTGATCTGTAGACACAACACTTCAGTAAAACATTAGAGGTTAGTTATAATCAAAATCATGCAAAATTGAAATCTAATTTAACCAAGTGATTTACTACCTTCTAGTAGGTGCGAGATTAATGTTCTCATATTGTTATCGAGATCAGTGACCTAGACGACACCTAAATGAAGGATTTGAATGCAAAACTGATATGAAATATGAATGCAATTAAGCTATTTTTTTGGATTTTCTATGCAATAATATGATGAAAACTGATATGACTCTATGCTAATATGAAAATTGATATACAGTGCTAATCTAGAAATGATATGATATGAGAATGAAAATTCTAACAATAATATGAAAGCTATGAATTTGAAATTGATCTCACAAAGCTTCGAATCCTCAAATTTATCTTTCAAGCTCCAATTGTGCAAATTCTCCAAATCTGATATGCTATGATTCCTGTAGAGTAAGTTTGCAATTTGCCAGATGAATTATGAAGAGCTGAGCCTTGGTTTTATAGAAATCCAGGGCTTTGGAGGTGCATGAGAAAAAGCCATAAATCACTCAAATAACTCAGGTTGATTTTTGAGTTATTTTTAAATAACAGATAATTAAGTCACAAAAATCATGCAAAAGCACAGTTCAACTTGAATTAGAAGTTTAGATCAACTTTAAAACTCAAAAAGATGTTGAGTTTCAAAAAGCTAACAACTTGCATTGATTTTCCAATTTGAGTTTAACTGGTCCTTGAATGTGCACATGAATAATTATGATTTAATAAATAAATAAAGTGATTTATTCTCAACTTAACTGATTTTTGAAATAAAATAATTAATTTATGGGTTAATTAACTATCTTATCAAACTTTTATTAAAAACTATATTATTAAATAATGACAACTTGCTTTAATTAATTAAATAAGAATTTAATCAATTATTCATAAAATATTAGATTTATTGTCAAAATTAAATAATACAATTAATAATAGATAGAATTAAATTTAATTACACAATTAAGTGGCAAGATATTAAATCTAATTAATTAAATATGAAAATATTCAATTAATCAAACTTAGGATAAATGTGATTTATTGCCAAATAATCATTAAATTAAAGATAATTAAGATAATTAGGAATATTGCTAGGAATATTCCCCGATGTAGAATTTAAGATAATCAATTATGATTCGATGATGTTTAAATGTGCCTTAGATTAGGACTTCGATGTTGATTTCGTTCGATTTTTAGATGTAGGAGGTTAATGAACTTATAGCTCATTTTTGGGGTATTACATTTTGCCCCTCTTTGAATTACTGTGTGAAGCGCAGTGGTTCAAAGAAAGTATGTGTTTGATAAAGATATGAAACTGATGTTTGATATTGATATTGATATGAGACAGAAGCTGATTGATATTGATTTGATATGGAGATAGTAGGTCCTGAATGACCAAGGATAATGTTCACTATAATAGCAAATGAACCTATGATTGCGAAAAAGTGTCAAAACGCCTGATTCCAAACCTTAGGATTGCGAAGAAGTGAGTGACCGGTTCTAGACTTGATTGTCTTAGTAGAACTAGCAAGTATCACATCCGAACCCTTCAGTTGCCAAAGAACCAAGGAAAGAACACTATGATCTGATGGTTGCAAAACCTGATACAGTTTACAAGATTAGGAGAATACCAGATTGATATGGATCTTGATGAATCTGATATGCCCCAAGTGATGATAGATTTGCCCCGAGCGATGAGGGCTTTTGATGAATCAGCAACTAGATGTGGTTGTTGCCTTGATCACTGATGAAAGATATTGATAGAAATTGATTTACAGACTTTGAATGATGTGCAATACCATGCCCCCTTCGGGATTAAAATTGAAATCTGACAAGAGAAGTCAGCGTTAAATGGTTTAGAAGCATGTAAATTGATTTGAAAAGTGGTTATACACGTCCGGGAATGCATTCTGCATCATTTGAAGGGTCGAAAAGACCAAGTTTGACTAGGTGTGACCATGAGTTGACCATAGTTGACCAAGTTGACATTTAGATAGTTTGATGTTAGATAATCAATTAAGTTGAATTATGGATTTCTGTGATGATCGAAGTTTAAATATGCAAGTAGTTAATAATATGAATGATTTTAGATTTGAATTTTGATCCCGAAAAAGGATTCTACTTGTTGTTTCGTTGGAGGAACCTTCATGTGAGATTCAGCTCTTGTTAGACTTGAAGATGCGATTTGAAGAATCATTTAAGCATTGAAGTTCATTTAATCATTGTGAAATTGTGCAACATGCAAAATCCAAAGAGACATGCAAAATGAAATGCAACCTAAGACCTAGGACCTAGTCACTGATCATGTGTCGATTTGTTATCATCATTGAACTTTTAGATAACCGGATAAATCAATACAATGCCCACTAGCTAAAAAAACCATAGACATATGAATATCGATTTGTATGCGCAAGAATCAATACAACACCCACTGGTCAACAACCATGGATATATGAATATTGATTTTACTTTTAGAATGTCAAATTAGATATAAACATTAAGGCACAAACACCAGGATGACCTGAATATCATGTCCATTTTGATATAGCAATTTGTATAAGCATCAAAACATGAACATCGTGATGACCTAAATACACCTTGCATTGCAAACACATCAAATAGCCAAGAGATTATTCTGAATCCAATGTGAATTACCTGTAGTGACCCTTTATTGTTCACATCCTTAGGTAAGATCGCGTTTCACAATAGGAGAAAGAACTCACTCAAAAAGACAATAGTTAGATCAAACTTCCTTGAATTTTTTGGGTATCAATGGTCGAGGTACGCATGGCCATCCAATTCAAGATAGAGGCTCTTACAGTCAGACACCATTTCAATCCAAAATTTTCAAAGTTGTTAGATTTTCACATACAAGAAAAAAACAAAGAAAAGATTATGCCCCCAGTCATCACTCTCTAAATCCTGTAAAGGACATCATCGAAGAGCTCAAAGGGACACAATATGCAAAAATCTCAATGCAAATTAGTAAGCATACAAGGAGATAAAAGCATGAAAAGCATAGATTTTTTTCAGTTTGAGTTTTGATGTTTGATTGTGTTGTTGATGCAAAATCCTTTCTGGAGACAAGACCAACTGACTAACTCACATGAAGCATCAAAATGACTCTGACTAGATATGATATGTCTAAGATACACCAGAGACCATAGGATATGACATTGATTGCCCCCAAGTTTGAACATTGATAGGATATAGACACTTGAGCAGATTGGTGGACAAACCGACTTATTGAAAACTAGAAATGTAAAAACAAACTAGGAGATATGTACAAACTAAAGCAAGACTGAAAGCTGGGAAAGACCAAAATTGCACTGATAGATGGATCATTTTGAAACAAGTGGCGCTCGTTTGCCAGGTTTTTATCATCTTGGCAGAGATTCTATTTTTGCTACCAAGGCGCCTGTTTCCAAGTTTTCACCAAGGCACTTTTTTTTCTTTTTTACATTTTTTTTGTATTTTTTTTCATTTTTCAATTTTTTTTTGCATTTTTCATTTTTTCAATTTTTTTGAATTTTTTATATTTTCTGATTTTTATAATTTTTTCAAGACATTTTACCATAGACTGAATGCCTTAAGCGTAGAATTTCTTCAGATGGAGAACGTTGATTGGTTCTCGGAGCTGTTCTCCTTCAGTCCTTGAGAGTTGATAGGTGCCAAAGCCAAAAGTAGTAGTGATGACAAAGGGACCCAGCCAGTTGGGTTCAAACTTCCCCTTGTGTTCTCGATGGGATTGATTTTTAGGATTTTCTCTCAAGACTAGATCGCCAACCTGAAATTCTCTGTGTCTAAGTTTCTTATTGTAGCCTCTAGACATTCTCTTCTAATATACTCTGAGATGATCATACGCTGCTTGTCTGCGCTCATCTAGTAGTTCCAGTTCTTGTAACCTAGACACTCTGTAGTCATCATCAGTTACTAGACTATGCATTCTAATTCTGAGTGATAGGATTTCAACCTCAATAGGCAGTACCACTTCAGACCCATAAACTAAAGTGAAAGGTGTAGCCCCAGTAGGTGTTCTGATACTTGTTTTGTAGGCCCATAGAGCTGGATTAATCATGAGATGCCAGTCTCTACCAGTTTTGTTTACTATTATGTGCAAAATCTTTAATAGATTTTTGTTAGAAGCCTCTGCTTGGCCATTTCCTTGTGGATAGTAGATAGAAGACCAATGTTGGGTGATCTTGAATTTGGCACATAGATCATCTAGGTCTTTATTCCTAAATTGCACACCGTTATCTGTGACTATGGAATGAGGTATCCCATATCTGCATATGATATAGTTCAATATGAACATAGATATCTGTTTCCCTGTTGCTTGTGTCAAAGGGACCGCCTCTACCCATTTTGTAAAATAATCTATGGCTATGATTATATGGGTATGTCTGTTAGAAGAATGAGGATGAATCATCCCGATAAGATCAAATGCCCATTGATGGAAAGGCCATTGTGTTGTAAAGGGAATTAGACCCCTCCCTCAAGCATGAATTAGGTTGCCATGTACTTGAAACTTTTGACAATTCTTAGCAAATTTGATAGCCTCTTTCTCCATTTTAGGCCAATAGTACCCAGCCCTAATAAGTTTTCAAGCTAGTGTTAAACCATTTGAGTGTGACCCACAAATACCATCATGGACCTCCTCTAATGCACATTGAGACTCTTCCCATTCTAAACATCTAAGTAGCATACCATCTAGACCTCGTTTGTATAGATCATGACCAATGATGACATATTGGGAGGCATTACAGATAAGGTATCTCTTTTCATGGTGGTTGAAGGTATCGGGGATGATTTGGTCCTAGAGATAGGAAAATAGGTGTTTATATCAGGATGAATCATGACCTACAATAGTGTAGATCATGTGGGTTTTGGGGGAGTCATATGCAGCATAAGATAGTGCTTCCACCAGGAACTCATAGCGTAGCTCATGTTCAGGCTGCTGTAATAAAGTAGATAGTGTTGCCATTGCATCGGCAGCCTTGTTCTCCAATCTAGGAATTTGCTCAAATGTGATAGATATGAAATATTTCTTAAGATCATCTACCATTCTCTTGTAAGGAATGAGCTTTTCATATTTAGTTTGGTACACATCATTGACTTGATGAATAACAAGTTGAGAGTCTCCATGAATGTGTAGCTCTGTTACTCTCCATTCAATTGCTATTTTCATACCATTCAAAAGGGCTTCATATTCTGCAATATTGTTTGTGCAGGGGAACTTTAGTCTGAATGCTTTTGGGATGGAGTATCCTTGAGGAGTTATGAACAATATGCCTACTCTAGATCCATTATATGTATAGGAGCCATCAAAGAACAATTGCCAATCTCTAGAAGATAGGTGCATAATAGAGGAGTCTGGAAATTTCATTTGCATTGGTGTGTCATCACACATGGGTGCATCTGCTAGTTGATCAGCAATAACTTGACCTTTTATAGCTTTTCTTTCAACATATTCAATGTCAAATTCACTTAGAAGCATGACCCATTTAGCCAGTCTACCAGTGAGGGCAGCCTTGCTTAGTAGGTATTTTAGTGGATCAATTTTTTCTACTAAATGCATGGTATGAGCTAACATATAGTGTCTCAGTTTCTGTGATGCAAAGATCACAGCGAGGCAAGCTTTCTCAATCATAGAATAGTTCTTTTCATACACCACCAATGTTCTTCTTATATAATAAATGGCTCTTTCCTTTTTCTCTTCATCATGTTGTGCTAGCAATGCCCCCAGTGATGTGGCTGTTGCAGAGACATATAAGATCAATGGCTTCCCATGAATAGGAGGCATCAAGATAGGCGGATTTGATAGATACTTCTTGATATGGTTAAAGTTGTTCTCACATTCTTCATTCCATGCAAAGGTCACACCTTTATGTAATGTTTTTGTAAAAGGCTGTGATATGTCCGCTAGCTGTGATATGAATCTTCTGATAGATTAAACTCTTCCTTGCAACATCCTCATTTGATTGATATTTGTGGGAGGTTGCATCTCTATTATAGCCTTGAGTTTAGCCGGATCAACCTCAATGCCCTTCTTTGAAACTATGTATCCTAAGAGCTTTCCAGAAGTGACACCAAAAGGACACTTCTTAGGATTTAGTCAGAGACTAAACTTTTCCATTTTGTCTAGGATCATGCTCAAGTCCTTTAGATGTTCAGTTCTGATCATAGATTTTGCCAAAGTATCATCAACATAATCTTCCATAGTTTGATGCATCATGTCATGGAAAATAGATGTCATTGCTCTTTGATATGTAGCTCCAGCATTTTTAAGCCCAAATGGCATGACATTCCAGCAAAAGGTGCCCGATGCACATGTGAAAGCAGTTTTCTCTTGGTCCTCTGGAGCAATTTTTATTTGGTTATATCTAGAGAAACCATCCATTAAGGAATACATCTCGAAACCCGTAGTCATGTCCACTATCATATCAATGTTAGGTAGTGGAAAGTCATCCTTAGGGCATGCTCTATTCACATCTCTAAAGTCTGTGCACACTCTGATTGAGCCATCTGGTTTAGAAATAGGTACAATATTAGAGATCCACTCTGCATAGTCAATAACTCAGATGAATCTTGCATTTAGGAGCTTCTCTAATTCAGCTTTTACCAGGAGTGCAACGTGAGGATGCATCTTTCTCAATTTTTGCTTGACAGGTTTGACATTTGGAGCAATAGATAAATGATGCATTATAAGATTAGGATCCAATCCTAGCATATCTGAATATTTCCATGCAAAGTTGATCTTCTTCTCTGTGAGGAATGTTGTAAATTTTTGTTTCTCTTCTTCTAATAATGATTGTGCTACATGTACCAATTGTGGTTCCTCTGTTGTACCCAAATTGATGGATTGAGTGGGCTCAATTAGAACTGGAGATCTGTCCTATAAATGACTCAGAAGGACATCAAATATCTCATCCTTACGCACCTCAAAGAGGTTTTCACCTGTGGATACATCTTTTATTTTTACTTTTGTAGGTTCTGAGACTGCCACAAAGTGGTTTTCACCCTCAAAACTCTTTTTTTTTTCCTTTTTATTCTTGTTTCTCTGACTAAGATATTTGATGTCTGACTCGGTCATGTTGATGCTTGGTTCACTGATTGAAGTACTCATAGGCTCAACTACATTGAGGTAGCAAGCAAGGGCATAGTCATTTGGGAAGGTATAAATACCATGGCTTGGATTCGTGGAAGTTTGATCAATAAGTTCTGGATATTTGATAGTCAAAGTAGGGAAAGATTGGGAAATAGTGTTTACGGATATGGATCTATCATCATTGGTCCTAACCTGATGCTCAAGTTCAAAGGTGATACTACAACTTAAGATATCCAATTCATGAATAGGCTCAATGTCATCGTGGGAGTCCAATTCAGCCATAGGTGGATCAGACTTGACAGGTTCATTATTTCGCTCTAGACTTACGTTGGTTTGAGGTGCATATTGGTGAATAACATCAACATGTTTCTCTGTGATAAGCTCATCTGGTTCTGGGATGACTCCCCATTCATAGTCATTAGATTCATCTTCTGATTCAAGATCTCTAGGAAATCTTAGAACATGAGTAAAGTCAGGGTGAATACCCCAAGAAGGGTTACCCTCAGATTCTAATTTGTATTCATACTCATGAGAATCTATCTCGGACTCACTACCACTTCCCTCTTCTTGATTTTTTTCGAGATTAGCTGGTTCTTGTGTTTCTACTACATTAATTATTTTGATAGGATCATCTTTATCATCAAGAAGGTCTTTGACCTCTTTAGGCAATTTTTCATAGGGGATGAGTTCTGAACTATCTGAATCACTATCGGATGGTTCTATTTCTTCTTTCTTAAGAAGAGGTTCCCCTGGTGTGATCTGCTCTATGACATGAGAGCAATTACCTTTGAGGTGATAGGGTTTCTTCTTAAAGCCTAAGCCAACTTTGTTTTTATTTTCTCTACCAGTATGTGGGAGAGGTACCTCAAGACCTTTTCCTCTAATTCCTAGAGGTCCTTTACCTGAATATCCCATCTTAGCTATTAATTTATCTCTTGGACCATATGACTTCGAAGGGAGTTTGGAGACTGTAGAGTCACTAGTTTGAACAACTTGAGATTCAGGTTCATCTTTGTACAGCCATGATAGCACAGCCTCATCCTCTTCAAATTCTTGCTTGGATACTTGTTCTGCTACAAAATTCTTTTTATATGCTTCAAGAGGTTCTTTAGAGTCTAGTTTGGATTGTTTCAAAGATTTCCCATAAGACTTAGGTGAGATAGGGAGAGATGTCAAAGATAAGACTGGCTTGATAGTATATTCTCCCATACCATTTTCTTTGATATTAACTTCTTTTGCAAGATCTTCCATTTTAGATGTGGATGCTTCCTTAGTTGGTTCAATGGAAGATTCTCTGTTATTAGCTACAAGCTTATCTGCACTTTCCTTCAAGGTGTTGCAAGTTGTATTCAGATCTACGGGAAGGAATAGCTTGCATTTCATGTATCCATGGTCCCCCTAGAAGGACATTGTAGGCCAAAGGTAGATCAAGCACTTGACAAATGGTATCTTTGATAACTAGACCCACTCTGATAGGTAAGACAATGGTGCCTTTAGAAGATCTTTCTTGTTCATCATAGGCCTTGATAGTTATTTTCTTTCTAGGATCAATAGCCAATTCTAAAAATCCCAATTGTGTGATCAAGCTGTAAGAACAAATGTTTAGGCCAGCGCCCCCATCTATCAACACACGTTTGACTCTACAGTTCTAGATCAAGACTTCTATATGTAGAGGCTGATTATGTGGGTGACTCAAGGAGTTGTCATCTTCCTCTGAAAAGGAGATATATTACGGAGATGTAAGATGTCCAACCATAGTCTGGAACCTATCTAAATCAAGGTCATCAGGAACATTGGAACCGAGAAAAGCTTTATCGAGAATGGCTCTATGAGCTGGAGATATTCGAAGCAACTCAAACATGGAGATTTTTGCATTAGTGTGCTGGAGTTGTTGAACAATGCTATAAGATGTAGGCCTTGTATCCTTTGGATTGGAAGATTTGGAAGCAGCCTTCTGTTTAGAAGTAGAGGAAAGATTGAAGAGCACCTTAGGGACATTTGATGAATCTAGGATTTGTCCTTTCAGATGCATTGGAGCCTGTGATCGAGTAACTGCATTATCTGAGGAATGATTTCTATCTCTTCGTACAATTGTGATGACATTGCAATTTTAGAGAGACATGGTTCAACCATATTGATGACAGCATTATTTTCAGGGTAGGCATAGTTGACTTTTGCCCCCATATTAGGCTGAGAAGTTGAAACTTCTTGACCATGTTTCAAAAATGGTTCTGTGAATGTTGTATGATCATTATTGCTCTTGGGATTGTCACTTGTGATGTCTCCACTATCGATCAGATCTTGAATGGTATGCTTCAAGTGGTAACAACTACTAGTTTTGTGACCTTTACTCTGATGGAAATCACAGAATTCATTTTCCTTCCACCATATCAGTTTAGGGTCCTGATCATTTGGTCGGATTGGTGGTAAAGAGATGATGTTATCAGCCAGTAGAGTTTTCATAGCTGATTCTAAAGACTCTCCTAAAGGAGTAAATTTTTTATGTTTATCCCATTTTTTGTATTCTAGCTTCCTTTGAGATGGTTGAGAAGACTTTTGTTCTGAAGCTTTAATGGCTTGAGTACCAAGAGTGAGATTGTAGGCTGGTGCCTTTGATGGGGCACGGACAGTGTCAATAATGCCATTTGTGACGATGCCTTTATTGTTGTTCCAATTTTTGTTCTTATCTTTAGAACTGGATCCTGATTTGTACTTGTCTTTTTGAAGTGTGATTTCTCCTTTTTTCACAAGAACTTCTTCAATTTTGATAGCATTATCCACCATCTTATCAAAAGATGTATGATCTTGCATTTGTAGAGGATAATTCATTTCTGGAACAAGGTTGTTGATGAAGATTTCAGATTTTTCTATTTCTGGAATAGGTTTGGCATATAGAGAGAACTTCTTCCTCCATCTCTTGAGAAATGTTAGGAATGGTTCCCCTGGATATTGGTTGAGATTACAGATATCGATCATGGTGACCGGGTGCTAAATATTGTAGGAGTATTGCTGGTAGAACAATTTGATCAACTCCTCAAAAGTTTTGATAGTAGAAGGCAATCTTGAAAACCATTGAATGGATGCTCCTCCCAGAGATCTAGGAAAAAGACACATCAGATAGGTCGGTTCATGCATGAATTCCATGGATTGCATACAGAACTCTCTGACCTGATCTTGAGGATCAGAGTGTCCATCATACTTATCATACTTTGGCATCTCCACTCTTTTTGGAAATGGTGGCATATACAAGTTTTTGTCAAAAGGAAAAGGGCATAGAGCTTCCATGGAGAACTCTTTGGGTTCCTTTTCTTTCTCAAGGCTATTAAATTTGACTTGTAAAGCATGTATCTATTTCATCATAGCTGTGAGTGGAGTTTCTTCCTCATGCGTAATGATATCTTCAACATTAAAGTTGGGAGGAAGTTTAGCTCCTTGATGAGCTAATTGTAAAAAGTATGCTTCTCTATCTTCTTTCAAGAAATGCTTCATCATTCATTTGAAGTTATCATCATTTTGATATTGAGAAATTTCTTCAGGTGTGGGTTCCTGATCTGCACCATGTTGAGATTGAGCTCTTTGAGAGCCAAAATTTGTCCCTGCTTGAGACATGGTAGGAGTTTGTGGACTCCCTGGATTAGATTGATGAGGGGTATGTTGATTACCTCCGTGAGTTGATGGAGGAGGTATGTAACCAGATTTCAATCGATAGTTGCCAAGATCATCGTCCTCGTAAAGACTAGAATTGATGAGTTGCTTAAGAGTTGGATTTTGGAGAGTGGTGATAGATTTCTTGTGAGAGGAAGCTCTAGTCTCCACCATTCACCTCAAGTGAAACAAAAGAATAAGATCTAGATAACTGAAGAATGAATTGAATCAAGATAATCAGATGACGCAACCTTGTCAAGGTTTGATTGATTTGAAGATTTGATTAGACGTGGATGAAGGATACTATGCCCTGGATGTATGGGTAGGTTCCCAAAAGATAGAGGACAAGATATCACAACACTTAGTCATTTTGATGATTGATTGAAGATTGATAGTTATGACAAGGTTTTGACACAGGATGATAAGGACTCAAATCGATTAAACAGAAGGCTGAATCAAATTCAAAAGGCCACTTTAGGAAAATGATTGGATTCTTAATAGCTACTGCTCTATTCCTGACATAGTGATTCGTTCGACAGATTCTGAAATTAGGCTGAAAAAGATAAATATCTGGCAATTTTGACAATTTTTTGACAACTTTCAAAAATTTCCCAAATGACACTCTGCAGACTCGTACGACAGTGGGTATGCTATGAAACGACAGTTGCAAAACTCATACGACAATTGCAAGATTTTGACTTTGAGAATTTGCTGGCATAGAAACTCCTATGACACTGGGTACTCAATCATACGACATATGGGTTGTAATGAAACAACACTTGATGGAAACTCGTATGACTTTCTGACCTCCTGAGATGACTTTTGACTCCAGAAAAGGATTTTACTTCCGATTTTGCAAATTTTGAGTTTTCAGATTTGAATTGTTTGCAAATTTCAATGTCCAGATTTGAGGATTGTAACAGATTTGTCCATTTTTAATAACCAAATAGATAAACAAGCACGCAAAATAGCAAGCAAGTGATTTCAAGCATGTCTGAAAACAATGAACAAGGGAAAAAGAAACCTTGCGCATGAACAATCAAGTGACTTATTCATTCTAATCCTCAGAAGCACTAATTGTGTATGTTCCAAAAATGTTTTGCCATAACGCACATATACCTTATAAAATAAAACTTTGGCCTCGCTAGGGTTTTTAGTAATGGTTTGACTCTGCAAATTTTATGATCCAAAGGGGTGAACTCCAATCTCGGTGCTCTAGGGTTTTGACACAGTCCGAGAACTTAATCTTTAGGAGCTGCTAGGGAGATCTGACAACCCAACAATGAACCATACCCGTGGAGATTTCTTCCACAAGGACATTTATATAGCGGCTGTCACTACCACAGTGAAAATGGCTATTACCACTTGAGGTTCCGTCAACGTAGTTTTCCCTATGAAGGGATTGTCTGCTACAGTTAACCCTCTCTAAAGGTGACTCACAGTATGATACCACAAGGGGACTTGGCTCTAGATCCAGGGTTTTGATACCTCTTCACTTTTAACCAAACAAAGCAAGAAGATTAATCCGACACGCTAAGACAAAGTTTGTCTCACCAAGGTGTATGATATCAACCCCATGTGATCTATCAACCCCTCCGGAGAGAGAATGTATCAATCAATAAGGGAAGATGCACTAACCAATTTTGATTCACCAAATCTTGTGATGTCTACCCCACATGATCTATCAACCTCTCCTGGGAGAGAATGTATCGATCAATAAGAGAAGACGCACTAACCAAGTTGAATGTGAAACACACTAAGTATCCTGCCTACCTACAAGGATTCTATCATCAAGAAGGATTTCACTGAGAATCCAATCTCTCAAGAATCACGAATAGTGTTCATAGGGCCTAATTACTATGTGAGCACAGATGTATGTTTCCAAAAGCAAATCTACCAAAAGTACCCAAAAAGCAAAAAGAGGAAAACTTAACGCTTAAAGCGAATATGAGATGAGTCCATAAGGTGGAACACTTAACACCTCACACAAGCTGAAAACAAATCCCCAACTTATAAAACAAGTGAGCTCCTAAAAGCACAAAAGGGTTTCCTGGTGAAATAATTAACGCTTCTCTCCTGTAGACCCCTCCCCTTTATGGCACTAAGATTGCAACCACAGGGCGAAATGAGGGGCCAGCGGATTAGCGAGTCTAGTAACCCAATAGAGTAATCAAGATCAATCACAAGTAATCTAAGACTGCTAATAAATATTTAAGGTGTCACAACCTAGTATTCAATTATGCAAATTCATAGAAAAAGCATGCAAAGAAACACTCAAGCTAAACACATGAGAGATTTATTTTAAGGCCAAATTGAAATGTTATTAGATGAAGGAGAATACCTGAGATCCTTGCAATGCTCTTAGTAGATTTTACCTAATTTTTAGCAATTCTTGTTGAGCTGTTTCATGCAAGCAAGTGACGAACTCTCCAACAAGCAAACAAGATATGCAAAATATATTCAACTTATGAAAACCATAGGGTTAGCTCTAAAAATCAATTATTATCAAAAATAATAACCAGAAATTAACCCAAATGACAACTCATATCATTTATTGAACCATGTAAAAAAAATAAGTGCATACCCATCACAAAACTTTTTTTTTTTTTTTTGTTGCATTTGACCTAGTCAACAAGATCTAATTTTTTTGATATGATTTTGGACACAAAAATAGAAATTTAAAATAGAGACCCCTGCTAAAAAATAGAGAGCTTTCCAAAAATGTAAAAAATTTAGAAAAATCTCTTCATTTGTGCCCTAGAGACCCATTTTATCAAAATAGACCATTTTTTATAAATTGACTATTTGAGCTATTATATGGCATCCAAATTTAAAATACAAAGAATGTACCCCTTGTATAATTTAAAGATCTTTCTAAAAATATAAAAATTTCCAAAAAATATGCTGATTTGCGTCAGATATTAATTTTTTCCATAATTTGAAGAAAAAATTATTAAAAATTCAAAACATCTCAAAAAATTCTAAATTTTTTATTGTAGCTTCTCTGATATGTCTCAAACTTGAGAAAAAAAATTTAGAGAATAAATCCAAGTTGTTTGAGAGATAAAATTAAATCTTTGAAACTTTAGGGTTTTAGCTCCCCCAAAAATTCAAAACTAGCATGTAAAGGTGGGTTGCCCCACGGTGGGTGCCAAAAATGTGTGTGTGAAAATTGTACCTGATCTATAGACACAACATTTCATTAGAACATTAGAGGTTAGTTATAATCAAAATCATGCAAAATTGAAATCTAATTTAACCAAGCGATTTACTGCCTTCTAGTAGGTGTGAGATTAATGTTCTCAGATTATTATCAAGATCAGTGACCTAGATGACACCGAAATGAAGGATTTGAATGTAAAACTGATATGAAATATGAATACAATTAAGCTATTTTTTTGGATTTTCTATGCAATAATATGATGAAAACTGATATGACTCTATGCTAATATGAAAATTGATATGCAGTGCTAATCTAGAAATGATACGATATGAGAATGAAAATTCTAACAATAATATGAAAGCTATAAATTTGAAATTGATCTCACAAAGCTTCGAATCCTCAAATTTATCTTTCAATCTCTAATTGTACAAATTCTCCAAATCTGATATGCTATGATTCCTGTAGAGTAAGTTTGCAATTTGCCAGATGAATTATGAAGAGCTGAGCCTTGGTTTTATAGATATCTAGGGCTTTGGAGGTGCATGAGAAAAAGCCATAAATCACTCAAATAACTCAGGTTGATTTTTGAGTTATTTTTAAATAACAGATAATTAAGTCACAAAAATCATGCAAAAGCACAGTTCAACTTGAATTAGAAGTTTAGGTCAACTTTAAAACTCAAAAAGATGTTGAGTTTCAAAAAGCTAACAACTTGCATTGATTTTCCAATTTGAGTTTAACTGGTCCTTGAATGTGCACATGAATAATTATGATTTAATAAATAAATAAAGTGATTTATTCTCAACTTAACTGATTTTTGAAATAAAATAATTAATTTATGGGTTAATTAACTATTTTATCAAACTTTTATTAAAAACTATATTATTAAATAATGACAACTTGCTTTAATTAATTAAATAAGTATTTAATCAATTATTCATAAGATATTAGATTTATTGTCAAAATTAAATAATACAATTAATAATAGATAGAATTAAATTTAATTACATAATTAAGTGGCAAGATATTAAATCTAATTAATTAAATATGAAAATATTCAATTAATCAAACTTAGGATAAATATGATTTATTGCCAAATAATCATTAAATTAAAGATGATTAAGATAATTAAGAATATTGCTAGGAATATTCCCCGATGCAGAATTTAAGATAATCAATTATGATTCAATGATGTTTAGATGTGCCTTAGATTAGGACTTCGATGTTGATTTCATTCGATTTGTAGATGTAGGAGGTTAATGAACTTATAGCTCATTTTTGGGGTATTACAAGCATGATGGACAATTGTGAGACCTCACAAATTGTACTTCAGATGGACAAACAGGCATCAAAAATTCTTGACAAAATGAATGTATTGGATATAGAGAAAGGGATAGTAATGACAAGATTTGGTTTGCTGAAGAGTCTAATCACTCCTAAGCTATCGATTCTTGAAGCACATCTTACTAAAATGTAGAAGATTGGGGAATCAATGACCAACTCTATACCCATAGAAATGAAAGTAGTAGAGACTTCATCCTATGCATTGAATGGCCTGATACATGACAGTGAATTATTGATCAAATCATGGAATGATAAAGTGAAGACCTTGCAAGATTCCTTCCAAGATATTCTAAAATTGGTGAGCAAGCACTAAGTCCTACACTTTTTGTAAAGTTTTACAATTTTGGGTATACCTTTGCCATTGATGTCAAAGGGAGAGAAGAAAAGAAGAGAAATGAAAAAATATATGTATAAGAGAAGAAAAAAAATATAATATATAAAAGAAAAATAAAAATACATTAGGAGAGAAGAGAAGAAAGAAAAAAGGAGAGTTAAGTGTTTTGTTGGGACACTTAGTCATTTTTCACTAAGTGTTGCCATCAATGCCAAGGGAGAGATTGTTGGAAAGTGATGCTTTAGAGTAGTATGTAGCACTTGAGGGTTTTCATTTTTGGAAACACATCTGATATGGTGATTGCATTAAGGTAAGTTTAGTTTTGGAGATGCAGTCTTCAAAATGACTAAGTATGGAAACATATTTGCAGAGTACAACAGTAGTGTTTTGGACATCGAAGATAGTAAATGATAGATGATGGCTTGTGAGCTTAGAGGAAGACATTTTGGGATGTGTATGACCTTTAGTTAAGTCTTCTTGTGTTTTGGTATTGTTATCAGTGAGTTACATTGATTTGGAGACATGCAAAGATAGAGAGACAGTGAAATAGAGCATATGAACAGTCGCAATGATTAAGGGAATATAAGATGGAATCGTAACGTACTAAGTTAAATAAAGATTGTGGAGTGCCGAAACTTTGTTAATACAAGATTTTCAACTTAGTATTTACTCTTTTCATTATTAATTATTCTATTTTGTATTATATTTGGGAGCCGACTAAATGATAGAATACATATTTATATGAAGAAATTTTTATAAAGAAAAGTGATAAATATGAGAGACAATGACAGTGATATAAAGATATCAGTAATGGTTGATGGAAGATGTGAGAACAAAGGTTGAAATAGGACATTGAGAACTACAACTAGAACTATCAAAGCATAGCAGATGCTTGTTCTATTCATTCTTGAGAATACTTTGTAACCAAATTATTGATTGTAAGAGATGTAAGCTCAATATACCTTTAACATGGTTTTGTATACCTTTAATAGGGTTGATATTCCTCTAACAATGAAATTTACTATGTAATACTCAGCTCTTAACAAGGCTAGGTCTCCTAACTGAGACATTATACTCTAGTGCATATTTGTGGGTACCATCCCCACTGGGGTTTTCTCTTGGTCGGGGTTTCCTCAAAAACAAATAATGGTGTTATGAGTTATGTGTTATTTGTTTATGTTATTTTTATTTATGCAATCATATGGTTTGTTTACAATTGGTTTAAGTTCAAAGTAAAGTGTTATAATATTGATTCACCCCCCCCTCTCAGTATTACTCAATATTAACACACTTATGAAAAGGCTATTATGAAAACTAAATGCAAGCTAATATATGCAAAATGAGGACTTATGAAAATCAAAAGACTATCCTAAAATTGCAAATGTTCTTGAAATCTTGTGCTTGGAAAAGTCTATGGAAGGTTGTGCAAGTGTCTTGGAATGTCTTTAGGAAGTTTTGTGACAAAATCTTGAAATGCTTTGCAAGGTGTTTATGAATGTTTTTTTTTAGAAATTCTTACAATGTTTTAAACACTCACACAAGACACATCATGTAGAATAGCCATTATAAATATGAAGCAAACACACTACAACCTATGCTTGAAGGATAGTATCCACTAAATTCCTACTTGAACAAAGTTCATTCACACCTACTCATAGCGGATAGCCTAAAAGCTCAGAGGCATGGACTCCTCCTCATAGTGCACTCACTTCTCATGCACACCAAGCTTCAAATTCCAAGTAGAATCACTTCCCAAGGAGCCGCTATCTCTAGTATGAGCTGCAAAAGTGTGGGATGTCTTCATGGGCATGGGTGACCCGTTGCATCAGTGAATAGAAGGTTTTTGGAAAACTATAACAAGGTTTTTAGTCTGGGACATCCAGTTCAATGGGTGTATGATAAAATCTCTCAGGAGGTCTCCCAGCCTTGAGAACCAAGGTTTTACACACCACAAGGGTATTGGAAGAGAGCTATCATGCAACCACACCATTGATTGGATTATTAGTCATAATCATGCATTTATATAGTGGTTTGGATGGAGACCTGGCTTTGGCCTATTACCTCTTGAGGTCGTCTCTTGGGGTGTTCAAGGTGAATGCCTTGGTCCAAGGAAGGCATCTCTAAAATAATTGTGTCAATTTCTCTTCATCCAAGATCCATGAAGGTGAGGGGAGAGGATACGTCTACACAATCCTTTGGTATTTACAAATGATAAGACACGCCAAGCAGAAAAGAAAAGAAGCAATTCATTTTCCAAGTCCCCATGTAAGCATTCTGTCAAATGAGTCTAGGTTTCTGTTTGCCTTATAAGATAAGAGCATACTCCCCTATCACCCAACAAGACACCACAAGTGAACCTATATTTAAGATGCCTAATAAAATATTTAAATCAAACACAATGTTTAGCTTCTCTATCAAAGGTAACCTGCATCAAATCATTAGTAATCTCATTATTTTTCTCTTCATCATACATCTTGCAAAAGGGGTTTAGATCAATGTCTCTATTCAATCATTCTGAAAAAGTGGTTAGGTTGTCAGGAAAACATGGAACATAACAATAAAAATTATCAGCTCAAAGCGTTAACTGCAACAATCAAAGAAAAATTAGGGAAACCTCTAGATCTCTTTCCAAAACAATGAAATAGAATCGTACGAGTATGTATTGCAAATAGTACAAGTAACCCTAGATTTTGGTACGACTACAAATCCTGACTCATACTGGTCTGTATGAACACTTGTACGAGAAATAGAACTAGTTTTTAACCAAAATATAAGAAAATTGTGCAATACTGGAGAGATTCCTCATATGAGAATGTAATGTGCTTCATACAAGAATATGATAGATAGAATACAAGTTTTGGTACAAACTCGTAGTAGCCTGTGTGAATGCTCGTACGAGTAAACAAGATCAGGGTATGGACTGAGCCTCAAAATTCACAAAATGAAAACTAATCAAGTGGAGACAGAGAATTGATTTCTCGGCCCCACGGTGAGTGCCAAAATTGTGTGTGGGAAAATGTGTCCAAGATTATACACACTTCAATGAATCAAATTTCGGTCCAATCAAATAAATGGAAATGAATTAAGCTACTCTAGAGAAGACCAAGGTGACTCATTGCCTTCTAATAGACTCATGTTTGGATTGCTCTCAGGTCATTGCAAACCAGTGACATTGACAAAATCTAAATGAAGGATTTAAATATGCATGTTTGCATGAGAATGCACATTCATCTGATTATATCTAAGATTCATCCAATTAATAGCAAAATCAAATGTTCCTATGTGATGTTGATGCAATGATGATAGAGAAACTAAATTATTATATTGCTTAACAATGATCAAAAACTACCATTAATCCATATTAAACAATGAAATGAAGTGTTCCTATTGAATGTATGCAATAACTAAAAATTATCAACTTAATGCAAAATAGCTTAAAATAATGAAAACAAAAATAGCAACATTACTTAGCAAAAATTAGGATCCTTTGTGAAGGAAATGAAGCCTGGTTATATAGAGTTCATTTGGAGATGAACGACTAAGATTGATTGAAGATGAATGGTGGAGATTGTTTCAAAGAATCAGTCTTAATAGAAACTTTCCAAATCAACTAGTGAGTTCATTGAACTGTTTGTGGAAACTTCCAAAAGACTGATGAGTTAACTGGACTGATTTTCTAGTTAACTAATTTGTTTCCCAAAATGATATTGAGTTAACTAAAGTATTTCCAATTTTGATATTTAGTTAACTGAAAATAATGACATTAATGTATTTTCTAGATTTTATTAATAAATTTAATGCATTTTCCTCAAAAATAATGAGATAATTAATTACAATTCCTTTTTATGAATTAATTGACAATTTATTTATTTATTTATTTAACATTTGGAATATTAATTAAATAAATGAGAAAGCTTGGATTTAATTGCCAATAATGTTTAATGTTTAGGAATTAATTAATTAAATTCGATCAAGTGCATTAGATTAAACAGAAAAATTGATCAAATCAAGTTGAAATAGATTAGGACTTAGGGGAATTTATCGAAATTAGGACTTTATGATGAATTAGGGGCTTATGGTTTAGGTGACCATTTTTTAGGTGATTACACTATTAAAAAATTAAGACTTAACTGGTTAACAATATTCTTTTTTTTGTCACAATTAATTAATTGAATTGATTAGATGTGAACTAGGGAAAATGATGTAAAATTGACAATAATCAACATAATCAAAAAGCTAAATATTAGATATAAAAACTAAGCAAAAATATAGAAAAGAGAGTTAGAGAGGAACCAATCATAAAAATTTGGGCCTAAAATTCCAAGACCATGTTGGTAGGTGACATAGTCTCAAAATGCCTAATGCAAATATTATGAATAAATTCTAACTCGGGATGTCACTTTGATCATCTTCCTAAAGTTTTACAAAAAAAAGTGTCAAACTATGTTGGAAATCATAGACTATATCAATAAAGTATAATAGCTTTTTTACTCCTTCAAATTTTGGTTCTCTTTGTCTTAGACTAATCTTTATGGTTTTGTAATCATTTCTACTTGTCTTAATACATGCACACAATAAGAGATAAAAATGGTATTGGGTTTTATAGGGGCTTACCTCAGTCAGTTCTTGCAAGGATTCAACCTTCCCTATAATAATGATGATAAGGAATAAACATTAATATAAAGTAAAATACTCAATATAACAAGATTAGATCTTCAAGCATCATAATATTGATGAATTATAATTCTCTTTAGATAGGACCCTCAAGTGTTGATGCAAAACATGACACCAAAAATAAAGATCAACCATAAAAGCTACTTTGCATTAATATTGTTATAACTTGTTAGTCCTTAATGTTTATGTTTTCTCTAGGAATTTAATAGGAAGCATGATGTGTTGAAATTAATTAGGAAAGATTCTCTTATATAGGGTTCCCAAGGTATTTCATAAATTAGGTAACCTCTAATGGTCATGTGTAAATGTCTTGAGATCACATAACAATCGGCATCAACTTAAAGCCATGTTGGAATAAATCCTCATGTTGGAGGCTATTATGCAATCTAATGTTGGATTTCATAGAATCTCATGTTGGAATAAATCCTCCCTATAAGCCTTTAATCATTATAGGACCATACAAATACATGTTATAATTTTTAAGTAAAGCAATCAACATTGTTTTGATATGTGGATTAATCTTTTTCCAATGTATACCTTCTTGGGAGAATTCTTAGCACCCAAATTTACTTCTTCTAAATCTTGACAAATGGTTTGGGTAGATTTAGCAACATGTTTGTCACTATGATCAAATGCTCTCTTTCAGGTTCAACTAAAATTGTTGATATTAGTTGTACATATAAACCCTTTCCTACATTGCTAAGATAGATTATATTCACTTGACTCTTGTCATTGATGTAGCTTATGGATGGGTTGAACATTAGATGGATGTGAAGGGTGCATCTCTTCATAGGGATCTTCAGAATGATATTAACATGGAGTTCCACAAGGATATTTTTACGATTCTCATTTGGTTTAAAGATTGAGGAAGTCTAACTATGACCTTAAGCGGGCCCCTAGTACTTGGTATCCCAAGATAGATTCATTTATTCTCTCATCATGGCTCACAAAATTCATGTAGATATATTATCTAAATTTTGTATTAGGATGAATTTCGTTTCTTCTTGTTCTCTATGTTGATGATTTGATCATCTCAAGGAGTAAATCATCCATCAATGACAGTGTCAAATCTTCTTTTCATGACAAGTTTTCTATGACTGACTTGAGCCAACTGCACTATTTTCCTAGGATTGAGATCACACAATATTCTTTAAAGATCATTGTTTATTGGCCCAATGATTCTTGATATTTTATGTTGGTTCCCCATGACTTATTATAAGCTTGCACCAAATCTATTTATTTTAGAATTGAAGTTTGAGGCTAAGTGTTATGTTCCACTTCTTGATTCCAATGTGTATTGTTAGATTATTGGGGGCCTCATCTACTTGACCTACACTCACCTTTATATTTCCTTCATGATTGGCATGGTTTCATGCATTATGCAGGAGCTATGTACCAAACACTTCTTACATTACATACAGAGTACTCATTACTATGGGATTCACTATGTAGAAAGTACAAAAATTGAATTGGTTGGATATATAGATTCTAATTGGGTTGGTGAACTTGACGATTGTAAGTCCTCTTTTGGCTACAAATTTTATCTTGGTTTCAACCCTATTTGTTGGTAGAGTAAGATGCAATATGTTATTTCTCTCCCTTAGACTGAGGTTGAGTATCAATGAGCTACTAATCCTACCATTGAGGCTATTTGGCTTTAAAATATTATCACTAAGTTTGACTCTACCATTCCACAAACCACTATCCTTCATTGTGACAATAAGGTGCCATCTAGATGTTGAAGAACATGGTTCACTATCAAAAGACCAAATAGATCCATATATACTACATCAGGGAACATAAAGGAGCAAGTCGTTGATTTGCAATATTTTCCTACAATAGAGAAAGTTGCAAATATCTTCACCAAACCCTTCACTAATAGTAAGCATCATCATTTGTGAGCTCTCTTGGGGGTGTGGGATATTTATTCAAACCCGAAGTCACTTGACTTCTCCATTCTCTCTTATTAGCAAGGGGACAGGGGGAATTTTCCTCACATGGGGTGTTTTCCTTCTTCTCTTGGATTACTTTTGTTTTTTCATCTCTCTTTTGGGGAGGAGTGTTTTTCTACTGGGTTTTTTCCTAAATTCTCCATTTGCAAGATATTTCACTACATTTTTACATGGGTAGTTAATATGGCCTAATAGTCGGGACCCATCTTGCATTGTCTACATTTTTTGGAAGTTGCACTTGAGTGGGGGGTGTTGGTGTGTTTAAGTATTGTACCTAGTAAGTTCTTCTCCTAGGTCCTAAACATGCATGTTACTCAAAGTTTACTTAGGGACCACACAGGAACATTCCCACTTTAAGTTGAACTTCCACCTTTAGTGGACTTATCACATTTTTTTTTTTACCTTATGTTGCTAATAAGTTATCACTTTACGTATCATGTCATAAGATCAAGAAACTTGTAATAATCGTATGCCTTCATATGTCTCACCTTGGCCTACTTAACCATGGGGCCTTCTTTGTAAATTCATTCTAGTATATTGTATCCTTGATGAGAATATGGTTTATTCCTGTCATATTAATCTTTTTTTTGTTCTTGTACTTTCCCTTAGGCCTGTGGATCTTAGATGGCTATCTCCATAGACAAATATTACAAGGAAAAAATTTTCCACAAAATCCAAATGTTTATATGCAAAAAATAGTTACAACAAAGCTTGCAAAAAGGCTAAGAGGCCACAAAATGCCTAAAAATAGGCCAAAAAACTTTGCATGAAACAAATTGAGAAAATAAAAATGATATTGAAGAAATGCAACAAGGCATTTCCTCACCTAAAGAATTAAATTGGAATTTATTTATATAGAACATTGCTAAATTAGAGGAAGCAAGGAAAGTTTCAAATGATGTATGAGGCATTAAGAGATCCTATTATTGTAAGACAACAATATTTAGTTAAAGAACTCACAAACACTAAGAATTCCTATTGTTATAACTAAGTCATGTATTGAATTATGATTTTGTGATCTTTAGAATACACATGAGTTCTTCTTGGCGTATCCTCCAACCCCAAACACATTTTTAAATGATAAATATTAGTACCTTATAACTTATTTTTAATTATTGTGTTTCTTAATACAACTTTTGCATGGGTTCTTATTTAGATGTAATATAAGATTTCTTATACTGTTATGAAATCATATGTAATAGACTATGATTAGTTTAATTCTATTAATGGTAAGGATTTGAGAACATAAACTATAAATAAAATGATTAAATAATTAAATGGATAGTAATTAGCTCTATTCTACTTTTTAAAAAATTGAATAATCATATAAAATTTAAAAAATTTGAGTTTAGTTCTACTTTTTTTAATCAAATGATCATTTGAAATTGAAAAAAACTAATATGCTAGTTATTAGAATTCACAAAACAACCACAACATCTACCATATTTGACATGATAGACATATCAATACATCTCACAGAACTCACCATTAAAAAAGAGGAGAAAATAAAAAACAAATTATCAACACAGGAGGCATAAACCTTTATTAATTGAGAATAAATGCATATTGCAATAAATTTGGATCCAATGCCTTTGGTTTGACATTATACAACCAATGGTACTATAGGAAAAATGTTTTAAGACAAGGGAAAAAAAAAGTCCCAGCTTTTCCTGGCTAACGCGTAATGAGGGATATCACTTTTGCTTTAAAGATTGAAAAACCTTGTTCAAATCAAACATTTCCTTGTGGGAAATCCATTTCAGTTTCTACACCATTTCCTTATCTAAAATTATAATCATCATAGAGGACAAAGAACTGATTCCACTTGTAAGTTTAAGCTATGATCATCAAATTAAATGTAGATAGTTTCAGTTTTTTTATAGATTTCAAACACCTTAGCATGCTCTTTTTCTCCTTCTCCTTCAATACAAATTTGCAAATGTCGAGGGAATGTTCTATATTTAGAGTTATGGATGTAGAGCTTTCTTAGGATTTTGACAACAATAATGCAATAATACAATTACAAATTATAGATTTTTAGAAAAATAGTTTTATTTTAAATAAGAGATTTCTATTTGTTTTAACAAATAAAATAAGTTTTTTATATTTAGTGGTGGTTGTTATTTTGAAGATATTCTATATATCTTGGTTGTCTTGAAAACAATTAAATTATTGAGAATTGTAAATTGCAAGAGCATTGTAAATTATAGATTACAACAACAATGGAGTTTGTAATTATTTTCTCTAGACAATAAGAATATTGATACCTTGTTTTGGGGAAGTTTATATGGAGTATTGTCAAGGTTTTACCACGTAAATAAACGTCTTACATATTATTATATTATTCCATTTCTTTTCTTTTATTATTTATTTGCAACCAAATTATTCTACAATATTTAATTTTGTAAGTTTATACTCATGTTTTCACAACTCAATTTATCACAAATTTGAAAAGTTATAATTTCAATCCATACACTCGAACCATGCTATAATATTCGTAAAGAACCTTGATCATGTGGATTTCTTCCCTTATTCATTAGAGATTTTTATTTTTCAGTTATTCTTGTATTTTTTGTTAGGAATGTAGAGTCCAACGGTCACCTGACTGTTTGGCTTGTCCCAACCCTTCATTTTGTAGTCGCTTATGAATGTATAAAGAGATGTGTACAGGTTGTGTATTGTTGTATTTATGATAATGATTAATAGAATAGTTCCCTACTTTCCCATGGATGTAGCCAATTAATGGTGAACCACATAATTCGTGGTGTTTTGTGTTGTGTTATGTTTGTCTCTATTTTTTTTATGTTGTTAAATATTAAAAGTATCAAATTTCCACAATCCATTTCAAATGTCTCTGTGTGCTTCTGGATTAGATTGTGTATATTTTTTAAGCATCATCCAGAAGCACACAAAGACAGTTGTTAAATATGTTATCTCTACCTGTTTTATAATTAACAATTTCTATTAGAGCTTAGTTAGACTGAGAAAAGATGGAAGAAGATGATCAAGCCAATTTGATATGTTGCAAAATTTCTAAGCACTTTACAAATTGATGAATTAAACCTAGCAAAGAGTAGTGTTGTGAAAGTGAAAGTTGGAGCAAGGTGTCATGTACATTGGTGGGATGAAGTTAAGGTGGTTGGTACATAAGTTGAGAGAGAGAGAGAGAGAGAGAGAGAGAGAGAGAGAGAGAGAGAGAGAGAGAGAGAGAGATGTCTTACACTACCCCCAAGTCTTTGGTAAATAATTTGCCACATGTTGTGGAGTTTGCCTCCCGAGATGAGAAGGATGCAATTTGGAATAAAGTGGCAGGGCACAAAGTATTGATAGTAGTTGAGAGGAGAGGCTTATGCATTAACGAAGAAGAGGTAAAGAATCCCAAGTTGTTCAGCCTGGAGATGAGGACGCACAAAATCAATTGATTTTAAACGAAGTGAATAGAAAATGAGATTGCAAGGCTAAAGGGGGAGAATGTGTTGCTCATAGAGTGATAGTTTTCTATGAAACAAGAAATGAAGGATTTGTGTTGTCGTATGATGAATTTAAAAAATAGAAACTCTTGAAAGGAAGTTGGTTTACTAGACCACCAGGAAGAGGGCCAACACACCTACATTACCCATTTATTGGCAAAAGGTTTTTGAGGGTAGCAATGTGGGCCATTATGCATCTATGGAATACAATGTGGAGCTACATGAGAGGAAAGATGAATCAAAGGATTTTCTTTCTTGTGGTGATCTTGTGTATGAGAAGTTTTTTTAGAGAAGGAACATGGTGTTTTGGTTTGGGAACTAAAGAAAACACTAATCTATTATTGCTAGTGTTGAAGATAAATGAAATGAAACAAGTGTTGCCTATTATGCATGAGTTATTTGTTGAAGGTATGGAACAGAAAGATGAATTTATTTTTTATTGTGGATTAATGTATAAGCTTGTGCTTGAAAAAGTAGTTTTGGAAGATGAATTTGTCACATGAAAATTATAAATTCTGACTTGGCATGGAGAAGATTAATTTGAAGTGTTCATGAATAGAATTTGGCCAAGTTGAAATCTTTGATGGGTCTAGTTGTAAAATGAATTTAGAAGTGGAAATGCAGGGGATGTTATAGTAACTGGTTGTAATGGTTGGACTTCAAGGGGGAGATTGTTTGGAATCCCAACCCTTCATTTTGTAGTCCCTTATAAATGTATAAAAAGATGTGTACAGGTTGTGTACTGGTGTATTGGTGATAATAATTAATAGAATAGATCTCTACATTCTCGTGGATGTGGCCAATTAATGGTGAACCACATAATTCACTGTGTTCTCTGTTGTGTTTTATTTGTCTCTAATTTTCTTTCTATTATTATATGTTATTAAATATGTTATCTTTGTTTATTTTATAATTAACAATTTCCTATTAAAAATAAGGTCCACCAAGACTTAAACTTGAAAATTCAAAAATTAAAAGTATAAGAGAAGACATATATCCATGCAAATATAGGTACATTTTTTTTGGATATTTTGACTCGTCCATTATTCAAATATATAAGAATGGCTCAAAGAAACGAGAATTTTTATATAACATCAAATGGAGAATAATTATGGAACACCTAAAACTCCATTAAGTATTGAAATGTTTTAGTTAAATAAATGATTCCATCTTCTATAACATGAACACGTGTATCATCATCGAGACCGAAGATAAAGTCCATCATGGAGTATGCATCCCTTGTACTTTTCTGAAACTCTACCAAAATAATTGGTAGATGTGTGAGCTCTATATTATCCTTATGTTTTCTCAGATATTTATTCAAGAAAGAGAGTTGGGTGATCCTGATATAAATTCTTGTGGCCATGGCTTAGATACTTTGGTAAGCGATAATTACTAAAACATCAGGAAATCTAACATCTCTTAGATTCTTTGGTAAGCGATAATTACTAAAAGAGTATTATCATTTAAGCTTCTATATACATTTGTACAAGATTGGTATATGAATGCACTCTAGGAACCATTAAATATGTCAATGTCAAACCAAATTCTAATTCCAAATAACTCTCTTTCATTCATCGTCTGTTGTTCTTCTAAATGTGAGAAACTTCAATAAGACCTTTTTATTGGGTTTAGAAGTAACATCAAGAATTTCGTTCGCAATGGCTAAGATAGATACAAAACCTATCAAATTGCCTTCCTTTGAAGTCTTGATTTTCTATATACATATGTATAATTTTGGTTGTATAAAAGTGTAAGATCTTATATTGTCTTTAAGCTCTATTGGTAGTTCATCCATCTGTTTTAGAAAATTATTTCTTCTTTTCCATGATAATTTTGATATTTTCTATTTACATGTGTAATCTTGGTTGTGAAAGTGTAGAAACATAATACCTTATATTATCTTTAAGCTCTATTGGTAGTTCACCCATCTATCTTAGGAAACTATTTCTTCTCTATGATAATTTTGATATTTTCCATATACATGTGTAATTTTGGTTGTGTAAGTGTAAAAGCATAAGACTTTATATTATCTTTAAGTTCTATTAGTAGTTCACTGATCTATCTTAGGAAATCGTTTCTTCTTCTCTACAACAATTTCAATAACTATCCAGTATGTGGTGATACTTACTTTCAAAGAATGTCTTTTGAAGGAATTTAGTTATGATAAGCACAAAATTTGCATTATATGCCGTGAAGATGGAAAATATTTTTAAATGAATATATCATATTTAATATTGTATCAATTAAAATGAAATAGATTATGTTTTAATACTTAGGGGACCTATTTAGGATGTCTTGGATTAGTTATGAACAATGTGTCAAATATGACTAAGACACACAAAATAAAAGGGAATCACATAAAAATGACATCACACATTTGAGCTCGAATCGATAAATTTGCACTCAAGCTTGGATGTCACCATTGGGTTCATGGATTTAACACGTGGTTTTCTAAAATATTTTATCATATATAGGTTTGGACTTGCTTATATATTAGATGTTTGGATTGAATAATTATGATAATGTACTTGTACTTGTACTTGTAGGGTTGTGCTAATGATTGAATCCATAGAACCCATAGTTGTAAATATTATACTTCTCTTGATAGAGCACTAATACTCTAATATCATTATAATATATTTTTGTTCATAATACATTAGGTGTGCTTTGGAAGTTGGATTTTCTGTAAAAGGTTTTCCCAAGACATATCTTGTGTTATTTTATTTTTTTGGTTATTAGTATTCATATTTGAAACTTATTGCATTAGTTCTCATAATATTAATGCAAGGGCTATCTACTTTCTGCTCTTTTAATATGAAATCTCCTCTTTGATCTTTTAGTACTAGAGATGTGAGTTCAGTTCCTTTCACTAGTTCACATATGCAAACAACCTAGCTCACTTATATAATTTGTAGTACCTGCCCGTAGGATGCTTTTTAGTTTGCTTTATGTTTCAATTGTATGACCGAATTCTTTTAGGTCCCTTTTCAGGTGATTGATTATTGTTTCATTAATGATGATTATGGATTATAATTATGTTTATCAAGTGTATGTATAGAATAGATGTTGATGTTTCATGATGTTAGATTACTTGTTTTATATTGATTATGATGTACTTACCCCATACTTGCATGTGTATGGTGATTATGTGTCTGTATCTGTTTGATGTGTTTGTGTGGTAGAGGATGGAGGTAGTTACTCACATAGTCAAGATCCACATGTCCGACCGTACCCTATCATTGTCTGCTATTTATTGTATGTACATGCTTCATCTTGTGATGACAGGTTTGTAGGTACAGGGCATCGTCTTCCCTGATTTGGCAGGAGTGAGCGTGCCCACAAATATTCATCTCAATGGTAAAGAGGGGAGATAATTCACAGACCCAAACCCTAACCCTAGCCTAATTGTCCTAGGATTGGACAAGTTTCTATTTGACTACCTTACCCGAATTCACTTGGTTGGCAGGAATTCGTGGATCCCATTCTTGAGTATGTGCATGTGTTTTCAGTTTGCTTGATTTATCGTGCTCAAATTTGTTTATGCTTGATTCAGTGGATTTATGATTATTCAGGTGATTTTATATGATTATTAATGTTAGGATTATAGTTGAAATTAATGATTTAATTATATTCCTATGTTTAATTTGGAAATTATCTAAAGTCAATTATTTGATTATGTAATCGTAATAAGGATTATTTATGTTGAGTGCATTATTAAATAAATTGAATATTTAAATGCACGCTTTAGGATGTAATAAATATTTAATTTATTTAATTTGGTTTTAATTATTAACATGTGCTCAAATGGTGAATGTTTAGAATTATGCTTGTTTATATTATTAAGTAATTAAATAATTAATTGCATGAATTTGTGATGCATTAATTATTTAATTTATTTAATAAATGAATTTAAATTAAAACATGTGCAAAATTGGAAAAAGAGTTTGTTTTTAAAAAGACAACTAGTTTTAAAAAGTCAAGTTGAGTTGTGCATATAAATGATATTTTAAATTAATTAATTATAATTTCTTTCAATTTTGGAGTTTGAGTTGAATTAGGAGTTGTCTTATGAGTCACTTTTCTGATCTGAGTGGAACTCTCAGTTATCTGTTGAGTTGTCTTCTGCGATTGCTTGGATGTAGGAATTGAATTCCTATTAGGAGATTTTTGCTTTCATTTTTGGGGAGATAGGTTTTGGAGAAGGTTTTTGGGAAAAGCTTGTGTGTTTGGCATTTTGAGGATTTGTGGATTGTTGTGGCTGCATCTTGGTTTGAATTTCTATGTGCTTCTAAATCGGGCACCTGTTTGCAACATAATTTTGGATCTGGAGGTTGGGCTTGATTTTGGAGAGAGTTTTGTTTTCAGGTCTATAGGGGTTTTCTTATTTATTCCATTTCTGGCATTGGATCTAAGGTAGGCATTAAATTTTGTCTGTTATCTCAGTTTCTACTTTCATTTGTCTTTCTGTGTTTTTCATCAAATCTGGGTATTTAGAAACCCTATTGCAGATGATTTTTGTATTTTATTATTATTTGGCATTGTAGTGTTACTCTGGCAAAATTTTGTTAAATAATGCTTCATGGTTATTCTAGAAAATGATAAATCAAACTCTGTTGTATAGTTTTATTATAGTATTGGAAGAAAATTTAATTCTATTGAGAAAGAAAATCAATTTAGGTAGAAAACCCAATCTTGGTACAAAAATACTCAATTTTAGTTAGAAAATATATTCTCTGTAAGAAAAATATATATATATATATATATATATTATGCTATGTAAAATTTTCATGGATCTAGGAAATTGTTGTGTGTTTAAAAGTTGTTTGTGAGGAGGGAATAGATTCCAAGTTCTAAGGAATCTGGATTTTTCAGAATTGTTAAAAAGAAAAGAACAGCTATATATTCTCTATAGAAAATTTATAGATTCTCTATACGAAATTATATATATATATATATATATATATATATATATATATATATATATATATATATATATATATATATATATATATATATATATATATATATATATATATATATATATATATATATATATATATATATATATATATATATATATATATATATATATATATATATATATATATATATATATATATATATATATATATCATTTCATTTACCCTTTTCTCTTTAAAAATTTTATTAAAACAAAGTATTATGTGAAAAAGTGCATTTGAAAAAAAAAAATTTATAAAAATCTAATTTTTGGAGGTACTGAGTGGGTATCTGTACCCACGACAGAACCTGCCGCCGGCGATACCAACAGTGGTACCATTCGGCAGGACAGGCCTGTCATGGTACCACTGAGGGTACCGTGCACAGGTCTGCTATGGCCGTGCACGGGCGGACAGCAGGGGCGTGGGGCCCACAGGGACCCCCCCCCTTAAACTTATATTATTTAATTTTTACTTTATGCAAATTAATTTATTTTAATTAGTTTTAATTTCTTTATTTTAGTTAGTAATTAATTTATATGTTTTGATTTATAATTAAATGTTAATATATATATAATTTTGTTATTAAGATTTGTATATTTAATTTTTAAATTAAGATTATAATTATTATTATTATTTTTATTTAGTTTAATTAAATTAATTTGTTAGTTGGAATTAGATTTTAGTTAATTAATTTGTAAAGTTAGTTTAGTTTTTTATTATTATTATTAGTTAATTGAAATAGTTGTGATATTTCAATTATTTGATTGTTATTTAATTTTACATATTAGATAAAAATAAATTGGGAATTATTTTATTAATTTAAAGGTTGAAATTTGTTTAGATTTGAATGATTAGATTTTTGAAAGGTATTAGTTGTTAAGTGTCATGTTTTTACTCTTTACAAGTGCTACGTCCTTACTAAAATTGGGCGATTTTTCTATTAAGTTCTTAGAATGTTATAGGGAATATTCTCCTAATTATGGCATCATAGTAATGTTATGAGAAGTGTTTTTTTTTTATCAGTTAATGTATTCCCTTTTCAGTTATGTAAGTTGTGATGTTGGGTATTAGAATGACCTAGGGAAATACAGAGGCTGGGAATGTTGTCAATTGTACTTTTCTGTATCATGTTTATGTTAGTGTTTATTCTAATTATTATATATGATTCAATCTTATGGGCTCTTTTTGGTTAATATTTGTTTATCACCTATGCTTTGATTTTATGGGCTCTTGTTGGATATTGTTTGTTTATGGTATCATTGTAATCATTTGAGTTTCTATGTGTGAAACTGCATCTAGGATTACTTGGTTATATACTTGTTGGTTGTTTATGTGATTGTGAGCCTAGGGGAGATTGATTAAGTGTATCTTAGGGGAGTGGCTTACAGTAGGGGCAGGGACCCAAAGTGGTTAGTACCTGGGTAACCTATTGTGAGTTATGTAATTAAGTGATAACATAGTAATTAAAACTTTATAGATCATTTAAGAAGATAATTTTAGAGTATGGTTATGATTAGAATTCCTCAATCTAAGAGAGAGTATTCTAATCCCACATGGATTGTTTTGAGGTTCTGGGGCACAGAGTGGTCAGTTCCAAGGTAACTCAATGCTTGAGAGTCCAGGGTCCTTTGTGATCAGTCTAGGGTACTCAAGTAGATAGACATGTGATGACACTCCCATAGCATGTAGCTTAAGTCATCTCCTAATTTTCTATTTATGCCTCTGGATTAGTGTGTATCACCTTTCACTTTATCATTGTGTACCTTGAGTAGAGAGCTTTCAGGATTCCTTGCTTAGTGGTTTGTCCTTGTTTGGTTTTGGTCATCCGATTGGGATTTGTGGTTATCTCCTCAGCACGGTGGGAGTGGACCGTTTAGGTTCACGAGGTCGGGTGGTAGTGATTCTTTACCATTGAGATTCGACGTCCTGGTGTCGGTGCTGTTGATACTTCTGCAGTTGGATGCCTTCTTGATTCTTCATTGTTCTTCATTGATGGTTCTTATCATACCTTCATTTATGTAGTCCTATATTAGAGTATCGCATGTGATACCTAACATGGACATTGTACTTTTATGTTAGTTTTATTATTACATACCCTGCGACATATGCAGTGGATGTCAGTGTATTAGTTATCATGGTTGTCCATGAGTTTTGTTATTATGGATGTAAGTTGTAATTGTATCATTTATGATATGGAATCTTTTGTTATCTTTCTTTAGTTGTGTTTTTGTTCTTAAGTAATTCTACGTCAAGGGACCCTCGAGTTTTGTAATCTATTTTGGATGTTGTTTCAATGTGAGTAAATGGTAATTGCTTTCACACTGTTGTGTATCTTGTATGTTAATTTTTAAAAAAAAATGTTCACCAAACTTAGTAGCAAGTTATAGGTTAACTTCTCTTGGGTTCCCTAGCAGGGCATTACATAATTTGTGGAAATGGCCTTCCAGGTTTCAAGTTCAAATTTAAAAACTTTGGTCATATATTTATCTTTATACGACTATTACAATACAACTAAAGTGAAAAAAAAATTTAATTAATATGTTATTGTGTTTTATAAAATGACAAACCCTAAATCACTTAAAATGTCTAATGAATATTTGATTGAACATTAAACATATATAAATGAGGCTTCATTATCCATCAAATTATCTTTAGAGACTAATTTTTACATAGCATTTTAGGCTTACCTCATAACTACTTGTCTTTAATCTTTATAATTTTTCATTAAATCAATATCTTATTTGGTTTGACCAAAGATAAATATTCTTGATCATTGGAAAGCTCTAAACAAAACAACCAATTTTTTAAGTAGGAATATTTATAAACATTTAAGAAATGTTGAAGGTGAACAAACATTTACAAAATATATATACTTGCACCTAGGTTAGTTGGATAGTGGTGTAATTGATTATATAATCAAGAAAACCCCTTCCATAATTGTAAAAGTGGTCCCTGATGACAAAAAATATTATGGCTTTTTGGTGTAATGACAAATCAAATGTGGATACCTTAGAACATAGTCTATCAAACCCCTTTGATTTGTAAAGGGGTTTGACCAAAGATAAATATTCTTGATCAAAACAACACAACTAAGTTGTTAAGTAGGAGTACCTAAAAACATTTAAGACATGTTGAAGGTAAACAAACATTTACAAAAAATATATACCTACAGCTAGGTTAGATGGATAGTCGTGATTGATTATATAATCAAGAAAACCCTTTCTATAATTGTAAAAGTGATCCTTAATGACAAAAAATATTATGAATTTTTCATGTAATGACAAATCAAATGTGGACACCTCACATAGTCAAGTCCAACATCAAACCAAGAGCTAATTGTATTTATTTATTTTTCAAGCAATTATTTCAATATCTTTAGCAAACTTTGCTCATATTCCAAGAGTTGACTTTTATACATGTTGAATTCATTTTTACCTTGCTACATTTATGTAGGTTAACTATTATTTTACTATAATATTTAAGTCTACAAATACCAAATTTTACAATTGTCTATAAAATATACTTATTCAATCTTGATATTAATAGCTTTAGAACATCACTCATCACTTTCAATATCATATTTATAAATATTATAACTAGCTTATATATATTTATATATATAATACGCCGAGAGTAATCCTTCTCGAGGTGCCTATTGCAACTTGCAATTTAAAGAAAATAGGCACCTCGAGAAGGATTACTCTTGGCGTATTATATATATAAATATATATAAGCTAGTAGCAATGGCAGCGCAACACGAAAGACATTTAATATTTTATCTTTTTTTAAATAATTTTTAAAATAATTGTCATAAGGGTTATTAAACCTAGTTGGTTAGGTTGGATTACATTTGTAATTAGTATTAATATAATGGTTAGGTTAGTTTTAGGGTATGTTAAACTATTATAATTAAGGTTAGTGAGATTGTTAAGGTTAGTGTTAGGGGAAATGTTAGGTTACATTTATGAAATTTGCTAAGTTTTAAGTTATAATTACGGATAGTGTTATTATAATGGTTAAAGTTAGTGCCATTGGTAGAGTTGAGGTTAGTTGTATTGGTAAGGTTTAAGTTATTATTAGGGATAGTGTTATTATTATGGTTAAGGTTAGTACTATTGCTAGCTAATATATTATATTGTAACCCTAATCTTAATCATAATCCTAAATCCTATATGTTGAACCATAATCCTTAATTGTAAACCCTAATCCTAACCCTAATTGATAAATTCTAACCCTATTCCTACATCCTAAACATTACATTTAGAAAAACATTTAGGATTATGATTAGGGTTTTGGGGTATACATCATGGTTAAGGGTATGGTTAGGGTTAAGGTCAAGATTATTATTATGATTAATGTTTAGGGTTAGACTTGGGATTATGGTTAGGGATAATGTTTAAGATAATGGTTAATATTTTAGTTAGGGCTAGGGTTTACATCAATGTTAGAGTAGAGGTTAGGGGTAGTGTAGGGTTATAGTTAGGGTCAGGGTTAAGATTATGGTTAGGGTTAGGTTTCCATCATGTTTAGGATTAGTGTTTCACTTATAAATAAGGTTAGAGTAAAATTATAGTTAGGGTTAGGGTTTAAGGTAAGGGTTATGGTTAAATTAAGGGTTTACATCATGGTTACGGCTATAATAAGTATTTAGGTTATACATAAGATTAGGTTTTAGGTTTAGGTTTGGGACTAAGATTAGGGTTCTACGGTATACGTCATGGTTAGAGTTAGTATTTGGGGCATGGTTAGTACAAGGCTTAGAATTATCATTATGGTTAGGGTTTAGGTTTGAAAAATAATTATGGTTTAGAATAGGGTTTGTTTAGGGTTATGGTTTTAATTTTGCATAGGGTTAGGATTATGGCTTGATTAAGATATGATTAGAGTTTAGTGTATATATAATGATTAGGGTTGGGGTTTAGGGTGTGGATATGGAAGGCTTAGAATTATTGTTAGGGTTAGGATTTTGTTATTAATTATGATCATGATTAGGGTTAAAGTTAATTATAGTTAGGGTTTTATTACAATTATCCTTTGATTATTATTAGGGCTTTATTATACTTCTAGTGTGGATTAGAGTTTAATTTAAAGGGATATAATTTACTAATTATTATACATGAACTATATTGTAACCCTGATCTTAATCATAATCCTAAATCCTATATGTTGAACCATAATCCTTAATTGTAAACCCTAATCCTAACCCTAATTGATAAATTCTAACCCTATTCCTACATCCTAAACATTACATTTAGAAAAACATTTAGGATTATGATTAGGGTTTTGGGGTATACATCATGGTTAAGGGTATGGTTAGGGTTAAGGTCAAGATTATTATTATGATTAAGATTTAGGGTTAAACTTGGGATTGTGGTTAGGAATAATGTTTAAGATAATGGTTAATATTTTAGTTAGGGCTAGGGTTTACATCAATGTAGAGTAGAGGTTAGGGCTAGTGTAGGGTTATAGTTAGGGTCAAGGTTAAGATTATGGTTAGGGTTAGGTTTCCATCATGTTTAGGATTAGTGTTTCACTTATAAATAAGGTTAGAGTAAAATTATAGTTAGGGTTAGGGTTTAAGGTAAGGGTTATGGTTAAATTAAGGGTTTACATCATGGTTACAGCTACAATAAGTATTTAGGTTATACATAAGATTAGGTTTTAGGTTTAGGTTTGGGACTAAGATTAGGGTTCTACGATATACGTCATGGTTAGAGTTAGAATTTGGGGCATGGTTAGTACAAGGCTTAGAATTATCATTATGGTTAGGGTTTAGGTTTGAAAAATAATTATGGTTTAGAATTGGGTTTGTTTAGGGTTATGGTTTTAATTTTGCATAGGGTTAGGGTTATGGCTTGATTAAGATACGATTAGAGTTTAGTGTATATATAATGATTAGGGTTGGGGTTTAGGGTGTGGATATGGAAAGGCTTATAATTATTGTTAGGGTTAGGATTTTGGTATTAATTATGATCATGATTAGGGTTAAAGTTAATTATAGTTAGGGTTTGATTACAATTGTCTTTTGATTATCATTAGGGATTTATTATACTTGTAGTGTGGATTAGAGTTTAATTAGGGATATAATTAGGGTTATGATTTAGTTATATTAAGGTTAGGATTAAGTTGAGGCATAGGTATCAAGTTGGGTTAGATAAGGGTTAGGAGTAGGATTTATATATATGAATATATCTTAAATTTGATAATATCATTTAGGATTAGGCTTATGATTCATATGTGTGTATCTTAAACATGATAATATAATTTAGAATTAGGTTTCAATAAGGTTCAAAATTAGGCTTATAGTTTAATTTGGTTGAGTGTAAGAATCACGCTTAGATTTAGGGTTTAATTTATCAAGTGACCAAAGTAGATTTTGGAGGCCTGTGAAAGTCGAATAATGGTTAGGGTTAGGGTTCATTTATTTGGTTATGGTTTAATAAATCTTAAAATTAGGCTTGATACTTTAATTTATCAAGATAGATCACTATGATGACAACTAAAACTTTATCGAACATTTGAGTAGATTTTGGAATGCCATATTCTCTAAACCTTAGTGTAGATAAGCTTGATGATGATGGATTTAAGATTTATGGTTACAATTTAATGTAATCTTCAATTAGGTTTAGGATTAGGGATCAACATGTATTAAGGTTTTCTAAAGTGTAAGAGTGAATTTTAAATTTTGGTTTAGTGTTAGGGTTAAATTTTATTTGGTGTTAGTGTTGATATTTATATTGGTTTAACTATTATGATGTATTATAATATTAGTTTAGACATATGTAATGAGTAAATATTAAATAGAAATGTGATCACTTGATAAGACACTAATTAGGGTTGATTTTTAATTTAAAAATTACCAAAAAAGGATTTGTATAAAGTTCAATTCCAAGTTTAGGATTAAGGTTGAATTTTATTGAGCATTAAAATTAGGTTTCAACTTGGTTTAATGTGTAATTCAATTTAGAGTTAAGGTTAGGGTTCAATCTACTTTAATTTTTAATTTGGTTCACAATGTAGGTTATTTCTATTTCTGAGAGCAAGGTTAAATTTAGGGTTTATCCATGACCTAAATATTTAGGTCTAGTTTGATTTAGGGTTTGGCCTCAACTTGGTATATGTTAAGTTTGAGTTTGATTATGGGTAAAACATAGATTAGGGTTATGGTTCTATTTTGGTTTATCGTTAGAGTTATACTTACTTAAGTGGTATGATTAGGGTTCAATTTTGTATTGAGTTAAGGTTCAAAGTGGTTGTGTGTTAGTGTTCAATTTAATTTGATTAGGGTTATGGTCAAGGTTAAATTTTCCTCATTGTTTAGTTAGCATTATACCTATGGTTTACTTTGGTTTGGTATTAGGTTTATGGTATATTTTAATTTTTGGTTAGGATTAAAGTTAAATTTGATTTAATATTTAATTAGGATCAAGGTTAGAGTTATGAATAATTTTTTTTAAATAATAATTTTATTCATAAAAATAAATATTTAAAGATAATAGTTTTATTATTATTATAAATATGAAAAATTACTTTTCGCGTAATCAAATTAATAAGCACTTTTAAATTTTAGAAACAGGGTTCAAAAATATAGAAACTTCTTTTTTATAACAATTTTATTACTATATTTATATTTATAAATATAAAAAGATACTAAGATACTTTTCTAATATTTCATTTAGAGAAAGGAAGATGTTTTTTATTTCTTTAGAAACATCTTTAATCTCAATTAGAAAAGTAAGATGCTTTTATATTTTTATATTTCATAATTTTTTCTCTAATTGAAACTAATGATGTTTATAATTAGAGAAGGATAAGAAAAATATAGAAACATTTTTATTGTCAATTAGAAAAATGATAGGTTTCTACATTTTCTTTATATTTTTTAATATTCTCATTAGAAAAGATGTTTCTAATCAATTCAAAATGGATGAAAAATTAGACTGATATTTTTTCATATTACATTTAGGTTAAATCAAATTATGTGTTTTATAAATCATTTTCGGTATGTAGTGCATACATGAAGTGATTGTCGATGCGGCAGATCTTTTAGTATCAATAGACTAAGTTGAGACTAAACCTGATGACCTCTTATCTACTAAGAAAACATCCCTTAATTAACCTAAACTAAAACCTATTAATCATGCACTATTAACATTATAGAAAACACCCCTTAATTAACCTAGACCGAAACCCATTAATCATGCACTATTAACATTAGACAATAATCTCCATGCACATGCTTTCCGATTGATCCCTTTAATAAGATAAAGTGTAGAAGTTAATCGATATGAATGGGCTGATAAAATCAGTCATAATACAAACCGGTATTTTCAAGTTTTAGAAAATTGTAAATAATTGTGCAGGTGTGCGTGTGTGTTAACCGCGAATCAGAAACCCAGACAAGATTATAACGTGTAGATGGGCGTTAATGTTGATACACTGTAACTGGCGGCAGAAAAGACGGCCGCTCCAAAATGATGGAGACATTTGCAGGTGCAAAGAAACATGGGGTAGTCAACTTGTGGGATTCACGATTTCCTAATTCTAGTCTCGGTCATTAATCTAGGTGTCGTAAGATGTAATCAAACTTGAGCATAACATAATTAAAGTCGATAGCAAATTATGAATTGCCGATGAAACGTTAATTCTAAAATAATTTAAGACAGTTTGATTGTTCTAAATAACATTATATTCATTGCATACTGATTGCATGCTGCCATAAAAATTACACCAGTTACTTCCTGCAATTGCCATCCTCAGTTGTGAAATAGAGTGATAAAGTGGAGATGCCGTCACATCTAGAGGGCTGCCTATGCCTTCAGCTCTGATTCCAAACCAACAGTGTATGACTGTCTTCATAGCCAACTAAATAATTAGAAACTTCATTATCTGAGAAGCAAAAATAGACAAGATGTAACTGTGACCATTAATGCATGTGCATTACCTCTAGTTCATCGGCATATTTCTCGTAGTTGAAGGGAAGAATTTCCTCGTCTGCAAGTTTGAGGGAAACTAATCCCCAGATTGCTGCCACTGAATACAAGACACCCGATCACAAATTCAGGAATTTATTCCATAAACATATATGTCCAATGATGGCCTCTCCACCGAAAGAAAAAGCAAGGAAAAATGGAAGTTCATAGAGCTTACCCTTGGCTCAGATTGCACGCTTGATAGACCTCATGCTTGATAGACAGTTCTCGATGCATCTTCAGGGTCTGGCACATAGTGAGAAAGGACATTCACTTGTGGAAAAGACAATATATTAAACTATTGCAACAATCTTTACCTCATCCAGAAGGTTATAGAACAGAATATTTAGAAAATATACCTTTCATGTAGCATCTTGCACAAGGTTATCTAGCTGGGGTGTAGCAAAGGCAAAAAACCCAGGCCCCGCTACTGTACAATCCACATTGATGTATGCAATGGCTCTCGAGTGTAACAAATCAAAATTTTGCTCCACCCACTCTGTTGATCCAATCCGTATATCTTTTTCTCAGACTTTCAGCTTGTCTTGAAATGGTGTCGATAAATTGAACAACCAGAGTTGTTGCGGAAAAATCTAAACAATAGTAACACAAGGCCAGCTAAATCGCTTTCCCTTCTACATTCACCCAATTCTTCTGTAACATATATGATTTTGAAACTGCAGTGGACGTTTATTCCATTAATGCTACTGTTTCTATATTCTATTATTTTTGTTGTCATTATTCCATTATTTTTTATTTTTTCTATGTGTGGATAGTGAATGAGCTCGCAGTGGAATTTGAATAGTTTTTTGAATAGTATATTTTTTGCCACCTATTATTTCGGCCAGCTAATTTTTAATTAGTTAATTAGAATATTAGTTTTTATTGACAAGAAATCTATTATGGCATATTCTCATGCTGGTATTCCCATTTCTGCTGCCATTGTATAGCTACGCCTCTCGGCGTAATAAACTTAATCATTAAAACACTTTTTTATATAATTTGTCTATTTTATTATATTTGTTTTATCTCGAGAGCCCATCTATTTTTCATCTTATATCCAATACAATTTTTTAGTATTTTTTCAATCTAAATCATATGTTCTTTTTTAATAATAAAAAAGGTCACATCAACAAAAATTAAATACATAAAATTAATCTTTACAACTTAATAATTACTATAATACTTCTTACAATATATTAAAATTGTATATTAGAAATATGTGCAAGCTATTACATGACACTTATTTTTATTTATCTTTTCTAATAACAATATATTTTTTATATATTATCTTGCCATTTTAGTTGTACTTAGCATGTAAAGCATAGTAAAACAATCAATGATAACTTTCTAATCCCTACACCAATAAGATTTGTTTCTTTTAACATGTGAAACTATAATTCACATGTCTTGAAGATGATTATTAACAATTACCTCTCTTTAAGTGGTCAACTATTAGCAACACTTTGAGAAGACTTGTAACACATTCAATTTATTATCATTGATGAAAATAAGTTTGTAGTCCCAAGATGTTTGTTGATATCAATGAACACTTGAAACCATTATTTTCCTCACATGACAAAAAAATTATCTTTGTTCATCTAAACAATTACTTCCCATGAAGGACATACCATTATATGAAAATTCACTCTACATATTCCTTGTTGATCTTCTCTATATCAGATTTCTAGTTTTACATGTTAAATATAAAATAACATTTAATTTAACCACACAACTATTTGACTATACAATTTCTATTCTCCTTGAATCTACACAACACTTGTGATAAATCATTGTGGACAATATTTCTAGTAGTTGTAACCTTAGAGATAGCTATACTTCAATGGAGACACCAGCTAGAACAATGTTGGCTAACAAATTTGTCCTTTAATACAATTTCTATACTGACTTTATCACTCTTTCTAAGAACAAATCTCTAGACAACAATTGGCTAAGCATATAATATTTTCTTCCCTCTGAATTTTATTAAGGTATGACTCCCTTTTAAGGTATTTAGTGAATAACCCCTAATCTACTTCAACGCATATAATTTTAACCAAAAATTAAGTAAGGCCACTCGCATTCATTCTTATATGAGCAATGTGTATGAAAATCAAATTGAATATAATAACGAGTATTAAAAAATCACAGTTTTTTGTATGTGATTAATATCGTAAATTTAGTTGATCATAACATTTTGCAAGCCAATATGTTCATTCCACATAAACTTGATATTGAATTAATCTATAGTGTGATGTAAACTTTTCACACAAAAATAACCACTTCACAACCATAAACACACAAATTTAAATTGCTTCTATAGATTTCAAAAATGCTTATGTTCATAGGCAGAGTCTTTCAAGTTTATATCTTCTAGAGAACATTTCACAACAAAAATTGTATCATCTTAAAATGGAAGAACTTCCATGTTAAGAATGTTTAGCCCTCCTTAGGGGGTGTTTTGGGTCATCATCATGTTGTCCTCTATTTTCTGCCCCTTTTCCATCTTTTGTGCCTGTTTAGGGGTTTGATTGGGCCTCTCCGGGCACTATTTTCCCCACTTGGAAAATTTTTCAAGGGTTTTAACCCCCTGGGTCAAGGTCAACCTCGACCTTGATCCATGTCCCCCTTTTTCATTGGAAAGTGTGTTGGAGGTAGGAGGAAACTCAAAGGTTTATTTTTTCACTTCTGGGTCGATTGTTTCGGGTTTCAAAGTGGTGACTCTTAAAATATATTTAATTTAGGTCCATTCCTAGGGGTATAGGCTTAATAGGAATTTATTTCTCCTATGTTGGCCTCTCTAGAATTTTGTGCCCTAGACTAGTATATAAGGAAGCCTCCTTCTCTCATTTCAATCCATCAAGACAATCCATCAAGAAAATTATGAATCAAGGAGCAAGCGAGATCAAGAATTCTAAGGAGGATCATCAACATCTATTGTTCTACTTTCAAGCATCCATTCTTCTCAAGCACTCAAGTTCTCCATTGAAGATCAAGGATTCAAGAATTCAAGCCTTTGAAGGGATTTGGTTCAAGCATTCAAGATTCATCATTCAAACCATAGATGTATCCATCATGGTGGTGTGATCTTCCTTCAAGATCCTTTGTGCATCTTCAAGACTCATTCATTCTTCCTTCAAGGTGGATTTCAAGCATATAATCATGGAGGATTTGATTTACATTTATGGTTTTTAATGTTGATTCTAATCTTTCATATTGACATACTTGTTTACATTTCAAATACAATTGCATATCTATTGAATGTCATAGCTTCATTATTAGATCTACTTATACTACTTGCTAGCTTTCTCCATTTCAGTTTTGATTTCAAGGTTAACTCCTAAATCGGGGTTTGACCAAGGAAAACCCCTCCCCCCAACAAACAAAACTATTTTTCTTGCAGGAATAGGTGTGGAACAACAAATTACAGAGTAGATTCGGATACCCTTTTTCGTAAACTTTAAAGATCCGCAAATAGAATTTTTGTCAGAGTTGTGCAGGTCAAGGTCGACATAAAGGGGTCAAGGTCGACCTAGACCAGAAAACAAAAATACTTATGGGTTTTCTCTGTCTATGTTTTTCCATCCCACATCCGATTGCAGAATTTCCTGAAACCTGATACACACACCAGAAAATAGGTATTTCCAAATCTGCTACATTTCAAGATAAGTGTTTTATTTTATCTTTTTGATTTATTGTTTCACTTATAGTTAGATCCCCTTTTCCTCTTTATCCATAACTAGTTGATTCCTTCTTGCATTAATCATCTCCCTTCGATTAACCAATTGGGATCTCCTTTGCATTGGATTAGAAGGTAATATATATCTATAAAATTTTCCACAACACACACATCACATCTCTCAAACCCCACATAGATATAAAAAATATATTATATATTTTTATATCTTACATTTTGGTGAACCCTCGCTAGACAACTCTTTCTTTTTGGTGTTAGATTAGTTTCTTTCATTTCATTCACTATGAAGATCCTTAAGATGCTTTGGTCTGTGGTTATTTTCCTCATTATTCTCCTCTTAGCATCTCTTTATAGTACTTATGATGTTTATGAGAGTATCGTCCATTTCATTATGTTTGTCACTCTTCATGTTTCACTTGCTTATGCTATTATGAGATTGACTAATACTAGCCTTCCTACTTTCAAAACTATCATTAAGGATTTGTGTGACAGACTTATTACTCTTTTGGATTATGTGAAGAATTTGGTAGATGATACACCATTTCCTAATTTTCCTAATCCTAATCCTATCCTTCCTAATCCAATTCCTAATATTCCTATTCTCAATTCTCCATCTTCTATTCCTAGTTCTTCCCACACTTATGATGAGGCTCAAACTATGGTTCATGATGCAAATGTGCAAGAATTATTTGATTTACCTTTCCCTTCTTATCCGATCCATGATGATATTAAAGGGAAGAGAAAAGAAACTTCTTCTAAACCTATCATTCCACCTTACACAATTTTTTCTCATGATCACCATAAAAAATCACCTCATGCAGAAGATTTACTAGATATGTACACTACAGGATACAATATGATGGCTAGACAAGGTTATAAGGGTTTATGACTTGGTGTTAAGGAACATGGTATTAAATATCCAGTTCATCTACCCCCTAAACAAGATATGTGTGGTCTTGGCTTTCCGCTATCTCAATTTATGGTGGTTGATTGTGATCGTCGTCCTCCTCTTCATGTTCTTCTTCAAACATCTTCCTTAGATTACCCTAATACTCCTCAAGATGTGGCTAAGAAGGTGTATGTTCAATTAATGAATTCTAAGAAATAAATCTTTAAACCTATGCCGAAAGATGCTCTCTCCAAGTACAAATGTCCTTTTCACTATAGTAATACACATTTACTTGTTGATTGTGTGCATTTCAAGATGTATGTTAGAGAAAGAGCTACTTTAGGAATTATATCTCACTCTCATGCGGTTTTACAATTCCTTCATAATTTTGATATGGGGAATACCCCTCATTATTCTATAATGTAGATCTTTTCTCCTCTTGTCTCTTGACTGGGGGCAAGAGGAATTTCTTCTAGTTTTTCTTGTTTTTTAGCTTAATTGGTTATTCTTTCTATCTTATCTCTATGGTTTTGTATTATGATGTCTTTCCTTTGCTCATAATAATCCATAGCTCTCTTCTAGTATTCATGATATCCTTTATGAAGATATTTGTTTTGCAAAGATATCCATTGATTTCATCCCTGGGGGGAAAGGTTTTTCCTTCTCTCTCTCTCTATCTAGGGATCTACTTTCCTTAGCTTAGTGGCATTTGTTTATTTTGCAACATTATTTGCCTTATATTGATTGATGTTTTGGCTATGGATATTCTTTTATATGAGAGGTTGTTGTCCTAGGTCATCACCTCTTCTTTATTTTGCAAATTATGTTCTTTATAAACTCTTTCCCTTACTTTGGGGTTAGAGTTTGCTTCCTTCGTTCAAAGATTCCTCTTCCTCTTGAACGCAGGGGGCTTGATGATTGAATATTTGATCCCTCTTTGTTTTTCTTTGAAAGATGATATTTAATCCAAAAACACTCCTCTATGGTGGAAGTCTTGTTGATAAGATCTCTTTCTCTTTGACGATCCTTTTTCCATAAGTGACATATCCTTTTTCATGATTAACTATGTTCTTTGATGTAAGGGTCAATACTCTTTTCTAAGAATATAATGTACATTGTTGTTAATAGGATATCTCCTTACTTTGTGAGGTAGGTATCCTCATTCTCTTTCTTATCCTTCCTATTATGTAGCCATGATAAGGAGGGGGGCATATATAGGGTCTCCCTTATACTATAGTTTACATTTTTCAAATATGCTAAATCCTCATAAGGTAACGCACATAATTTGCTAAATCCTGAAGAGACGCATTTTCAATTTCAAATATGCTAAATCCTCAGAAGGTAACGCACATAAGTTGATAAATCCTAAAGAGACACACATTTTCAATTTCAAATATGCTAAATCATCGAAAGGTAACACACATAAGTTGCTAAATCCTAAAGAGACATGCATTTTCAATTTCAAATATGCTAAATCCTCAGAAGGTAATGCACATAATTGCTAAATCCTGAAGAGACACGCATTTTATATTCCATAGTGATACAAGAATGTGGATCAATGGGTATTCCAAAAGCCATCAGAAGACACATTACAACTAGAAAGCATAGTTTATGGGTGGACTATCAGGTTTGACTACCTGTTGGGCTCTCCCTCCTTGGTGATTCATGGTAAGGTGGGCATCTTATGAGGTAATCATTCTCTCTCTCTTTTCTCTCTTTCACTTTCATGCTATTAGGATTAGATCATGAAGCTATGTTATTTATAGTGTTTCTCTTGTCTTTCTTATGTAATAATTTATGCTTTTATGATAGCTTTCCAAATATGATATTAGTATACTAGGAAGCATTTATTATCAAGTTTTCCTTTGCTAGTTGATTTGGGTTTGTTTTTATACTAACCCCTCTTTTTTGTGTCTCTTAGCTTTCTCTTTATTTTTATACCCTTGTGCGTATATGTTGAGTTAGAATCCATGGCCTGGGGACTCATGTCCATAACTAAGTGATGTTCTATCACGTTGCAATCCACTAGAGTCTTTCTTCTAACTTTACTACGAGTATGTTCGTTTTCCATACTCTTGCTAAAGTAGGGGCTTAATGTATCATCTTAAATTGAAAGCACTTCCATGTTAAGAATGGTTATCCCTCCTTAGGGGGTGTTTTGGGTCCTCATCATGTTGTCCTCTATTTTTTGCCCCTTTTCCATCTTTTGTGCCTATTTAGGGCTCTGATTGGGCCTCTTCGGGCACTATTTTCCCCACCTGAAAAATTTTCCAAGGGTTTTAACCCCATGGGTCAAGGTCGACCTCGACCTTGACCTAGGTCTAGGTTGACCTCAACCTTGACCTAGGTCCCCCTTTTTCATAGAAAAGTGTGACGGAGCGGTGGGAAACTCACAAGTTTATTTTTCCTCTTTTTGGTCAGTTGTTTTGGGTTTCGAAGTGGTGACTCTTAAAATATATTTAATTTAGGTCCACTCCTAGGGGTATAGGCTTAATGGGAACTTATTTCTCCTATGTCAACCTCTCTAGAAGTTTGTGCCTTAGACTAGTATATAAGGAAGCATCCTCCTCTCATTTCAATCCATCAAGAAATTTATGAATCAAGGAGCAAACAAGATCAAGAATTCTAAGGAGGATCATTAGCATCTATTGTTCTACTTTCAAGCATCCATTCTTCTCAAGCACTCAAGTTATCTATTGAAGATCAAGGATTCAAGCATTCAAGCCTTTGAAGGGATTTCGTTCAAGCATTCAAGATTCATCATTCAAACCCTAGATCTATCCATCATGGTGGTGTGATCTTCCTTCAAGATCCTTTATACATCTTCAAGACTCATTCATTCTTCCTTCAAGGTGGATTTCAAGCATATAATCATGGAGGTTTTGATTTACATTTATGGTTTTTAATGTTCAGTCTAAGCTCTCATATTGACATTCTTTTTACATTTCAAATACAATTGCATATCTATTAAATGTCATAGCTTCATTGTTAGATCTACTTCTACTACTTACTAGCATTCTCCATTTCAATTTTGATTTCAAGGTTAATTCCTAAATTAGGGTTTGACCAAGGCAAACCCCTCCCCCCAACAAAAAAACCATTTTTCTTCCAGGAATAGGTGTGAAACAACGAATAACAGAGCAAATTTGAATACCCTTTTCTAAAAACTTTCAAGATCCACGAATAGAATTTTCATCGGAGCTGTGCAGATCAAGGTCAACCTTCATTTGTGTCAAGGTTGACCTAGACCAGAAAATAAAAATATTTCTAGGTTTTCTCTGTCTCGGTGTTTCCATCCCACATCCAGTTGTAGAATTTCCCAAAACTCGATACAGACACCAAAAAATGGGTATTTCTAGATCTGCTACATTTCAAGAAAAGTGTTTTATTTTATCTTTCTGATTTATTGTTTCACTTTATAATTAGATCCCCTTTTCCTCTTTATCCATTACTAGTTGATTTTTTTTGCATTAATTGTCTCCCTTTGATTAATTAATTGGGATCTCCTTTGTTTTGGATTAGAAGATAATAGATATCTACAACAATTTCCACAACACACACATCACATCTCTCAAACCCCACATAGATATAAAAATATATATTATATTTTTTTTTTATCTTACAAAAATATAGTAAAGTTCCTCAACCAAAATTTTGAACCCTTATGTTTTTTCTTAATATATATATAGTTTACTCTAAACTAACCATAACCAATGAGGTTCAAACTCACCTCTAGATAGAGTTTAAAATAGTTTTAACAAATAACATAGATTAGGAAAGATATCCATAGTATTTTGCAAAGATTAAAAGAAAACTAAAATGACTGGTATGAAGAAGGAACTGATCCTCACTCTATGGGCTGACCATGTTCTGGAGGAGTGTCATGTGCGGCCTTCCACTCTTTGTATGCATTAAAAACTCCTGGATCATTGGGACGGTAGGTTTCTTTGTGTGTAGAATCTACAATTTCTAGGCATCCTTTTCCAATTTCATCTTTGCCACCCTGTCCAATTGTCTTGGAAACTGGTCTATGTAGAGGTACAACATGGATTCTACCTTGGCTACCTTAGTGAAATCGGAAGGGTTTGGGTGCTTTCTTGTTTTCACCTGCCCTATTTCATTTTCAAAAAATCTTACAACTACATCCATGTCATGTTTTGTCTTCTTATCGTGTCATACATAGGTGGCATCGATGCAGTGCACATCATAGGCTAGGATTTGGCTTAAGTCTTGCAATTCCTTCTCCATTTTGTGTGTGTGAAAATTGTACCTAGCTATGGACACAACCCTTCAGTAAAACATTAGAGGTTAGCAAATCAAAAAAATGTGTAAATAAATGAAACTAAGCTAACCAGGCGAATTACTACCTTCTAGTAGGTGCAAGTATGGTATTCTCAGATTAGACCGAGATCATTGACAATGCAACACCTAAACAAAGGATTTAAAATGATGAAAGCAATGAAATATGAATGCAAATTAATCTATTTTTTGGGATTTTTGATGCAATAGGATGAAAAACTATATGAATCTAATCTAGAATGTATGAAATTGATATGCAGATTAATCTAACAATGATATGAATTGATATGAACATCTATGCAAAGCTATTAAAAACTATGAATTGATCTCACACAGTCGCCTGTTGCAAAAGCTTGATTCTTCGTATGCAATTTCACCAGAGTAATTGTGCAAATTTGAGAGATTTAGAGAGATGATTTTGTGAAGAGCTGAGCCTTATTTTTATAGAAATCCAGGGCTTGAGGATGCATTGAGAAAAGCCATAAATCACTTTTGATAAACTCAGGTTGATTTTTGAGTCAACAACAAATTAAGAATAAATAAACTCATAAAATCATGCAAAAGTAGTTTTTATCTCAAAATAGAGTTTAGTTCTCTTTTTCAACTCCTCATCAGATGTTGAGTTTAGAAAGTTAACAAATTGAAATTGAAAATTGATTTAAAGTTGACTGCTTTTCCGATTGTGCATGATTTAATATGAATTAATTTAATAAATAAAGTGATTTATTTTCCACTTAGCTAATTTTGAATTAAAACAATTGATTTATGGGTTAATCAATTATTAAACCAAACTTTATTCCAATTAAATCATTAAATTTGACAACTTTGATTTTAAATCAATTAAATAAATATTCAATTGATTGTTTGTAGGAATTTTGATTTATTGTCAAAATAAAAATAATATTAATTAGGCATAAATAGAATTAAATCTAATTAAATAATTAAGTGGTAGAATTAAATTAATTAATTAAATATTTATCATATTCAATTAATCAAATTTAGGATAAATATGATTTATTGCCAAATAATATTTAAAATATGTTTAAAATAACTAATTTATGGGTTAATCAATTATTTTAATCAAACTTTATTCCAAAACTATATTATTAAATTTGACAATTTAATTTAATCAATTAAATAAGAATTCAACTCATTATTTTTAGCAAATTTGATTTAATGTCAAATAAAACAATATTAATTAGGAATAAATAGAATTAAATCTAATTAAATAATTAAGTGGCAGAATTAAATTAATTAATTAAATATTCATCATATTCAATTAATCAACTTTAGGATAAATAATGACATTTATCGCCAAATAATATTCAATTAAAGATAATTATGATAAATTAGGAATATTCAAGGAATATTCTCCGATGCAAAATTAAGATAATCAATTAGGTTTTTGATAAACTGATTTGCAGATGTGCCTTAAGTTAGGACTTTGATGTCAATTTTGATTGAATTGTTGATGTAGGAGGTTAATGAACCTATAGCCCATTTTTGGGGTATTACATTTTGCCCCTCTTTGAATCACTGTGTGAAGCGTAGTGGTTCAAAGAATAGTCTATGTTTGATAAAGATGCGGACTCAGTTATGTGGTGGAGAAACTGATCCTGAGAGACGATTCCGAGACAGAAACCGATTGAAAGATTTGAAGATGCTAGGTCCTGATTGACCAAAGATGATGTTAACTATAAAAGCAATGAACCAGTGATTATGAAGTATCAAAATGCCTAATTATGAACCTTATGATAACGAAGAAGTGAGTGACCTGATTGTCCAAAGGAATCATAATTGGTATCACATCTAAACCCTTCAGTTACGAAGAACTAAGGAAATAACACTAATGAACCGATGGTTACGAAAAGCTGATATAGTTTACAAGATAGATTAGGATACTAGATTGATATGGATCTCAATGAATCTGATATGCCCCAAGCGATGAGGTTTTTGATGAATCAGCAACTAGACGTGGTTGTTGTCTTGATTACTGAAAGAAATATTTGATTTACAGATTTGATTGATGTGCAATACCATACCCCCTTTGAGATGAAAATCAAAATATGACAAGAAAAGTCATGGTAAATGGTTTAGAAGCATGTTAATTGATTTGAGAAGTGGTTATACACGTTCGAGAATGCATTTTGCATCATTTGGAGGTCTTGGAGACTAAGTTTGACTAGGTTTGACCATGAGTTGACCATGGTTGACCAAGTTGAAATTTGAATAGTTTGATGTAAGGTAATTAGTTAAGTTGAATTCTAGATTTCTGTGATGATTGAAGGTTGATTATGCAAGCATTTGACAATATAAACGATCTCAGATTTGGATTTTGATCCCAAAAATGGATTCAGAATGTCAAAATTAGTCAGGGGTGCTTGCTTAGTGATCTGTTAAGAAGACCTTCATGTGATACTCGGTCCTTATGATATGTTTAGCATAGTTTTGAAGAATCGTTAAGCATCAAGCTAATTTGGGCAATCATGAGATAAATGCAATCATGCAAAGTACAAAATGAAATGTAAACCTAAGACCTAGGACCTAGTCACTGATCATGTGTCGGTCATTTTCATCATTGAATTTTTAGGTAACTGGATAACTCAATACAACATCCAATAGTTAGGAAACTATAGACATATGAATATTGATTTGTATGCTCAAAATTCAATACAACGCCCACTAGCTAGACAACCATGGACATATGAATATTGATTTTATTTTTCAGAATGTCAGATTAGATATAAGCACCAAGGAAGCAATGCCTAGATGACTTGAATATCATGTCCATTTTGATATAGCAATTTGTATAACCATCAAAACATAGACGTCGTGATGACCAGAATACACCTTGTGAAACAAACACATCAAGCAGTCAAGGGATCATTCTAAATCCAGTGTGAATTACCTATAGTGACCCTTTATCATTCACATCCTTAGGTAAGATTGCATTTCACAATAGGAGTAAGAAATTTCTCAAAAAGACAATAGTTAGATCAAACTTCCTTGAATTTTCTAGGTATCAATGGTCGAGGTACACATGGCCATCCAATACGAGATAGAGGCTCTTACAGATGGACACCATTTCAATCCAGAATTTCTAAAGTTGTTAGATTTTCACATACAAGCAGAAAACAAAGAAAAGATCATGCCCCCAGTCATCACTCTCTAAATCTTGTAAAGGACATCATCGAAGAGCTCAAAAGGACACAATATGCAAAAATCTCAATGCGAATCAGTAGGCATACAAGGAGATAAAAGCATGTGACACATAGATTGTTTTCAATTTGTTGTTATTGTTTGATTGCATTGTTGTAGATGCAAAATCCTTTCTGGAGAGGAGACTGGCTGACTGACTCAGATGTATCTTCAAAGGACCTTGACTAGACATGACATGTCTGAGATATTGAGGACTGTAGGATATGACTTTGATTGGCCCCAAGTTTGAACATTGATAGGATACAGATGTTTGAGCCAATTGGTGCACAGACCGACTTTATTGAAAATAGGAATGCAGAAACAAACCAAGAGATATGTACAAACTAAAGCAAGACTGAAAGTTGGGAAAGACCAAGATTGCGCTGATAGATGGAGCATTTTGAACAAGTGGCACCCGTTTGCTAGGTTTTCACCATCTTGGTAGAGATTCTATTTTTTCTACCAAGGTGCCTATTTCCAGGTTTTCACCAAGGCACTTTTTCTTTTTCTCATTTTTTTCAATTTTTTTGTATTTTTTTTTTTTTTGTGATACATCAAGCAGCCTATTGCTAGGTTTTCACCAAGATGTTCCTTTTTTCAGGACTTTTTCTAATTTTTATGATTTTTTCAGGACATTTTTTAATACTGAATGCCTTAGGTGTAGAATTTCTTCAGATGGAGAACATTGATTGGTTCTCAGAGTTGTTCTCCTTCAGTCATTGAGAGTTGATAGGCTCTAGAGCCAAAAGTAGCAGTGATAACAAAGGGACCTAGCCAGTTGGGTTCAAACTTCCCCTTGCATTCTCTATGTGATTGATTTTTAGGATTCTCTCTCAAGACTAGATCGCCAACCTGAAATTCTCTATGTCTGACTTTCTTGGTGTAGCTTCTAAACATTCTTTTCTGATATACTTTGAGATGATCATACGCTTCTTGTCTGCACTCATCTAGTAGTTCAAGTTCTTGCAACCTAGACACTCTGTAGTCATCATTAGTTACTAGACCATGCATTCTGATTCTTAATGATGGGATTTCAACCTCAATAGGCAGTACCGCTTTAGACCCATAAACTAAAGTGAATGGTGTAGCCCTAGTGGGTGTTCCGATACTTATTCTGTAGGCCCGGAGAGCTGGATTAATCATGAGATGCTAGTCTCTTCCTATTTTATTAACTATTTGGTGCAAGATTTTCAATAGATTCTTGTTTGAATCCTCTGGTTGTCCATTCCCTTGAGGATAGTAGATTGATGACCAATGTTGTGTAATCTTGAATTTGGCACATAGATCATCTAATTCTCTATTCTTGAATAGACCACCATTATCTGTGACTATAGAATGTGGAATACCATACTGACATATGATGTAGTTTAAGATGAACATCAAAATTTGTTTTTCGGTTGCTTAAGTCAAAGGGACTGCTTCTACCCATTTTGTGAAATAGTCTGTAGCTGTAATAATATGAGTACGTCCATTAGAAGAATGAGGATGTATGGATTCTATAAGATCAAATTCCCATTGGTGAAAAGGCCATTATGTAGTAAAGGGAATTAGATCTCTCTCTAGTGCATGAATTAAGTTACCATGTACTTGACACTTTTGACAATTCTTTGCAAACTTGATAGCCTCTTTTTCCATTTTAGGCCAATAGTACCCAGCCCTAATAAGTTTTTGAGCTAGTGTTAAAATGTTGGAATGTGATCCACAAATACCATCATGGACTTCCTCTAATGCACATTGAGACTCTTCCCATTCTAAACATCTAAGGAGTGTACCATCTAAACCTCATTTGTACAAATCATTACCAATAATGACATACCGGGATGTATTTCAGATAAGGTATCATTTCTCATGATGGTTGAAGGTATCAGGGATGATTTGGTCTTGGAGATAGGAGAAAACATTTTGTATCGAGATGAATCATGACCAACAATAGTGCAGATCATGTGGGTTTCAAGGGAATCATATGCAGGATAAGATAGTGCTTCCACCAGGAACTCATAGCATAGCTCATGTTCAGGCTACTGTAATAAAGTAGAGAGCATTGCCATAGCATCAACAACTCTATTCTCCATTCTAGGAATTTTTTCAAAGGTGATAGATATGAAATATTTATTTAGATCATCTACCATTCTCTTGTATGGGATTAGCTTTCCATCTTTTGTTTGATACACATCATTGACTTGGTGTATTACAAGTTGTGAGTCTCCATGAATGTGTAGTTTTGTTACTCTCCACTCAATTGCTATCTTCATGTCGTTAAGAAGGGCTTCATATTCAGAAATATTATTTGTGCAAGGAAACTTGATTCTGAATGCTTTAGGGATTGAGTATCCTTGAGGAGTGATGAACAATATGCCTACTCCAGATCCATTCTGTGTATAAGAGTCATCAAAGAATAACTTCCATGCTCGAGAAGAAAGATTCACGATAGAGGAATCTAGGAATTCCATTTGCATTGGTGTATCATCAAACAAAGGTGCATCAACCAGTTGATCTGCAATTACTTGGCCCTTGATAGCTTTTCTTTCAACATATTCAATGTCAAATTCACTTAATAGCATCACCCATTTAGCTAACCTCCCTATGAGGGTAGCTTTGCTTAGGAGGTACTTTAGTGGATCAATCTTAGCTACCAAATGTGTGGTATGAGCTAACATGTAGTGTCTCAATTTTTGTGATGCAAAGATCATAGCTAGACAAGCTTTCTCAATCATTGAATAGTTCTTCTCATATACTACCAATGTTCTACTAATATAGTATATAGCTCTTTCCTTCTTGTTCTCATCATGTTGTGCTAGTAATGCCCCCAGTGATGTATCTATGGTGGAGACATATAAGATCAATGGCTTCCCTTGTATAGGAGGCATCAAAATAGGAGGATTTGATAGATATTTTTTAATATGGTTAAAGTTTTTTTCACATTCCTCATTCCATGCAAAGGTCACACCTTTATGTAATGTCTTTGTGAAAGGTTGTCATATTTCTGCTAGCTAAGATATGAAGCGTCTAATAGATTGTACTCTCCCTTGTAATGTTCTCATTTGACTAATTTTCTTGGGAGATTGCATCTCCATGGTGGCTTTAACTTTAGCTAGATCAACTTTAATACCTTTCTTTGAAACAATGTATCCTAGGAGCTTTCCAAAAGTGATGCCAAAAGCACACTTCTTAGGGTTCAGCATAAGACTAAACTTCTCCATTCGATCTAGTATTTTGCTCAAATCATTTAGATGTTCAAATCTTATCATTGATTTTTCTAAGGTATCATCAACATAATCCTCCATAGTTCGATGCATCATGTCATGAAAAATAGACGTCATAGCTCTCTGATATGTAGCACCAACATTTTTAAGCCCAAATGGCATGACATTCCAACAGAAGGTACCCCATGCACATGTGAAAGCAGTTTTCTCTTGATCCTCTGGAGCAATTTTGATTTGATGATATCCAGAAAAACCATCCATTAAAGAATATATCTCGAAGCCTGCAGTCATGTCCACTATCATATCAATGTTAGGTAGTGGAAAATCATCCTTAGGGCATGCTTTGTTTACATCTCTGAAGTTTGTGCACACTCTGATTGATTTGTCTAGTTTATAAATAGGTACAATATTAGAGATCCATTTAGCATAGTCAATAACATGGATGAATCCGGCTTTTAGTAGTTTCTCTAATTTAGCTTTGACTAAGAGTGCAACATGTGGATGCATCTTTCTTAATTTTTTCTTAATAGGTTTGACCCCTGGAGCTATAAATAAATGGTGCATTATAAGATCAGGATCCAACCCTGGCATATTTGAATATTTCCATGCAAAGTTGATCTTCTTTTCTGTTAAGAATGTGGTAAATTTTTTCTTTTCTTCTTCTAATAGGGATTGTTCTACATGGATAAATTGTGGTTCTTTTGTTGTTCCCAAGTTAATTGATTGAGTGGGCTCAATTAGAACTAGAGATCTGTCCTATAAATGACTCGGAAGGACATCAAATATCTCATCCTTAGGTGTCTCAGAGAGGTTTTCACCTTCGTTAACATCTTTTATTTTTACTTTTGTAGGTTTTGAGATTGCCACAAAGTGGTTTTCAACCTCAAAACTCCTTTTCTTTTTATTTTTATTTCTATTCTTTTAACTAAGATACTTGATGTCTAGCTCTGTCATGCTAATGCTCGGTTCACTGATGGAAGTCGTCATAGGCTCAACTGCATTGAGGAAGAAAGCAAGGGCATAGTCATTTGGAGAGGTATAGATACCTTGGCTCGGATTCATGGAGGTTTGGTCAAGAAGTTCGAGATGTTGGATAGTCAAAGAGGTGAAAGATTGGTAAATAGTGTTTACGGATATGGATATGTCATCATTGGTCCTAACCTATCTCTCAAGTTTGAAGGTGATATTACAACTCAAAATGTTCAATTCATGAATAGGATCAATGTCATTATGGGAGTCCACTTCAGCCATCAGTGGATCAGACTCATTAAGTTCATTATTTCACTCTGGACTTACATTGGGTTTAGGTACATATTGGTGAACAACATCAATATGTTTTTCTGTGATAAGCTCATCTTCCTCTGGAATGACTCCCTAGTCATAGTCATTTGATTCCTCATCTATGCCTCTAGGAAATATGAGAATGTGTTTAAAGTCAGGATGGATACCCCAAGAAGGGTTACTCTCAGATTCTTATTTGAATTCATACTCATGAGAATTTGTTTCAGAATAACTACCACCTTCCTCTTTATCTATTTGATTGCCTTCGAGATCAGCTGGTTTTTGTGGTGCAACTATCTCTTGTTCTATAGTAGGTTCTTGTGTTTCTACTAAATTGATTCTTTTTACTCGATCATCTTCAACTTCAAGGAGGTCTTTTATTTGTTTAAGCAAGTGTTCATAAGGAATGAGCTCATCAGTGGTGTCTGAATCATCACTGTCAGATTGTTTTGTTTCTTCCTTTAGTTGAATTATTGTGGATGGCTCAATTTGTTCTAAGACATGTGGGGAGTTTTTGATAAGATAGAAAGGATTCTTCTTATATCCTAGACCTATTGTATTCTTGTTGGTTTGACCATGGTGTTCAAGAGGTGATAGAAGACCCTTACCGTGTAGTCCTAGAGGTCCTTTTCCAGTATATCCCATTTTTGTGATCAATTTGTCCCCTGGTCCAGATGAAATCTGAGGAATTTTTCTTGAAGTGGAGTCACATTTCTGGACTGATTGGGATTGAGGCTCATCCTTGTATAACCATGCAAGCACAACTTCTTCTCCCTCAAACTCTTGTTTAGATACTTGTTCTGTGACAAAGCTTCCATTGAATATGACTTGGGACTCTTTAGTTGTAGGTTTCACTTTGTCAGAAGGTTATCCATAAGATTTAGGGGACAACGGGAGAGATGTGAGAGATTAAATAGGTTCCATTGTGTATTCTCCCATACCATTGACTTTGATTTTGACTTCTTTACCAATGTCTTCCATTTTGGATGTTGAAGCAATGTCTATCTACTTAGTGGAAGATTCTCTGTTATTAGGAACACGTTTATCGACACTTTCTTTCAATGCATTGCAAGTTGTATATAGGTCAGTTGGAATCGTCACCTCTACTCCTTCATAAGGAAATTTCACACATTGATGGTATGTGGAAGGAATAGCTCTCATTTCATGTATCCAAGGTCTCCCTAGAAGGATGTTGTAAGCCAAAGGTAGATCAAGAACTTGACATATGGTGTCTCTGATAATAGGTCTTGTTCTGATAGGTAAGACAATAGTTCCCTTGGAAGATCTTTCTTGCTCATCATATGTTTTGATAGTTATCTTCTTCTTAGGATCAATGGTAGCTTCAGAGAATCCCAATTGTGTGATCAAGCTGTAAGAACAAATTTTGAGACTAGCGCCTCCATCTATCAACACGTGTTTGACACGATAGTTTTGGATCAAGACTTCAATGTGCAAGGGCTGGTTATGCAGATGACTCAATAAATTATCATCTTCCTCTGAAAAGGAGATATACTATAGAGATTTGAGATGACCAACCATAGCCTGGAATCTGTCTAAATCAAGGTTGTTAGGAACATTGGATCTGGGTAGAGCTTTGTCTAGAATGGCTCTATGAGCTAGAGATATCGTAAGCAACTCAAACATGGAGATTTTTGCATTTGTATGTTGGAGTTGTTGGACAATACTGTATGATGTTGGCCTTGTGTCTTTAGGATTTGATGATTTAGAGGCAGCCTTTTGTTTAGAAGTAGATGAAAGATTGAAAGGTATCTTAGGGACATTGGATGAATCTGGGATTTGTCCTTGCAGATGTGTCTGAGCTTGTGATCGAGTAACTGCATTTGCTGATTGATTTTCTCTATCTTTTCTTACAATTGTGATGACATTGCAATGCTCAGGTAGGCATGGTTCAACCATATTGATGACAGCATTGTTTCCAGAGTAGGCATAATTGACTTTAGCACCCACATTAGGCTGAGAAGATGAATCTCTTTGACCATGTTTCGGAAATGGCTCTGTGAATGTTGTATGATCATTATTGCTTTTATGATTGTCAATTACAATTTCTCCATTATCAATTTTGTCTTGTATGATGTGTTTCAGGTGTATGTAGTTATTAGTCTTATGACCCTTATTGCGATGGAAGTCATGAAAATCATTGTCTCTCCAACATTTTGGTTTAGGTTCAGGATCAAATACCTTTATCTCAAGCAAGGAGATGATGTTGTTGGCCAATAGAATCTTCATGGTGGATTCCAAGGATTCTCCAAGAGGAGTAAACTTACGTTTAGGATTTGCAGCCCAAGGTTTATAGTTAGATGGCTTCTTGTTAGATTATGTCGGCACCCGCTTTCAATCTCATTGTTGGCACCCAAGCCATCAAAGCTTCTTAATGTCTACACAGCCTTAAGATGGGGCACGGATAGTATCAACAATGCCATCTTTGATGATGCCCTTATTCTTGTTCTAGTTTTTGCCTATCTTTAGAATAGATGGGGCACGGATAGTATCAACAATGCCATCTTTGATGATGCCCTTATTCTTGTTCTAGTTTTTGCCTATCTTTAGAATTAGATCCAGATTCATACTTGTCCTTTTGAAGTGATATGTCTCCTTTTTGCACAAGTACTTTCTCAATTTTGATTGCATTTTCTACCATTTTATCAAAGGATGTATGATTTTGCATTTGCAAATGGTAGTTGAGTTCTGGAACAAGATTGTTGATGAAAATTTCCAGCTTCTTGATTTCTAGAATGGGCCTAGCATATAGAGAAAACTTCTTCCATCGTTTGAGAAAATTCAAGAATGGTTCTCCTGAGTTCTATTTCAGATTGCAGATTTTGATCATAGTGACTGGATGTTGGATGTTGTAGGATTATTGTTGATAAAATAGTTTGATTAACTCCTCAAAATTTTTGATGGTAGGGGGCATCTTTGAGAATCAATGAATAGTCGACCCTCCCAAAGATCGAGGGAAAAGACACATTAGGTAGGTTGGTTCATGCATGAACTCCATAGATTGAGTACAGAATTCTCTGACACGATCTTGAGGATCAGAGTTTCCATCATACTTATCGTATTTAGGTATTTCCACTTGCTTAGGGAATGGCGGCATGTACAAGTCTTCATCAAATGGAAAAGGGCATAGAGCTTCCATGGAGAACTCCTTAGGTTCCTTTTCTTTTTCAAGTTTGTTAAGTTTGACTTGCATGGCATGCATCTGTTTCACCATAGCGGTGATTGGATTTTCTTCCTCATGCGTAATGATATATTCAACATTAAATTTGGGAGGAATTTTAGCCCCTTGACAAGCTAACTCTAGGAAGTATGTTTCTTTGTCTTCCTTCAAGAAATGCCTCATCATTTTCTTGAAGTCATCATCATTTTGATATCGAGCAATTTCAAAAGGTGTGGGTTCTTGATCCACACCATGTTGTGATTGATGTCCTTGGGAACCATGGTTTGTCCCTCCTTGAGACATGTTAGGAGTTTTAGGACTCCTTGGGATAGATTGATGTGGAGTTTGTTGATCACGTCTGTGGGTTGATGGAGGGGGTGTATGTAACCAATTTTTAATCAAAGATTGTCAAGACCGTCATCTTTGTAAAGACCTAAATTGTAGAGTTGCTCAAAGGTTGGACCCACGTGAGTAGACAAAGGTAAGGTATTGGGTGCTTCTTCAAATTTCTTGTGTGAGGAAGCTCTAGTTTCTACCATTAACCTTGGATGAAGCAAAAGAGAAAGATAAAGACACTGAAGAATGACTTGATTCAAGAAGATCGAATGATGCAACCTTGTCAAGATTGGATTGATTGAAGATTAAATTAGACGTAAATGAAGGATATTGTGCCCTAGTAGTATGGGTAGACGCCCAAAATATGGTAGACACGAGCTCACAACACTTAGCTGTTTTGTATGAAGACTGAATTTGAAGATAATTTTGACAAGGTTTTGACACAAGATGAAAAAGACTTAAATTGATAAATCAGAAGGCTAAATTAGACTCAAGAGACCACTTTAGGTAAATGATCAAATTCTTTCTAGTTTCTGCTCTATTCCTGACACAATGAATATTTTGACAGAATCTGGAAATAGGCTGCAAAAACTGGATTCCTAAAAAATTTTGAAGGCTTCTAACAACTTTGACTTTAGCTTTGATACGAGTTTTGAAATTTCAGGATGACTTTTGACACCAGAAAGGATTTTTGCTTCAGATTTGCAATTTTTTAGTTTTCAGTTTCAGATTGTTTGTAAAATATCCTCTGCTCAAGTTTGTAGATTTGTGTAATAGTTTGGGATTGTTCATTTCCAAAGGACCAAATAGATAGAAAACACGCAGAACAACAAGAAAAGGGAAGCAAGCAATCATCTCAAAACAATGAACAAGGGTAAAAGAAACCTTGTGCATGAACAAGCAATAGTGACTTATTGTGATAATCCCTAGGAATGCTAATTGTGTATGTTCTCAAAAGTTTTTCAATAATGCACATAGTCCTAGAAAATGAAAAATTGACCTCGCTAAGGTTTGTAGTAATGGTCTGACTCTGCAACTTTTATGATCTCAAGAGGGCGAACTCCAATCCAGGTGCACCAGGGTTTTGACACAGTCCGATAATTTAATCAATCAGGATCCTCTAGGGAGATCTAACAGCCCAACCAGAGGCCACACCTGTGAAGATTTCCTCCACAAGGACATTTATATAGTGGTTGTTGCTACCACGGTGAAAATGGCTATTACTGCTTGAGGTTCTATCCACGTGGTTGACCCAATAAAGGGAATGTCCACTACGGTTAACCCTCTCTAAAGGTGACTCACAAAAGATACCACATGGGGAGTTGGTCCAGATCCAAGGATTTGAGTTTCTGATACTACCCAAAAAGGGAGTAGAGCATAATCCTCTAGCCTTATCACTTTTACCCAAACATAGCAGATAGATTAATCTGACACACTAAGACTAAAATTATCTCACCAAAATTTGTGATGCCAACAACTATGTCTATTGATCTCTCCGGAGAGAGAACATATCGATCAAAAGCTGAGGACCAAACCCAGTAGAATGTGAGACAATCACAGTATCCTCCCTACCTACAAGGGGATCTATCGTCAAGAAGAGATTCACATGCATGAACAAGCGAATGAACCCAATCTCTCAAGATCATCCACAAATAGTGTTCATAGGGCCTATTTACTATGTGTAACAAATATGAAAAAAACAAATCTATGTTCATTTTATAGCCCAAAATTGAAGTGTGAATTATAAAAGTTGTAAAGGCACTCAAGCTTGACACAAGAGAGTTAATTTTATATCCAAATTGAAGTGTTATCAGATTGAACAGAATACTTGAGTTCCTCGCAACGCGCTTAGTAGATTTTTACCTGTTTTAGCAATTTTTGAGCATTTGTCTTTTATCTTTTGTACCCACAGGATGTACCTGCACCTATACTTGAGAACCACTGTTATGAAAAACTTACCTATTCTTGTACATGCAACCCACTGTTATAAAAATCCATCAAAAAAGAAACACAACTTGTCAACCCCACGTGGTAGAAAATCAGGTTAGTCAAAGATAATATGTCATTTGATAATCGAAAAACCTGTTGTCATAAAAAATTAGATTCTGGCTAGTCTGCACTAAATCAATCATAAATTTTGCAAATCAAGAGGAAATTAATTAAAAACAATAAAAAAATGAAATCTAACTCAAATACCTTTCCAAAAATATAAATTTAGGATCTGTATCATGTCATATGTGCATGTACCAATAAAAACATCAGCCGGATTTCATAAAATCGGGTTCTGACCAGTCTGCACTAAAATGATCATAACTTTTGCAAATCAAGACAAAATTAATCCAAACTAATGGAAAATGAAAGCTAACTAAAATAAATTTCCAAAAATATAAATTTTGGATCCGTATCATGTCATATGTGCATGTACCAATAAAAATATCAGTCGAATTTCATAAAATCAGGTTCTGACCAGTCTGCACTAAAATGATCATAACTTTTTGCAAATCAAAATGAAATTAATCCAAACCAATGGAAAATGAAAGCTAACTCAAATACCTTTCCGAAAATATAAATTTTGGATATGTATCATGTCATATTTGCATGTACCATTAAAAATACCAGTCAGATTTTTGGAAAAATAGCCTAGAAATTTATCACAAAATTCATAAAAATTAACCTTGTGGTCGTGGGTTCGAGAAAATTGATAGAAATTTGATAGAATAGAATAGAACAAAAATCCATTTCAGGGCCCCATGGTGGGCACCAGAAATGTGTGTGAAAATTGTACCTAGCTGTGGACACAACACTTCAGTAAAACATTAGAGGTTAGCAAATCAAAAAATATGTAAATAAATGAAACTAAGCTAACCAGGCGATTTACTGTCTTCTAGTAGGTGTGAGTATGGTATTCTCATATTAGAACGAGATCAATGACAATGCGACACCTAAACGAATGATTTAAAATGATGAAAGCAATGAAATATGAATGCAAATTAATCTATTTTTTTGGATTTTTTATGCAATAGGATGAAAATTTGTATGAATCTAATCTAAAATGTATGAAATTGATATGCAGATTAATCTAACAATGATATGAATTGATATGAAAATCTATGCAAAGCTATGAAAAACTATGAATTGATCTCACAAAGTTGCCTGTCGCAAAAGCTTGATTCTTCATATGCAATTTCACCAAGGTAATTGTGCAAATTTGAGAGATTTAGAGAGATGATTTTGTGAAGAGCTGAGCTTGTTTTTATAGAAATCCAGGGCTTGAGGATGCATTGAGAAAAGCCATAAATCACTCTTGATAAACTCAGGTTAATTTTTGAGTCAACAAGAAATTAAGAATAAATAAACTCATAAAATCATGCAAAAGCAATTTTTATCTCAAAATAGAGTTTAGTTTTCTTTTTCAACTCATCATCAGATGTTGAGTTTAGAAAGTTAACAAATTGAAATTGAAATTAAAAATTGATTTAAAGTTAACTGCTTTTCTGGTTGTGCATGATTTAATATGAATTAATTTAATAAATAAAGTGGTTTATTTTCCACTTAACTGATTTTGAATTAAAACAATTGATTTATGGGTTAATCAATTATTAAATCAAACTTTATTCCAATTAAATCATTAAATTTGATAACTTTGATTTTAAATCAATTAAATAAATATTCAATTGATTGTTTGTAGGAATTTTGATTTATTGTCAAAATAAAAACAATATTAATTAGGAATAAATAGAATTAAATCTAATTAAATAATTAATTGGCAAAATGAAATTAATTAATTAAATATTTATCATATTTAATTAATCAAATTTAGGATAAATATGATTTATCGCCAAATATTTAAAATATGTTTAAAAAAAATGATTTATGGGTTAATCAATTATTTTAATCAAACTTTAATCCAAAACTATATTATTAAATTTGACAATTTAATTTAATCAATTAAATAAGAATTTAATTGATTATTTTTAGCAAATTTGATTTATTGTCAAATAAAACAATATTAATTAGGAATAAATAGAATTAAATCTAATTAAATTAATTAATTAAATATTCATCATATTCAATTAATCAACTTTAGGATAAATAATGACATTTATCGCCAAATAATATTCAATTAAAGATAATTATGATAAATTAGGAATATTCAAGGAATATTCCCCGATGCAGAATTAAGATAATCAATTAGATTTTTGATAAACTGATGTGCAGATGTGTCTTAGGTTAGGACGTTGATGTCGATTTCGATCGAATTGTTGATGTAGGAGGTTAATGAACCTATAGCCCATTTTTGGGGTATTACACATTTTACCAAACTCAAATAGGGCTTCCCTAAGCATTGAATTCTTCCAATCTATATTTTTATTTAACGAGAACAGTAGGCATTCATCTACTAGCTTTAGGGTATTTTATGTTAATAACTTGGCGACCTCGTACTTTTGGACCTTATAAATTTGTAGAGAGACTATTATCAACTTCAATTCCTCTATCTCCCACGGTCATTCCTGTGTCTTCATTTCACCTATTAGCACCGCAATATCATCATATACCTTTCTAGATTCACTAATAAATTTACAACCTTCTTTGATTACCCCATCAACCAATTCATAAAAACCCTCTTCCAATCCTCTCCCCCTTTGAATTTGACCCAGTAGTTTATGGCTTGCAGGGGAGGTGGGATCAAAGTTTTGTGGAGTCTAAGAAAGAGGTTGAGGGCCTAAGCTACTAAATGAATCAATGTATTTTTCCATAGACTTTATATTTTTCTTCATCTCCTTCTTATCCATGTTGTCTTTTTAAGACTGATCATTAGCATACATTTTTCTGACACCTCTAAGTGATGATTATCAGCCTCTCAGTTAGCGACTCCCAGATGCACCTTTTCCACAATATAGTCCTTGGCAATAGGACTCTGAATTTCCTCTTCAATTTTCAATATAGTGACCTCGACAGCAAATTTTCCATTATTAGAGTCAATGTCTAACCTGGCAATAGTCTTTAACTTCTTAGGTTTTGGAGTCTTGGCTTTGGACTTGCTAACTATATCCCCCATGGGTATAGAAACAAGAACTATGCTACATTTCTTATTCACCAAGGTCATTAACCATTGGGGAGTAGCATCCATTGTGGCTTTGACATCGGTGGACATTTCAAGAGTGGGTGTGGCCACGAGAGTTGATATGTCTAAGCACATAATTTCATCCTTTAGCTTCTTAGAGTCCATCGTTGGTGGGCTGGGGCTCTTTTCTTCTTTCCCTTGTTCTACCTCTTTTTCCAACTCTAAATCCACTATTTTATCACTAGCCACTTCCTCCTACTTCCTGGCCTTCATCATGGATCTGGTTACTTGTACTTTAGGATAGGTTGTCATGGATGTTGAGAGCAATCTACAAGGGGTAGACCTATTAAACTTGGATTTCATGTTACCTGCATCAAAAATTGGAATATCATAATCAAAACTAAGGACTTGATAAGGGGATTTAGAGAGGATTTAGAGATTCCCTCATATATTTCAACATGTAAATTTTGAAGGTTCACTTATTTATTTTCTTTCTATCATTTATCAGTCCTTTGCACCACACCATGTGTTCTCATTTGAATGTTGTCATTTTCTATTTCAGGCCAATTGACCTTGGGTAGGGATTGATTTTTCACCACTTCAAATTTTTGATCTATTATACATGAACCATCTTCTTGTACCCCCTCGACATTCATCTCGAGTCCCAAGATCATAATTTGTAACAATTGAAGTCTTCTCTAGTGCATCTTCCTTACTTTGATCTCGTCCAGAATACCTTCATATAAGTCCTCCAAATGAGGTAGGGGAAAAAACTAATCTTCTAATTTAGACGTTGTTTGGCGAACCCTTTATTATAAAAACTTTATCTATCTTCATAGTACTTGAAGTCAAATCTCCTCAAATCATAGCCAATACTTACTGCATCAAAAAGGGTTTTACAAGAACAAGGACCCAACTCTGAAGGGAAGATATTTTCCAATTCTTCTTTTGGTAAATATTTCTTAACCACTTTGAGTAATTTTCTGCATAATTCATCCATAATGAAGAAATCTAGAGCATACCTAGGCAGCTTTACTGGTTCACCTCATATCCCCCTACCTAGATGTAGGTGAAGTGAGGATATTGGATATAGTAACTAACATAGGTATTGACCAACTGACGTGCTCTATCTATTATTCTTTTAGCTAATGTACACATTATCTCAAAGCATAGCCTCTCGGTAAATACATCATGTACCCTCATGTAATATTCTAGTTCTTTTTTCTCCTTGTAGGATAGGGTAATATTCATAAATGTTAATATCATTAAACCATGGTTCACATGGAATTCCTACCCATTCTTTGGTACAAGCCAAGCATTAAATGAGGTATGAGGTCATGTAAAACTCTCTGCCACTCAAATGAGCCATTTTTAATTGATCCCTCATGGCTTCAACTATCACCTCTCTCAATCTAAATACTATTTTCCTTCCAATATAATTTGCACAAAGAAATACATCCTTTCAACAAAGATATGGTCTTGGGAAGCTCCTTTTACCCTATCCAACAACATAATGAGGTCTCTCACATAGGGTTTCATATGTTCCTTTGTGAGGGATTTTTGTAATCGGGACCAGCCTTTATGAAATTTGAGTAACCAGCTTCTGGCTATAACACTAGTTTTTACTGGTATTTTCATTGAACCTTACAATAGACAAAGATGGGGTAAATTCTGAGTAGGGCTTCTTAGGTATTTTAAACATGGAAGTGACAATATTTTTTTTCAACCAATAAAAGAATCCTTCCATCATCTTTTCAAATATATGGGTTCCTTATGTCATACTTGCTAATTCATTCTCTTATAATCTTTGGGCATATGATGGCAGGAGGAAACACAACGGCTTCAACCAAGCCACTTTCTACAATTTTCATCATTAAAGGCTCATCTTCTTAGGTTACTAGTTTTTCTTTAAATTCCTCCAAATCATATTCCATAAGGTGTGTATATCCTATCACTAGGCCTTCACAAACTAAACTAGTGGTATTACCAAATAAATGAAAGGCTTACTTCATAATGTCTGCAAGTTCACCTTAACCGAAGGCAAAATTTCTCCACAATACTATAAAAACTGTAAATTATGAACACAGGAAGGCTTCCAAAACTCACCTTGTAGATGAGAGGGTTTGAAAATCCTTGCACACAATCACTTTTACATGTGTCACTCTGCTTGAAATTAGTAAGTATTAATGATTTTTGGTGTTTTTCCACCTTAAGTACTCATAGCAAAGAAAATATTACCATTACTGGCCATATCGCTCAATTGTGTTTAATAATCATGATGTGATGTATTTTCAGCATGGGGTTTAATATCTTTCACATCATGACATCACCTTTTTCATTCATGATTACTTTGGCCCGCCAACTCATTTTTTATTACTCTGAAATGTACGGAGAATGCCTCGGGAAAGCCAATGCCTTAGTGAAATAATGAGAAATATTACCTTTTTGCAACATCATGAACCATTGTGAACCATCACAAAACTGCTTGAAGCCTTAGAAAAAGTGGTTCACTTGGGTTTATGTTCTCCTTCAACTTATCAAACTTTAAAATTGTAAACTTTATACCCAAGTGAGTTAATATCACCGACTAGTGGGACCAGCGACATGTAAACTTTGAACCTCATCAAACCTCATCAAACCCAAATGAACCCATTTGAGCTTGGTTTGAAGTGGTTCATTGTGGTTTCGAGTGGTTCAATAGTTCGAAGTGATTCACTTGGCTTTTACTGTAGACTCAATAAAATTTAAAGAGGAACAAGTACCAAGTGAGGAGTTGGGGACCATGAACTTTATTGGTTGTATAGACCATGGAGGAGTTAGACTTAGAGCAACGAACCATGATGAACTATATTGAACCACATTGAACTTAGTTGAGCTCTTAAAGGATAACACCTTATTAATATTATCGACATCAATTTCAAACATAGGGAGACTTTATAAATGAAAAGTGTACAATGGGGTACACAGGTGATAACATCATCTCTAATTGGGGACTGCATTTCGAAAGGAATACAGAGAACTTAGTATCGCTGGTTACACAAAGAATAGAAAACAAAAGGGTTCAAACTCACAACAAAACCAATCAACACACACATTGTACAAACAACATAATACTATGCACAACACAAGGGAAAACCTTCTTTAGAGTTTGAACAATTTTAGGTCTTGCCCATTATAGATTAATGGTAGGACCAACCCATCGAGATAGGAAATTTTAAAATAATTAGGACTTAATACCTAATGGACCTTAAAGGGTCCCCTCCAAAGAGAATGAAATTTCCCATGAGCACCCTTCGGTTCCTTCCTCCTATCCCATAGAAATACCTCACCCCCTTCCAGAAATCTATGAGGTCTCACTCTTTATCAAGAATATTTTTAACCCTGGCTTGATGCATCAAAATTCTATCGACCAATTATTCTATCTTCTTCAATTTTCATCAGATACATCACTCTCTTTTCCAATGAATTTTGGAACAAGTGGTCTTCTATAATACTTTTTAATCTTGTCGCGGTTAGTTCAAGGAGAAGAGACACCTAAGCTCTGATACCATAGACTAATTCAAATGATGCCATCTCAATAGCTCTCTTTAATATGATCTAGTCTTCCCATAGAGTTTAATACAAGCTCTTATGCCAATCTCTAGCATTGTTATTCACCAATTTATTCATAATGGATATCATATTCTTGTTGCTAAACTTCATCTATCCATTCCCTTATGGGTAGTAATATGAGGAATAGGATAGGATAATATCGTGATCATAAAAAAATATTATAAACTCCTGAGAAGAGAAGTACGTAGCATTGTCCGCCATGATCTTTTGGGGTACACCAAAGCATACTAAGATATGGTTCTTGAGAAAATCACACACGACTTTAGAGGTTGACTTCTTTACGGGTGTGTCTTCAACCCACTTAGTAAAGTATTGTATTTTGGTTAGGATATAAACATGTCATGCACTGGAAGGGGGTTGAAGTGGTCCAATAAAATCCAAGCCCCATTGTTTGAATGGATCTTCAATCACAAATGACCTTAAAGGTAAAGCCGCAAGATGAGGTCTCCTAGTTAATAGTTTTCACTTCTCACAATTGGCCACCCATCTATAGGTGTCTCAAAACATACCAGGCCAGTAAAACAAATTTCTAAGAAATTTGAATGTGGTCATCGTTGAGGAAAAAGGCCCACCACATGCCTCTTCATGATAGACCTTAAGAAATTTATGTTTTGTTCTTTGTCCACGCATCTCAAAAATGTATCATCCAATCCATTTTTGTACAAAACATCCTACCAAATCACATACTTGGCTTCTTTCAACTTCAAATTCCTTTTCTCTTTAGGCGAGAGGTGACTTGGACAAACTCTATAAGTTAAATAATGGGATACATCTGAGAACCATGGATCTTGGAGGCTAACTAATAAGATTGTGGGGAGTTCTTCATCTTGTTCAGCGGCATCTTCTAAAATTAACTGACACAAGCCTTGACCCTTGACTAGCTTGGTTGGTCAGATATCCAAATCATATTTTTGTACTCTGGACACCCACATTTCCCTTTTGTTCATGCCAATTTCATGTTGGGTTAGCACACTTTTGACTGTTGAGTCATATACATAAACTATAGAATGTGAGTACAAGATATAGTATCTAAATTGTTTGACTGCCTTTACCACTGTAAAATCATGTTTCTCGGTGAGGGAGTACTTGAGTTCATGTTTTTTAGCAGTATGATCATGAACGCAAATGGTCCTTCAATTCCTGTCTCATCCTTTTGCATCATAACACATGATATGGTGTGCTTTGATGAATAAGAGTACATAATAAAATCCTTCTTGAAGTTAGGGTTAATGAGAGTAGGGGCATTTGCAATTGCATTCTTTACTTCTTCAAAATATTTTTTCACATCCTCACTCTGTTTGAATGAATGTTTCTTACTCATCATACCAATCATATGCTTTGTAGTCTCATTGAAATCAGGGAAGAACCTCCTTATAAAATTGGTTTGGATGAAGAAATATTTAATTCCATGGTGGTTAGAAGAAAGAATTAACTGTTGGATATCTCAAACTCTCTTTGGGTCTATTATGATACCATGTTTACAGACTATATGCCTAAGCATCCTAGCTTCTATAACACAAAAAGTATAGTTTTTTGGGTTCAATGATATCTCATGTCTTTGTATCGTTGTAACACTACCCTTAAGTCTCTGAGATGGTTCATCACCCGTTGTAACATTGCCTCAGCATTAATTAGAATGAAGGGCATTCTATTATATACATAGGCTCCCCATGGCATGATAAATATCGTATTGTGGTGGTCCTGTTTGGCTACGCTGATTTGGTTGTATCCTGAAAAACCATCCAGCATTGAAATCATTTTAGACCTGGCCACGATTGGTAACACATGATCCATCATTGGTAAAGCATAATTATCCTTGAGACTTTCTTCGTTCAAATTTTAGAAATCTAAACAGATTCTAATTTTGTCATTTTTCTTGCGAACTGGTAAAATGTTGGCTATCCATGTAGAATGATGGATAGGGTAGATTATCATTGCCTTCAACATCTTCTCAACCTCCTTGTATATGACCTCTGAGACTTTAGGATTGTAATTCCTTAGTTTCTTTCCAAATGAGGTGACACCTAGATTCAGAGGGATGAGGTGTTGAAATCAACCATTTCAAAAATCATTTAGATCGTCGTAATTCCAAGAGAACACATATCGATATCCCTATAAGAGCTCACAAAAGATATGCTTTTATGTCAGGCTATAATCTTTGCCAATCAATACTTTCTTGGGTTCGGACTCATTCCCTATATTGATTTCTTCCTAGCCACCTTTATTTTCTGAACTCTGAATTCCTTTCTTGCCAATGTGTTCATCTCTCTAAGAGAAAAGTCATTCCAATGTAACTAGGCCTTTCATATTTTTTTAACCTTTTAGCTGTATTACTTCCTGATTAGTTTCAACCCCTGGATCAAAGCTTAACTCCTTACAGGCTACTTCAGAATCATTAAAGTAAGAGAAATAAAATGATTGAACATTCTTTAGAAAGTATTTATTATGGGAATCATTCTCAAATACTTGCCAATGTTTGATATTGTCCAGGATGCTAGGTATTTAAACCACTTCTCTCTTGTAATTCCTCTCCTTGAAGTCTGGATGGGGAAATAGGAGGGAAGTAGAAATAGATAGGGAATCTTCCCTTGAATTGTGGTCTCTAGGAATTGCTTGTATGGAGAAAGCATCAAAATATTCTAACTTGTCCCAAACTCTATTATGATAGTGCTTAAGCCATTCATTTTTAATGGTTAATAGTTTCCTCTCCTACTTGACTATCAACGCAATGTCCCCCTTTACCTTGAGTATCTTCACACTCTTTGCTTTATCTTCTTTCAGATCCAGCAGCAAGGCCTCATATTTGGTAGTATTATTAGTATTCTTAAAGTCTAATTTGAAGGAAAAGGGGAGTAGTCTCCTTGAGGTGAGATCAAAACTATCCCTCCTCTAGATCCTGAGTTAGAACAACTCTTGTCGAATTCCATGATCCAGGGATGATCACTTGCTAAGAAATGCTCAACTTATTTTTTCTCTTCTTCTCTAGGGAGGATGAGGTAATTGTCGAAGGTACACTCTTCATACAATATCTAAGCCTTAGGGTTGTCCAAAGGGAATACAGTTAACTTTCTCTTGGTTTCCATCTCAAGATTGACCTTATGTTTTCCACATGGGATAATGGCTTTAGACCAGTTCATTTTTATCTCTCTACCTAAATCTTTACAGAAGGTTCATCTTAGGAGCGTGTCATTACTGGCTAAGATTTCTGCTACAAGGATTGTCAACTTTAATCTCTTATTCAACTATGCTACTAAAACAGCCTACACATCTTTAACTTGTCCCATTAGAGAGATGTTCTTGCCATCCATAGACTAGCACCTCCTAAAGGTTTTGGTCAAGGTAAGGCCTAGTTCTTTCACTACGGAGGAAGGCATAATATTGTCAGATTCCCCTGAGTCAATTATATAGTTGCTAAGTTTGTGACCATTAATTAAAAATGACACATAAAATGCATTAGGATTTCTCTCAAGTGATTCAGATTATTCATTTAGAACATCAATGGATTCCTCATGTTCGTGTTGAATTGGTTCACTGAAGAGGAGAGGTAGCTCTAAGGTTAAAGTCTAATCTGTGACAAAATATTGACCACTAGATGATGTTTCAACTTGTTCACTTTTCACATACTTAACCAGTTATTCCAACTCCTTGATATTTAGTCTCAAATATTCAGTAGGAGAAATTTGAATAGTCGAAGACTTACAAAATTTGACTATATCAAAGGAAGAGGAAGAAGTTTCTTTTTGAAAAATTTTAACTTCTTGAGCCTTTGGAGTAACAAGTGAAGTTTTAACTAGAGGGTCCTTACCTTTCATCAGGGAGCTAGGGGACGCTGAAGTAGGCATGAACTTGACATTCTTTTGGTTTGAAGTGAGTACAACATAGGAGGGATCTTCTAAAGTGACCAGTATTTCACCTCCCCTTTCTGAATCTAATTCATACTCAAGGAAATGTATCCTAGAGTCATCAGGTCTCTCGAAATCGCTCTTGTGTTCCTTTATCTCTCTAAGAACATATTTCGTAGCTTCTATCCCAAGATACCTTAGCATATCAGAACAAGTTTCACCATTATGATCGGTGGTTAAATGAAATACACACATAGTCCCCCTTCCTTGTGGGGGTTCAATGGCTAACCTTTGATCCATGGGGGAAATTTGGGGGTTCCTCCCAGGGTGTTGTTGATAATATTGCCTTTTGCTAATATCCTGATAAGGTTTCTTGTGTGAAGTTCTCGCCTTCAAAAACTATCTCTTCAGAGTGATCACATCATTGACCAATCTTTGAACTATTGGATTAGATGAGGTGGAGGGATACACATTTGGCCTTTACACCTTTCACCATTTTCTGGTTGTTATGAGACCGTCTTCCAATTCAATAGCCAGTGCCTGTGAAACTGCTAGATCATCCACTCTTCCTCTTCTAAGGTGAAAATCGATGTCTAGAGGAATTGCGTTTAGGAAGAATCCCTTCTGATTTACCGCATTAGGCCTTTGCGCCACAGGGATCTTATGAATTGCCTTGTTAAATTTAGCCACAAACTTCCTCATGGGTTCATGGATTTCCTTTTTCAATTGAGTTAATTGAATTAGGAGTGAGTTTTCATCATCTACACTCTTGAACTAATCCTCAAAGTTTGTTCTCATATCATTCCAGTTAGTGATAGAAGCATTAGGAAGGTGGTGGAGCCAGTCCATTGTTGCTTATGTGAGGGTTTGAAAAAATAGTCTAACAATAACATCTTCAGTGGACACCGCCAACACTCTGCAAGCCACATTAAAGACATTCAGGTGATCATCTATTGAGGTTTTCCCATCTTCATTGAACTTGGTCAAGATATATGTGGCTCCTTTTGACAGAGCATGCAAGTTGTCTCCTAGGTTCAAGGGACCAACATTAGCTCCCCATGGTTGAGCTTGTACCATGGTTGGTAGACTGACATTCAAGGGTTGTAAGTTGATACGAAAAGGCCCTTGGGTCCCTAGCAAAATCAAAACCTAAAACACCGCAGGGGAGACATTAGTCTTTTTTGGTGAAGAAGGCTTGTAGATTGACTTGGATTTCTTCCTCCTTGTGGGGATTTGAGGTACAAAATGGAGTTTCCTAAGAGACTCAAACTCTTCATCAATAAAGCCTTTATTTATGTCTCCTTGTGTGTACCTTTAGTCAACCAGTTTATCGGTCTTTATTTATTTGATCTTGTATAGGGCCAAGGTTTTGTCTATTTCTCCTTGGAATATCAACAATCCTCTCTATGTAAACAACATTCTGACCAATGGGAGCCCTTCTCAAAAGTTCACCAAATTCTTCTTCTTCTTCCAAGGCTTTATTATCCTGATGATAATTCTGAGCATTATGTCTAAACCTCCAAGCTAATGTGTTCAAATATGAGATGATATCTTCTTGGGTATCCTGGAAACCGAGATTTGGTTATTCTCATGTGGTAAAACCATCTTGATGAACATCATAGGCTACTAGTTTTGATCTTTCTCATTTGCTTCCCTAGCAAAGTCGCCAAAATCTATTAGCTAACAGTTTTTTCCTTTAATACAATTTCTATACTGACTTTATCACCCTTTCTAAGAATAAATCTCCAAACAACAGTTGGGTAAGCATATAATACTTGCTTCCCTCTGAATTTTATTAAGGTGCAACTCCCTTTTAAGGTATTAAGTGAATAACCCCTAATCTACTTAAACGCATATACTTTTAACCAGAAAGTAAGGCCACTCACATTCATTCTTAGATGAGCAGTGTGTATGAAAATCAAATTGAGTATAATAATGACTATCAGAAAATCACAGTTTTTTGTACATGATTAATCTTAGAAATTTAGCTTATCAAAACAATTTGCATGTCAATATGTATCATTCCACATAAACTTGATATCAAATTAATCTATAGTGCAAATTAAACTATTCACACAAAAATAACCACTTCACAAGCATAAACATGCAGATTTAAACTACTTTTATAAATTTCAAAAATGCTTATGTTCACAGGTAGTCTTTCAAGTTTATATCTTCTAGAGGACATATCACAACAAAAATATAGTAAAGTTCCTCAACCAAAATTTTGAACCCTTCTAAAACATATATATAGTATACTCTAAACTAACCATAACCAATGAGGTTCAAACTGACCTCTGGATAGAGTTTAAAACAGCTTTAACAACTAACATAGATTATGATAGATATCCCCAGTCTTTTGCAAAGATTAAAAGAAATCTAAAAATGATTGCTATGAAGAAGGAATTGATCCTCGCTTTGTGGGTTGACCATGCTCTGGAGGAATGCCACTAGTGGTCTTCCAGTCCTTGTATACATTAACAAACTCTTAGATCGTCAGGACGTTAGGGTTTTGTGTGTGTAGAATCCGCAATTTCCAGGCCTCGAATCCCATTTTATCTTCGCCACCCTTTCCACTTGTCTTGGCAACTGGTCTACACAGAGGTACAACATGGATTCTACCCTATGAAATCAGTAGGGGTCGGATCCTTTCTTGTTTTCACCTACCCTACTTCATTTTCAAAAAATCTTACAACTGTAATACCCCAAAAATGGGCTATAAGTTCATTAACCTCCTACATCGACAAATCGAACAAAATCGACATCAAAGTCCTAACCTAAGGCACATCTAACATCATCGAATCATAATTGATTATCTTAAATTCTGCATCGGGGAATATTCCTAGTAATATTCTTAATTATCTTAATTATCTTTAATTTAATGATTATTTGGCGATAAATCACATTTATCCTAAGTTTGATTAATTGAATATTTTCATATTTAATTAATTAGATTTAATATTTGCCACTTAATTGTTTAATTAAATTTAATTCTATCTATTATTAATTGTATTATTTAATTTTGACAATAAATCAAAATTCCTATCTTTAATTGATTAAATTCTTATTTAATTAATTAAAGCATGTTGTCATTATTTAATAATATAATTTTTAATAAAAGTTTGAATAAATAGTTAATTAACCCATAAATTAATTATTTATTTACAAAAATCAGTTGAGTTGAGGATAAATCACTTTATTTATTCATTTAATTCTTAATTATTATGCATATTCAAAAGAAATAGTTAAACTCCAAATCAGAAAATCAAGGCAAGTTATTGACTTTTTTGGAACTCAACATCCTTTTAGAGTTCAAAAAGCTGATCTAAACTCTAATTTGAGTTAAAAAGCTATTTTTGCATGTTTTTGCATGATTTTGAGAATTAACTATCTTTCATGATCAGATAACTCAAAAATCAAGATGAGTTAATTTGAGTGATTTATGGCTTTTATTCATGCACCTCCAAAGCCCTGGATTTCTATAAATTAAGGCTTTAGCTCTTCACAAATCATCTCATATTTTTGCACAATCACGCTAGAGAATTGGAATTGAAGAATCAAAGCTCTTGTGAATCGACATCTTTGTGAGATCAATCTTATTTTTGCATTCATATTTCATATCATTCTTAGATAGTTTCATATCAAGTTTTTCATATAGATAGTATCATATCAGTTTTCATTCTTTATTGCATAGAAAATATCAAAAAAATAGCTTAATTGTATTCAATTTCATATCCATCTTTTGCATCCAAATCCTTTATTTAGGTGTCGTCTAGGTCACTGATCTCGATTACAATCTGAGAACACTAATCTCGCACCTATTAGAAGGCAGTAAATCGCTTGGTTAGATAGTTTTCAATTTTGCACGATTTTGATTATCACTAACCTCTAATGTTTTACTGAGTGTTGTGTCTACAGAATCAAGTACAATTTTCACACACACAACAATTGCATCCATGTCATGTTTTGTCTTGCCATCATGTCATACATAGGTGGCATTAATGTAGTGCATGTCATTGGCTAGGGTTTGGTTTAAGTCCTGCAATTCCTTCTCCATTTTTCCAGACTCGACTAGGGCTTCCATGAGCATGAAATTCTTCCAGTCTATATTTTTCTTTAACATGAACATTAGGCATTCATCTACTAGCTTTAGGGGCTTTTCTGTTAATAACTTGGCGACCTCGTACTTCAGGACCTCATAAATTTGTAGAGAGGTTGATATCCATTTCGATTCCTCTATCTCCCACGATTGTGCCTATGTCTATATTTCACCTGTTAGCATTGTAGTATCATCATACACCTTTCTAGAGTCACAAATAAATTTACTACCTTCTTTGAGTATCTTGTTAACCCATTCATCAAAAGCCTTTGCCAATCCTCTCCCCCTTTTTCTGGCTTGCAAGGTAGGTGGGATCAAAGGTTTGTGGAGCCTAAGCGAGAGGTTGATGGCCTATGTTGCTAAATGTGTCAATGTATTCTGCCATAGCCTTTATATTTTTCTTCAACTCCTTATCCTTGCGGTCTTTCTAGGACCGAGTTAGCATACATTTTGTCGACACCTCAAAGTGATGATTATCAGCCTTCTCTGTCAGTGACTCCTGAATCCATCTTTTCCATGCTATAGTCCTTGGTAGTAGGACTCTGAATTTCCTCTTCATTTTTTAGTATAGCGACCTCAGCATCCCATTTGTTAGTCTTAGAGTCAATGTCTAACCTAGCAATAGTCTTTAACTTCAAAGGTTTGGGATTTTTGGTTGTGTACTTGTTGACCATATCCCCTATGGGGATAGAAATAGGCACTATGTTGTGTTTATTATTCACCGAGGTCATTAACCATTGGGGAGTAGCATCCACTGTGGCTTTGACATCAGTAGACTTGTCAAGAATGGGTGTGGCCACAAGAGTTGATTTGTCTAAGTCCAGAATGTCATCCTTTAATTGCTTACAGTCCATCGTTGGCGAGCTAAGGCTCTGCTCTTCTTTCCCTTGTTCTAGGTCTCTTTTTCCAACTCCACATCCACTATTTTATCACTAGTCACTTCCTTCTGCTTCCTTGCCTTCATCCTAGATCTGGTTACTCATATTGTAGGATAGGTTGTCGTGGATGTTGAGGGCGATGTACAAGGGGTAGACCTCTTAAACTTAGATTTGTTGTTACCTACATCAGATATTGGAATATCGTCAACAAAACTAAGGACTTGATAAGAGGATTTAGAGATTCCTTCAGATATTTCAACATGTAAATTTTGAAGGTTCACTTCTTTCTTTACTTTCATCCATTTCTCAGTCCTTTGCACCACACCACATGTTCTCATTTGAATGTTTTCCTTTTCTGTTTCAACTAGTTGACCTCGAGTAGGGGCTGATTTTTCACCACTTCAAATTTTGGATCTATAATACATGAACCATCTTCTTATACCCCTTTGAAATTCATCTCGAGTCCCAAGGTCACAATTTGTGACATTTGAAGTTTGCTTCATTGTCTCTTCTTTACTCCAGCCTCGTCTAGATAGTCTTCCTAGAAGTCCTTAAAATGAGGTAGGGGGAAGAACTGATCTTCTAATTATAGACGTTGTCTAGTGAACCCTTTATTATCAAAACCATGTCTAGCTTCATAGTACTTGAAGTTAAATCTCCTCAAATCATAGCCAATACTTACTACATCAGAAAGGGGTTTACAAGAACAAGGACCCAACTCCAAAGGGAAAATGTTTTCCTATTCTTCTTCCAGTGAATATTTCTTGACCGCCTGGGTTAATTGTTTGCATAATTCAGCTAGAATGAAGCAATCTAGGGCATACATAGGCAGCTTTATTGGTTCACCCTCGTATCCCCCTATCTGGATGTAGATGAAGTGAGGATATTGGATATAGTAATTGCCATAGGTATTGACTAGCTTCTGTGCTTCGTCTGATATTCTTTTAGCTAATGTATCTATTATCTCAAAGCATAGCCTCTCGATAAATACATCATGTTCTCTCATGTAATCTTCTAGTGCTTTTTTTCCTTGTAGGATAGGGTAATATTCATAACTTTTAATATCATCAGACCATGATTCATGTGGAATTCCTACCCATTCTTTGGTACAAACCAAGCAGTAAGTGAGGTACGAGGTCATGTAAAAATCTCTGCCACTCAGATGATCTATTTTTAACTGATCCCTCATGGCTTTAGCTATCACCTCCCCTGAGTCTAAATATTGTTTTCCTTCCAATATGATTTGCACAAAAAAATACATCCATTCAACAAAGACAAGGGCTTGGAAAGCTCTCTTTACCCTATGCAACAACACAATAAGGTCTCTCACATAGGGTTTAATGGGTTCCTTCGTGAGGGATTTTGGTAATCGGGACCTGCCTTTTTGAAATTTGAGTTATCAGCTTCTGGCTATAACACTATGATTTTTACTGGCATTTTCGTTGAACCTTGCAATAGACAGAGACGAGGTAAATTCTGAGTAGGCCTTCTCAAGTATCTTAAACACAAAAGTGACAGTTTCTCTGTCGACCAATAACAAAATTCCTCCATCTTTTTGAATACATTGGTGCCTTACATCATACTTGCTAATACACTCTTTGATAAGCTCTGGGCATATGATGGCGGGAGGAAATGCAGCGGCTTCAACCAAGCCACTTTCTGTGTTTTCCATCATGAAAGGTTCATTTGCTTGGGTTACTAGTTTTTCTTTAAATTCCTCCAAATCATACTCCATAAGGTTTGTATCTCTTATCACAAGGCCTCCACAAACTAAACTAGCAGCATTACCAAACAAATGGAAGGCTAACTTCATAATGTCTATTAGTTCATTCCGTAATGAAAGGCTCATCTGCTTGGGGTACTAGTTTTTCTTTAAATTCCTCCAAACCATACTCCATAAGGTTTGTATCTCCTATCACAGGGCCTTCGCAAACTAAACTAGTGGCATTACCAAATAAATGGAAGGTTGACTTCATAATGTCTGCAAGTTCACCTTAACCAGAGGCAAAATTTCTCCACAATACCAGAAAAACTATAAATTATGAACGCAGGAAGGCTTCTGAAACTCACCTTGCAACTGAGAGCCTTTGAAAATCTCTGCACACAATCACTTTTACCTTCGTTGCTCTACTTGAAATTAGTAACTGTTAATGATTTTCGGTGTTCTGCTACCTTAAGTACTCGTAGAAAAGAAAATCTTACCATTAATGGCCATATCCCTCAACCGTGTCGAATAATCATGACGTGATGTCTTTGCAACATGGGATTTAATATCTATCACATCATGACATCACATTGCTCATTCATAGATTACTTTGGCCCACCAACTCACTTATTTTTTATTACTTCAAAATGTATGGAGATTGCCTCAGGAAAGCCCATGCCTTGTGAAATTCTAAGAAATATTACCCTTTTGTAACATCATGAACCATTGTGACATCATGAGCCATTGTGAACCATTACGAACCTGCTTGAAGCCTTAGAAAAAGTGGTTCATAGGGGTTCATGTTCTCCTTTGACTTACCAAACTTTTAAATTGCAAATTTTATACCCAAGTGAGTTAATATGACCAACTGGTGGGACCAGCGGCGTGCGAACTTTGAACCTCATCGAACCCATTTGAACTTGGTTCGAAGTGGTTCAATAGCTCGAAGTGATTCACTCGGCTTTTATTGCAAACTCGATAAAATTTTAAGAGGAACAAGAATCAAGTGAGTTGGCAACCATGGACTTTATTAGTTGTATAGACCATGGAGGACTTGGACTTAGAGCGACAAACCATGATGAACTATATTGAACCACATTGAACTTGACTAAACCCTTAAAGGAGAACACCTTATTAATATTATGGTCGTCGGTTTCACACACATGGAGACTTTATAAAAGGAAAACGTACGATGTGATACACAAGTTCTAACAAACAAGTTGGATTCAATAAAATATGTTCACATTCCAAATGCATCAACCTATAATGACTAACATTTCCATCAATATTAGGAATGTTTATAATTTGATGTGTCAATTTATTTGTATGTAACTTCTAATATGGCATGTTCCATAACCAAAAAATGTTAATAGTTGTTAATCAAACCACTTGCATAGAGTGTATCTCTACGTATAACAAGCATATAGAATTGTATAAAATTGATACACTCATTTAGACAATTAGGTACTATTAACTCTTTTACAATGCATAATGTTGATCTACAATTTATGAGATTATGATGAGGTAACAAGGAATTTAATACTATAGAGAATATAGTTTATAATCAAAGTACAAGATTGTCTAACTTGCCATTTGTGTGAACATTGAATTTGGTAATTATATAGGCATCCATGGTACATCACTAATTTGAAATTTATCCCTGTACTTACAACAAGAAGTAATCATACACAAATTCCAACCAAAAGGGATGGTTTCTATCCATAAAAAAATCATGATGGTCACCACTAAAAGAGACCATGATGACAATTGGAGATACAAATGTTTAGCTTTTACTGTTATCTCAAAAATTGTCTCAATTCATTATGAATAGATCACCACAATTCCCATTTATGTACTACTCAAACATAGAAATTGTGTCATGTTTGCAATTAGAAACATAAAAATCAACAATACAATTCACAATCTCTAAATTGGTACTTGATGAACATCCATTTACATGAAATTAATATCATTTTCTATTAAATGATTTATTCTTCTTGCTTATAATTATAATGCTCATTCTTATCTCTAAGATCATAACTATCAAAACAATTCTATTTATATGACATATTCATGCTAACTATAATAATATATTACTACAAAATTTATATACTCATGATATAAATAACAGAATAAGATTCATCGTTTTAAGAATAACTATCAAAACAAATCTATTTATATGACATTCATGCTAACAACTATAATAATATATTACTACAAAATTTATATACTCGTGATATAAATAACAGAATAAGATTCATCGCTTTAAGATGTCAAAACCTTACAATTTAAAACTTCATAAAGAAAACCAAACAAAACATACAATATGCTTCTCCAATTTAACTCTAAAATTTGTGCCAATGGACCAACAATAACACCTCTTGCAGTGCTTTTTTCTAGTAGGTAACCATCGACACATTGTTCAAAACGTCGAACCAATCAGCCTAAAGAAAGGTCTTCCAGCCTCACATCACAGAAAATGCTGCCAAGAAAAATGAAGACATAGCTCTCCCAGCCCCCTTTGGCATCCTTTGTCATGGCTTATATTTTAACACCCAAAAGCAGAAAGAAGCAAGCCAAAGAATTTGGCACTTCTGAAATATGGTTAAGGAACATCTACAGAAAACAAAATCAAGTTCAAAATTGCCAGAAACTAGGTAACATAATCAGAGGGGCAAAAATAAACATTGAAATAAAGATTTCTATAAAATATAGGTGCATATTCAAGTTGTCCTAAACAAACTTACATTGCTAGACATCCCAGTGATTACATGCATCTAAATGCTAGATAATCCCGGGTTTGGCACTGATTAGATCTCAAAGATCTGTAATGAACATTTGTTTGAAGCAATAAACAATGTTTCAACACCCCCCCTGATGATATCTCAGGTAGTCATGGTTGTTGTATATATGCATGGTTCTTCAAATTTAAGTCTAATATGATACGCAAAAGAATAATGGAAAACCCAAATTCAGGGGTCATGAAGACAAACGAAAAAGTACAATCAACTTTAAAACCTCCAGTGATCTTCCCATCAACCATAATTGTTCCCTCTTTTTATACACAGTACACACACATTTAGATTCAATCCCATCCCTTATGGATTGAACAAACCTATACTACAATATTTCAAGTAGACCTCTTAAAGTGACAGGGCTATCAGCTGGAGCAGCTACTTCTGTGGCAATTTTTAGGTCTTTTGTGAGCATTTCTACCACATTCCTCATGACAGGCCGACTTGACGAATCTCTCTGAATGCACAAGCGTGCAACCTCACAGACCGAATAGAGTTCAGCAAGTACTACATTATTTAGTGTCGGATCAATCAGTGCCACTGTCTGCTCCTTTATTTGCAAAAACTTTGATGCCTGCTTAGCCAGCAAATCATTTTTTTGTTATATGATTTATAGGATGTCCTTGCTAGCATTGGATCAGGCATCCTATTCAAAAACAAAGGAGGGGTTATAAGTAAATTGACATACCCATTCAACTAGCAATCCGGTTTCCTCACTAAATGGCATTCTCCCAGTTACAATTTCCAGCACTAGAATGCCAAAAGAATATACATCTCCTGCACGACTATAGACACCCTTGTGCACGGTTTCTGGATCTACAGAGGCGCCTGATCTTCTAACCAGTGCCAACTCTGAACTTGCTATAATCGGCACCTTCCCAATACCATTTATCTTCAAATAACAGACAACACAAAAAAAAAATCATGAGAGGTAGGTATTGCAATACAAAGAAATAATGTAAATCTCCGCACTTATATTGACTGAAAATGTAATGAACACCCTACTAAGAGCCATGTCTCTAACAATGCCCGTATAAATCTAACAGCATAAGAGTATTGTGTATGTCTTTTTTTTCACAACTTTTTGGATACACTCTGTGATTCATCATCATCAGAATGATAGAAAGTTTAACGAGAAGAATGATAATGGATTACAGAGGGTGATCTGCAACATCATGAAAAAGACATACACAACCTAAACCAGAAACAACAGTAATAACTACTCTGGATTGTGGAAATCTAATATTCTTAATAGCATAAGAGTACTAAAAATAGCCCATCCAAGATCTGTAGAATGGAGATAACGAATTAAAATTAATTTTATGACCCAATTTATGATGTAAATCACCTTTGCAGCATAATCTTCTGTTAGAAGAATATTACTTGATCGAAGGTCCCCGTGAATAACAGGGGGATCACAAGAATGATGTTGGTATGCTAAGCCATATGCTATTCCAGTGATAATTCTCATCCGCTGCTTCCATGTGAGACGTTCATTTCCTGTACATACTACAGACAATAGCTGGGCAATGAGTCAGTGTGTGCACTGAACAAATTAAGTCCTTAACTATGAAACTGTGCAGAGTACATTGCATAAACTAACCCTGAATTACAAAGATGATTACATATGCAGATGTCCAAGTTGCACACCATGTAAATTCTCAAAGAGTGATCCATTTGAAGCATACTGAAAGATGAGTATCCTGCATACAATAAATATAATAAGTCATCTCCATAATAGCTTGCAGGAACACGCTATGAAAAATTCAAATCAATAGGATTTATAAGGTAGTATTGCTTGCCTGCAACCACCATCCTCGCAACATCCAATTAGGTTCACCAAATGCTGATGACGAATGCGTGATAACAACTCCAACTGCTCCATGTCCCATTTCAGCCAAGAATTGAGGAACAAACCATTTTGTTAGCTATACATTTTCTATTAGAAGGCATGTGTGAATAACAAGATTGAAACGGAAGAGAATATTCAATTTCTATTGAAATGTTTCACCTTATTAAATTGTTAATGATACTAAATTGTACAAGCAGTTCAGATTAACATTTTCAATCAACGAGCCTATATTTGAAACTTGAAAACATCTAGCTCCAGGTAAAGGGTAAATTTTGTATGTAAAGAGAAGCGTAACTTTATGGTTTTGGTAGAGAAAAGCCCGGTTCACGATAGTACCATAGCTACCTACGGGGAGAAGCATTTTGTATGGTTGCCGGGAAATCCAGATTCAAGGACAGGGATCGCTGCAGTATTAACGTCTGCCTACTATTCAAATATAACATTTCTTTAGCCCTGGCCCCTATTCATAGACTCCTGTTCCCTGTTTCAAGTTCGATCCGTCTCTGTTCCTGATGGCTGATATAAATGCTCAAGAACATAATTGTAAGGTGGTTAGGTAAATCCTTTCTGGTCAGTCTATATAGTTTTGCTTAAGGTATTGATCATCAGATCTTGTAGCAAACAGGATGCTAATGAAGAGAAAGCAATCTAGGGGTTTCCCAAGTTACAAATTAGAGATTTCAATCTCGTACAATCTACATCATCCCCAACTCATATCAATTGCACTAACAGGGTAGGTGTTAGTGACTGTACTTTTTACCTACCAGGCAAGGTGTTAATGATCCAATAGTCTCAAATCTGTGCACCTGGCAAGAGGGTTTGCCCATGCTAGAAATGACAAGATAAAAACCTACCATCATCCTACTCTGACCTCAATATTATTCTGATGATTCTAAAATGTCAATAAAAAAATACACAATCGAATCCAGAAACAGTGTAAAGGTGTTAATGACCCAATAGTCTCAAATCTGCTCACCTGACAAGAGGGCTAAAAATGACAAAACACAAAAACCTGCCATCGTCCTACTCTGAGCTCTCTATTATTCTGATGATTCTAAAATGTCAATAAAAAAACACACAATCAAACCCAAAAACAGTGTAAAGGCATTAATGATCCAAAAGTCTCAAATCTGTGCACCTGGCAAGAGGGTTTGCTCCCTGGTATTAATGATCCAATAGTCTCAAATCTGTGCACCTGGCGGGTATGCTCCCTGCTCTAAAATGTCAAAATGACAAAACACAAAAACCTACCATCGTTCTACTCTGAGCTATCTATTATTCTGATGATTGTAAAATGTCAAAAAAACACAGCGTACAGAACAGCAAAAACTTAAGACAAAATATACAGAGGATAAAGAACGCCAAAACCTAGACAAAATATACCAAGCTAGGCGAAAGGAATTGTCCTATCTGCCACGGTAGATGAATGTACTATGTCAAACGTTTGCCCTACCTGCTAGAAATGACAAATCACACCAAGCCAGTTAAAAGGAATTGTCCTGTTTAAAAAAAGGAATTGTCCTAGTTGTCATGGTAGACGATTGTAATATGACAAAGATTGCCCTAGCTGCTACATATGGCAATACACACCAAGCCAGGCGAAATGGATAGTCCTATTTACCATGGTGGATGAGTGTAATATGTCAGATGCTTACCCCAACTACTAGAAATGACAAAACACACAAAGGCAGGCTAAAGGAATTGTCCTATTTGCCAAAGTAGACGAGTGTAACATCTCAAACACAATATGAGATACTGCCTTCTAAGTAACCCTCATAAAGTTCATTCCAAACCCTCGAATCTGTTTTGCAGAATAAGCCTTATAGATCTCAGTGCAAAGAAAGCCTTTTCTTAACATTTGTCATCAAGTTTTATGCATATCATTGAATGACCATGAATTTAATTACAAAAATGTAGAAACCTTACATTTATCTCAGATCTCATTGAACAAATGAGAAGTATTAAATAAGCACCTGAAAGCGAGAACGAGCTTCAACATCAGAAGAGTGCGCTACATCACTTTTGGGCACCTTGATTGCTATCTCCGTGCCATTTGGCAATATTCCTTTAAACACAACATTGGTTGTCCCTTCTCCTACTTTATTACTAAACTCCTCGCTATATTTTTGAATTTCTTTCAAAGTAAATGCTTTTCTATCTGCATAAACAGGAACACGTCCAATAAATAAAAGCACAGGCAAATACCTCTGGTGACCAATATGAATAACATTCTCTCTATAACCAGGCTACTACGTAAGTAGCAGTATAAAAGACAAAAATGCGGTTCATTTTACCTCTTGGGCCATTTTTGGGTTTAGTTGTTCCGCTTTCTTCATTGGATAGTAAGTGCTTTGCAACCAAAAGAGAGATGTGAATAACCAGTAAGAGAAGAAGAGCCATAGCAATAAGAGAACCGCCGCCTATCAAACCAAGCATCCATGAATCCATACTGTCATGTGGGAAATTATGAGTCCATCAAGACTCGTAAATCAAAAAAATTTGAAAACCCACAAATCCATTAGTGATGTAGGCAATTAACAACCCATCAAAACCCATAAGTCAGAAATTGTCGAATGCCTGTGGATCCATGCTGTTATGTGGGCAGAATAGAAAACATCAAAAATAAAAATTCAAAGATTGTTGAATACCCATGAATCTTACTGTCACGTGGCCAATGGAAAACTCATCAAAATTCATAAAATCAAATATTGTTGGATGGCTTTGGTGGGTGTTTTTCTCTTGATTTCGAAGGAAAGGAAAAGTCTTAGCCCAAGTTTTACGACAAAACAAGGAGATAAAAACCATCAAAAATGAAAAATCAAAGATCGTTGAATACCCATGAATCCGTCAGATGGGCATTGGAGAAATCAACAAATCTTAGAAATCAAAGATTGTAGAATGGCTCGTTGGGTGGTTTATTTGCCAAACTCTTCGTCTTGATTCCAAAGGAAAGGAAAAGTGTTTGACTGTCGCGTAGGCGATCCCAAGTCGAGAAGACACTCAATAAGGGGATGATGGCAACAGATAACATGTGCTCTGTAAGTTGAAAAAGAGTAAAGTAAGCTGAGTGTGACAATGGATAGCGCTTCAAGCCATAGGAAAAGTAGAAGACCTTGTGGGGTAGCCCAATGCTTTCCTCCATAAACAATGTTTTTGCTTCTGGTTACCTGTACTACAGAAGTCACAACTAACTATTAAAACTGCACTCCCCATTCAACAACCTTACCTACCCAATTCTATTTATTTTATGCAGCCCTAATCCTTTCGTCACAATTTCCAAAGGGCCCTCTTCATTATCCCCATGCACTTGTCCCCTTCTCACTCAATTCCATATCATGTTTTGACGTACCAGACCTTTTACTTCTTGAAGACGAAGCAATGTATTTGTTGTCTTGTCCAACTCAGAATGTCTAGGCATCTCGGGGCCTAAATCTGACAGTTTATCCTACCTTTCAAATATTTTAAAAACATTTATATTCATTCAAACTCTTCTTTATTTATGGAGGATTTTTTATTTAATTTATAAAGTCATTTTTAGATGAAGGTTAAGAGTAGGCTGAATTAAGGGTATCTATTCCATCAAGTTTGTCTAGAGTACCATTTCAATCTCATTCTTTATTATGTTGAATATTTGCATTCAGCAATACTTATCCTTGGTGTCTCTTTCAGAATCTTTCAACTTCACTCGGAGACCAATGACCTATTGACCAAACTTATTTTTCAATTAAAGGATATGTGGTAGTCACAGAAGAAGAAAGTGGACTAGGAACGATGTTGAGGTATTATTATATAGCTTTTTTTTTAGGAAATTATCTTAAACTTTGAACATTTATTCATAATGTTTAACAAATGTTTGAAGAATATCATAGAGTTTTTGAGCAATTATATCCATTTGGTCATTCTTAATATGTTTCATACATTTGGAAATGCATGTTGAGCACAAAAGGTTTGAAAAATATCTTAAGAAGTGTTGATCAACTAGGCAATGAGAATCTTTGATCTCTAAGTATATTGGCGGATATTGGCTTCTAAATAGGTTAGTGTTGATCATACTCCTCGAGATAATATTGTAATGCCTCAAAAATAGGCTTCAGTTTCGTTAACCTCCTACATCGACAAATCGATCGAAATTGAAATAAAAGTCCTAACCTAAGGCACATCTGCACATCAAATTATCGAAACCCTAGTCGATTTCATCTCAATTCTGCATCAAGGAATATTTCTAAATATTACTAATTTATCCTAATATCTTTAATTAAATATTATTTGGTGATAAATGATATTATTTTATTTATCTTAGGTACGATTAATTGAATATGATAAATATTTGATTAATTGAACTCAATTCTACCACTTAATTAATTTAATTGAATTCAATTATATTTATTCCTAATTAATATTATTTTTATTTGACAATAAATTGAATTCCTACGAATAATTGATTAAATCAAGTTGTCAAATTTAATGATATAATTTTGGAATAAAGTTTGATTTAATAATTGATTAACCCATAAATCAGTTATTTTAATTCAAAAATCAGTTAAGTTAAGAGCAAAACATGTGAAAATATAAAATTAATTCATAAGTATCCATGCACATTCTAAAAAATAGTTAAACTTCAAATCAATAAATCAATTCAATTTGTTAACTTTTGGACTCAACATCTGATTTTGAGTTAAAAGTGAACTAAAGCTTATGATTTGAGTTTAAAAGCTAATTTTGCATGATTTTGTGAGTTAACTCTTTCTGATTTTTTTTGATATCTCAACAATCAATTTGAGTTGATCAGGGAGAGATTTTTGGTTTTCCATGAGTTCTCGAAATCCTGGATTTCTATATAAATGAGGCTCAATCCTTTACAAACGATCCTTCGACCATGAATTTGGAGAATCAAGCTTGTGCGATCAAGATGTCTTCATACAAAAACTTTGCTACTTTTGCATCTCATATTTCCTAAAGGACTTAGATAGTCTGTGCAAACCAGTATGTAGGATTTTCCATTTGATAGTGGATCTATTGGACCAATGAAATCCATGCCCCATTTATCAAATGGTGTTACCACCACATGTGGGTTTAATGACATCTCATCTAATTTAGTAGGTTGACCCATTCTTTGACATTTATCACACTTTCTTGTGTAGCTGGTTGCATCCTTATGAAGTGTTGGCCAATAGTATCCTATTGTCAGGATTTTTAGTGTTGTTCTTTTGGCTGCGAAGTGTCCACCACATGGCTCATCATGGAAGGTGTGGAGAATATCATATGTTTCATCCTCTCGGACACACCTTCTCATGATTTGATCAAGACCAGTATAAAATAGTTTGTTGTCTATCCAAGAGAACTGGAAACTCTTTTCAACAAGAATTCATCTATCTTTTGGAGAGAAGTGTGGTAGTATTTTGTGAGTAGCAAGATAGTTGGTGATATCAGCATACCATGGATTCTTGACATTGATATGAAACAAGTGTTCATCAAGAAAAGTGTCATCAACTATAGTAGTATCTTTGTTGGTACTTTGAATTCTTGATAAGTAGTCAGCTACTACATTTTCCTTTCCTGGCTTGTCAACTATGGTTATATCAAATTCTTGCAATAGAAGAAGTCATCTTGCTAACCTGCCTATGATAGCAAGTTTGTTAATTAGGTACTTGATTGCTGCATGGTAAGTATGAACAAAGATGGGATAACCTGTCATATAATGATAGAATTTGTTTAAGGCATAGACTACAGCCAGCAATTCTTTTTCAGTTACTATGTAGTTTAGCTCTGGTCCATGCAGGCTTTTGCTGATATAGTAAATTGCATTTTCAAGTTTACTAGGTTTTTGTCCTAGCACAACACCTATTCCATAGTCTGAAGCATTTGTATGGATGTGGAATGGGAGAGACCAATTTGGTCCTCTAAGGATTGGTGCAGTTGTCAAAAGTGACTTGAGCTGCATGAAGAATTCATCACAAGCTGATGTCCATGTAAACTCATCTTCTTTGGTGAGCAGGGTATGTAGAGGACTAGCTATCTTACTAAAGTTCTAAATAAAACACCTATAATAGCCAACATGTCAAGTAAAAAGGATCTTACATCTTTTTGCTTAGTGGGTGTGGGTAGTGTAAGGATTACCTCTATTTTTGTTGGGTCTACTTGGATTCCTATTGCTGAAATGAAATGTCCTAGTACAACACCTTCCTGCATCAACATGAAACATTTCTCACTGTTAAGAGAGAGATTGTGTTCATTGCATCTTTTCAGCACCTTTTCAAGATTCTACATTTCTTCTTCAAAAGTGACCCCAAATACAATAAAATCATCCATGTATATTTCCATGCAATCATGTGAAATGTCAGCAAAAATACTTATCACGGCTCTTTGAAATGTTGTTGGAGCATTACACAATCCAAATAGTAGGACAAAATATTCATAAGTGCCCCAGGGACATGTGAATGTTGTCTTTTCCTAGTCCTCTGGTGCAATAGTAATCTAATTATATCCACTATATCCATCAAGAAATGAAAAATACTTTTTAGCAGCTAAAGTATCAAGTACTTGATCAATGAAAGGTAAGGGGAAATGATCTTTCTTTGTAGCTTTATTCAATTCCCTAAAATCTACACAAATTCTCCATTTACCCCCTTTCTTAGGTAATATGACCAAGGGTGATACCCATTTGCTATCAAAGATTGGATATATGAAACCAACATCTAGAAGCTTTTGCAACTCTGTTTTAACTATTTCTCTTAAGGCTGGATTAATTCTTCTCTGAGGTTGGCGGAGTGGTAGACTTCCTTCATTGATATATATCCTATGAGTACAAATTGTTGGAAAGTTGTCTGTACTAAGGTATATGAATAGATATAGTGTTGTCATTATGGCAACAAAGTCATATAGCAATTTGGAGTCAGTGCACTTGATGTAAAGATCAGAATTTGGTTAAGTGCTTAAGACTGGACAGTATACAGAGTTCTTGCAGCTCAGAGCATCAGTGCACATGCATACGGATGAATTATGGTATGCGCCCTAGAAGTTAAGTTGGTTAGACTATATTCTTTCTTATTCTATGAGCGCATGATCAGATGTGCAAGGATGAGAAAGTTACAGTCAGTTGAAGTTGCACAACCAGTGTGTGCTAGCAGAGAACAGAGCATGGAGTCAACAGTTAGTATTTTGGTTTGCGGTTATAATGTAATGTTGTAAAGGCTATGCACCCATTGTATTTAGGTTGCCGACATGTTTATATATATAATTGTAAGCACGCTTAAGCCAATTCATTTTGAAGTGTTGTTTGTAATTAGTTATAGGGCCGACCTAATTGAGTATTTTGTATGAGCATATAAATATAAGATGCACCCATTGTATTCGATATGGAAGTTGATAGAGAGTTGTAATAAGCAGAACAAAAGTGTGCGAAGACACTAGAAGATGTATTAGAGCTTTGCTAGAGGTCAAAGCATCAGCACATCAAAGGAATTGATCTGACAAGCAGTGTCACAGTGACAGTTCATCCTGCAAATATAGTGTGTATCTGAGATTAGAAGGTTGTAGCCTTTACCACTTGAGCAGTGAGCTCTTGGATAGTGTGTCCTCTCCCCTAACAGGGACTATTGTAAAAGACTCCTAAAAGGGTCTAACCCTTAACAAGGTCTATTGTACTTAAAGCATTGTAAAGCTACTCCTAACAGGGTAAAGGATCTTCTAACAAGGATCACAAAACACTAGTGCAGAATATTAGTGGGTGTCAATTCCCACCGGGGTTTTTACCTATTTGGGTTTCCCCATAATCATATTGGTGTCATGTGTTGATTTCATGTTTCATATTTATGTGAATGTTTATTTCAGTACTTAAGCAATTATGTTCAGCATAAACATTAAAGTGAAAAGTTAAAATATAGTGAACATTGATTCAACCCCCCCCCCCTCTCAGTGTTCCCATTCCTAACAATTGGTATCAGAGCTCTGGTCCTCAGCATAAAATTTTAACCACTTAAGGAGATCATGGACAAAGTAGAAATGAAACATCTGAAAAGAAATCTTGAAGCTGCTCTTGAAGACCTAGACAAGTTAGAAAGAGGATCTGAAGAACTAAAGGATAAACTCAATGATGCTCAACTAGTCATAAAAAAGATAAGGAAAGATTTGAAAGAATGCTCTACCAGTGATCTAGGGACAATGGTCAAGAAGCTGAATGAAGAAAATAAATCCTTAAAAGAACAACTTGAAGAGTTTGATGATAAGCTGACTAATAATCAGAAAGTCTATGATGAACAGATCAAAGAGAACCTTCAGCTGAATGAAGAACTAAGGCAAGAAAACATGGAAATATTGGAGCTAAGAAATAGCAAAGAAAGCTTGGAGTCTGAATTGAAAGCAGCAAAGAATCATATTGACAAGTTACACACCAGTTCTAATTTAATAGAATCTCAGTTGTATGCAAGGAGAGCCAAAGGAGACACTAGTTGTATTGGATACAATGAAGCACAAAATCAGATTGACAATATGCGAGCAATAAAGGATTCACAAAAGGACTCTACTAATGCTAAGGAGACTGAAGATCAAACCAAAGATAATGGCAGACCACCTAAGAATGAGCACAATCAAGTAGAACCCACTTGTTTTTCATGTAACAAGCATGGACACATTGCGAGGAACTGTACAGACGTAAGACCTTTTAATGGTTATTGTTATTCATGCAATAAATTTGGTCATAAAGCTATGAATTGCAATACTAATAAGAAGAATAGGATTCAGTAAGATCACAGAAATCAGAATCAGACAAATGTAAGAAGTTCTCATAATGTTACATGCCAAATATGTAACTACAATGGTCACACAACAAAACAATGCAGAATGGTGACTCATGTCAATGCACCGAGGAATATAAGACCTCCAGTCATTTGTCACTCTTGTAACAAGGCTGGACATATCTCAAGGTTTTGTAGATCAAGGACGCAAGGTCAGGGAAGCCCTAAAAAGGCCAAAGAACCAGTTTTGGATCCTATAGGAGAAGTTAATTTTGTCAAAGCCTCAAATGACATGAGCATGATTTGGTCAAAGAAAAAGAAGGACAAGACTGATGAGAATGTATTGGATGCATCCGTAGTGGACACACCCTCTACATCTGGATGAATGGCCCTCAGGGTCATAGGGGGAGCAAATTTAGCTCTAGACCCCTGCATGGCTGGTATACTCATCCTCAGAGTATGCACCTTTGGACTTAAGCTTTTGGAGTATAAAGGTACCTATGTGCAAGAGCGCACATGTTGATTGTGAATAGAACTCAAGTTGGAAATTTTGAAGTGACAGCCTAGTTTACGCGATTTGCATTAATGGCGAAATTTTCACTTTAAAGTACAAAGAAAGTTATTTGATTGCTCATTACATTCAAATCCAGAGCGATAGGAGAGCAGAAAGAGCCTTGGAAGTTGTTGTGAATACTTAGAGATTGATTTATCAGAGATTTGTAGTAATTATCAATGCATTTGGTCAGTTGCAAAAACCCTATATTGACGTGCCGATTCAGAAGTCTTCGGATCATCCTGGAGATCAGTTGGAAAGTGATTAAACAAGTCATGGCTACTCCCATAGTTTTTGATGTTGCTGAGAAGAAGAGATATGTATTCAAGAAACATCCTTTCAAGTCAACCCGAGATGATTTAGAGGGAGTTTTCTCCCACACGCCTATGGGTGTTATGCATGTGGAAGATATTAGGGCTTACATCTATTGCAAGAAAGACTAGTAGGGTTGGATAGGTTAAGGGCACACATGGACACCATGTTGAAACCAGACAAAACATTCATGGATGAATATGTCAAATGGAATGACCACCCTATTATTGAGTATGCTACGACATATGAATTCTATGAGACTGAATGGATAAAGATTTTATTGAGCAGAATTCATGATGATTTTTTTTGGATTGGTGATGTGCCAGTAAGAATCACCAGTGACTTGATTCATGAGATGATAGGCCTTTCAAGGATTGGCATCATCCTTCCTATGGGCAAGGATGTCAGAAAGATGGTTGAGCAAACATGTAAGTCTAGGAGTGATAGGCACGACATGACAATAGATCCTAATGAACCTAGGTGGGGAACATATGAGGAGAAAACCAAAGAAGTAGATGCTAAACTTAACAAAGCAGCAACAAAAAGAAAGGTTTCTAAAGTCACATTAGAGATCTTAAGGATTCATGGTGTATCTCAAGAACATCTTGATAAAGCAAGAGATAAAAAGATTGCTTTGGAATTGAAGAGCGCAAATGCAACTAAGGCAGAATCACATGACCCCAAGATGAAGAAGATAAAAATTGAAAAAGATGATAGTCAGAAGGGTAAAGAAGATGATACTTCTTCTATGCCCAAGGTAACCATTGACCTTACTGCTCCTTCTGAGTATAAGGAAATGCCAAAGAGGAAGAAGAGGTTGGCACCAGTCATCCATCCTCGTGAGTCACAAGAAATAGAAGGAACACTCAAGGACCTCCTGAAGTAAGCTTCAAACCCAGTCTCAGCATGCTAAGTGTCAAAATAGTTGATGAGGGAAGAATTGACCAAGTAGGGAAATTTTATGACAAGTAAAATGAAATAGACAAATCTGAGATTCATGGTATGTTGGTCAAGCACATGCTAAAGTTCAAGAAAATAGTCTTGGAACTTAAAACAATGATTCCTGACAAGGTATGGAATATCCTTGAATTCCAAAAGAGATAGGCTATTGAGGAAGATCTGCGGATAAGGGAAAATATTCTTGATGATACCCTTCCTATATGTGAGCTAGAAGAGAAGAAATTGCTGTTAGATTTGGTGAAGCCTCACCTTAGAACAAAGACAAGGACTCTAAACATAATGGATAAGAATTATGAGCTAATTGCAAAAGAGATAGAGAAAGCCTTTGAGAAGGTATTCATGAACAGAAACATGTATCCACCTACTGTGCCCATAGCTAATGTACCCATAAAGGCTACCAAAGAGTTAGAGACCATCAAGGAACAATCTACAGGTCCTCAGGATTCAGCGCCTGTAGTGGAAGTAAAAACAGAGTCAGATAAGTCTCCGCCCATGTCAAAATCACTCAAGGATAGCACCATTATCATTGATAATGTGGAGATAGCCATGGTAGCCACTAACACAGAATTGGACAAGTTTGAGGAAGCTTTTGTGAGCACACAAGAAGCTGAGAGTTTATGCAGCAGCACACCTCCCACTCATCATGAAGAGGTATTGATTGGAAATATAACAGATGATAAAGAAGAAGAGAAAATGGAAGAGGAAGAAAAGAAAGAAGAAGAAGAAGAAGAAAAAGAACAAGAGAAAGATGAAACTTCTATTGAACTAACCAAGGTAAAACTAGAAGTGATGGATAGCACTCCCATCACTCCCTCCTCAGCATTGTTGTCAAGTTTGACACCTGACACATCCAGTTTGGACTCATGGAGAGAAGAAGACCTAATTAAGTTCAGCGTCCTAGCTATGGAGAAGGAAAAGGAGAAACAAATAATGAGAAACCCTCTCCTTATGGAATCAGTGAACATACTAAATAGTTTGTTACCTACAGACAAGAAAGTGTCTAAGGTAAACTCTGTTGATGATGTAAGTATAATCATTTCTCAGTTCAAAAGTAATTTCTCAAGCCTTGAAGAATCTACATCCAAAGTTGCAGAAGATAAGTACCTGAAGAAGAGATTGAATGAGTTGATGAGCAACTTTGCACTAGATCTGAATTCACTCAAGACAGGACAAGCATCCTTAAAAGAATTTTCTGATCAAGGAAGGAAATTCATTGCAGACTACATGGATCAAGATAAGCTATTGATGCCCATCTTAAGAAAATACAAGAGGCAGAAGCTATGATTGAGCAGGTGAAGAGTTTAGTGAAAGACACATCCACTAATGTAAACATGTGCAACAATGTCTACCAAGGTCAGTTGGACAAAATAGAGAAGGCAGAGAAAGAGATGGCAAAGATAAGGTCTAGAAAAACTCAGTTGAGGAATGCTCTTGCGCCCCCACTAGACATTCTCCATCAAAACATAAAGGAGATTGATGCCACCATGATAACCTATGATCAAGGCCCAAGCATAGATTTGAAGAAGATGGAGAAGCTTCAAAATGCTTTATGCGCCCATCTCCAGATAGTTAACTCCTTGATAACTTTTTGGAAGAAGGAGATCTAGAACCTTAAGATAGCATATCCGGATGTTTTTCGTATGTGTAGATATAGTTTTTTGGTACACCTTTGTCATTAATGTCAAAGGGGGATTTGTGTATAGAATATGGAGTATAATATGTATAGGGAGATATAAGATTATGTATATGAAATGTATAGAAGACAAAAGTTTTTTGTGTTAAAGGACAGTTAGCAACTTGACCATATTCTTTTGTTGCCATCAATGACAAAGTGGGAGATTGTTGGAAAGTTGTCTATACTAAGGTATATGACTAGATATAGTGTTTTCATTATGGCAACAAAGTCATATAGCAGTTTGGAGTCAGCGCACTTGATGTAAAGATTAGAATTTGGTTAAGTGTTTAAGATTGGACAGTATACAAAGTTCCTGCAGCTCAAAGCATTAGCGCACGTGCGTACAAATGAATTATGGTATGCACCCTAGAAGTTAAGTTGGTTAGACTATATTATTTCTTAGTTTATGAGCACATGATCAAATGTGCAAGGATGAGAAAGTTACAGTCAGTTGAAGTTGCATAGCCACTGTGTGCCAGCAGAGAATAGAGCATGGAGCTGACAGTTAGTATTTTGGTTTGTGGTTATAATGTAATGTTGTAAAGGCTATGTGCCCATTGTATTTAGGTTTTTGACATGTTTATATGTATAATTGTAAGCACGCTTAAGCTAATTCATTTGGAAGCATTGTTTGTAATTAGTTATAGGGCTGACCTAATTAAGTATTTTGTATGAGCATATAAATATAAGATGTGCCCATTGTATTCAGTATGGAAGTTGATAGAGAGTTGTAATAAGCAGAACAAAAGTGTGTGAAGACACTAGAAGATGTATTAGAGCTTTGCTAGAGATCAAAGTATCAGCACATCAAAGGAACTGATCTGACAAGCAGTGTCACAGTGACAGTTCATCCTATAGATATAGTGTGTATCTAAGATCAGAAGGTTGTAGCCTTCACCACTTGAACAGTGAGCTCTTGGATAGTGCATCCTCTCCCCTAACAAGGACTATTGTAAAAGACTCCTAACAGGGTCTGACCCTTAACAAGGTCTACTGTACTTAAAGCATTGTAAAGCTACTCCTAACAGGGTAAAGGATCTTCTAACAAGGATCACAAAATACTAGTGCAGAATATTAGTGGGTGTCAATTCCCACCAGGGTTTTTATCTATTTGGGTTTCCCCATAATCATTGGTGTCATGTGTTGATTTCATGTTTCATGTTTATGTGAATGTTTATTTCAGTACTTAAGCATTTATGTTCAGCATAAACATTAAAGTGAAAAGTTAAAATACAATGAACATTGATTCACCCCCCCCCCCCTCTCAGTGTTCCCATTCCTAACACAAAGTGCAGGGATTAGTCCTTTCATATCCCCATAATGCCATGCAAAGGCATTTTCATGTGTTTTTAGGAGTTTGGTTAGTTTCTCTAACTTCTGTGAGCACAATTTGTTATTAACATTAAGAGTATGACCTGGGGAAATCTCTACAGTAGTAGTGAGATTAAGCATAGATATTTCAAGAATAGGACTGGTATTTACTTTATAGGGTAGTAATTGATGGATAATATCGAGTTCTGATGGCAGAACACAATCCTCAAAGTGGTCTTCATAGGTAGACAATTCCAACATAGAGCTCTCTGAAATGTCTTTTATCACAACATAAGTATTAGTAAGGATGTTCTGAATCACTGCATCTTCCTCTTGCAACTTCAGAAAGGACTGCCTATGTAAAATCATAAGTTGAGCCATAGAGTTTAACTCTTCTCCCTCTTCATCTCCTAAATCAGGCCATATAGGTGTACTTAAATCTGGTTGAGGTTGAGTTGGAGGATATAGTGCTAGCTGCTTAATGGCTTGTCCATCGAAATTGTCATGTTCCCTGATCTACAACTAATGTTTGCATCAGTTGTTGCTAACCATGGACATCCTAGAATAATAAGGTAACTAGCAAGATTGACCTTGGGTGATAAAATCATGAAATCAATAGGATATTCCCAAGAGTCTAAGGTAACTATTATGTCCTCTATCATTCCATCAGGGGTAACAGTAGAACTATCTGCAAGTTGCAGGATTGTTGGAGTAGTTCGCAACCCTTCTATACTTAGTTTATGCATAGTATCTTTAGTTATAACATTAATGATAGCACCTAAGTCTATTAAGGCATTTTTCACAGGCTGGCCATTAATAATGATATTGACAACTGGACTCCCAGGATCTGAATACTTTGGAATTACAAGCTTTCCCAACATAATATCAGCTAACTGTCCTATCACATGAACTATTTTAGGATCCTTTTTCTTTCATCCAAGATTTTTGAGACAAGCCTCCTTAATTACTTTTCTATAAATTGGAACATCTCTAATGGCTTAAAACAAGGGAATCTGGACATGCATGCTTTTTAACTGATCCAAAATATCAAATGGTTTCTCTTCTTTAAGTATGGGTTTGTCCAATGTGAGCCTTTGTGGAAAAGGAGGTTTTACTGAAGTCTGAGCATTGGCTAGATTGGAAACATTGGTTGGGGAAGCTGTAGTTGGTAAGGCATCATCTGGAAGTGGTACTGATGCTGAAAGAAGATCTAGTACTTCTGTAATAAGAGGAGGTTCAAGTGTAGGCAGTGTAGTACCCGATCTTAAGTGTATGGCAGCAATTTCAAGTGTATATGAAAGGTATTATTGAGCATCAGTAGCAAACATTTGTTGTTGCTGGTGTTGATTATTTGGATTGGGTTGTGGCTGAGCTAGTAACCGTGTCTGCTTTGTGGGACCTGTGTTTGTAGGAGGCGGCATAATTGCAGGTGGATTCATTGAAGGTGGAAAATGTGGATATCTTGGATTTAGGTTATGCCATTACTGAGGTCCTCTCCACTGGTTAGTGGGTTGCCAATTTCATTGTGGTGATTTCCATTGGTTTGGAGCTTGTGGCCATTAGGGTTGTTGTTGGTTAAACCACTGGTTCGATTGATTACTGGGTGAAGCATTATTCCAAGCAGATTGAGTATACTGAGGAAGGTTTTGGACATTTTAGTTTTTCCATTGATTATTATAAGGATTGGAAACTTGTAAAGGGTCTTGAGGCATACCTTTTCTCATGGCCCTTGGCTGACATTGAGAAACAAAGAATACTTACTCATCCTCTCCTTCTATCTTCAAATACTCAGTTGGAAGGTGTTGATTTTCTAAATTCGCAATCAGCTTGCATTGACACTCCTTCTGCTTGTGACAATGAGGGCAGTATTCATCTAGTTGTACTTTTGCTTCTACATGCTTCTTCTTTGCAATCATGGTGTCAAGGTGTGTAGCAACATCATTAATGATATCCTGCTTGAAGTCTGACAATAGGTTGGAGATCTCTAAATTGGAAATACCATAACTACTTCCTTTTACTAGTGTTGGATGAAATCCTCTACCCTTTTTCACTGTCGCCCTGGAATAATTCAATCAAATCTTCTTGAGATCATCCCAAGAGGATTGTGATATATCACCTCTAGCCATAAGGTCTAATGCTTCCAAGCAGTTATCATTCACTCCCCTTAAAAAGATTAGCTTTTTTGAATCCTCCTGCAACGCATGTTGAGGATTCTTCTACAAATTGTATAAGAAGCGTGATATGTAGTCCTCCATTGTCTCATCTTCTTTCTGTGACATCTGAAAGATGTCATATCCCTTTGAATCACCTCCTTAAAAATATTCCTTATATTTTTGTAGAAACAAATCTCTCATCCCATCCCAATTAGTTACTGCATTTTATCCTAGGCCCATGAACCACCTGAGAGATAAATCCTTCAATGTTGTTGGAAACAGTTTGAGTTTATGATTATCAGTATTATAGTCAAAACTTTGACACAAAATGTCAAATTTGAACAGAAAGGTATCAGGATCCTCAGTAATAAGGCCATAGAACTTTGGATTGGCTGAAGCTGGTATGTTTTTGAGATTAGGATTGTTGATAAGGCTTGGGATAGGAAATGGAAAGGTACGAGCTTCCATTATTGGAGATGTTGGGTATTAAAACTGTGGCTGGTAAGTAGTATTAACCAAAGGAATTTGGCCGACAGATAGTCTTGGTTGTGAGCTATCAAGGAAATTAGCTAATATTTTTGCAAAAGGGTGAAGGTCAAATGAATTAGTAGGATCCCCTTCTATTAAAGATGATGCAACAAACTCAAGACTTGCATCAAGAAATGGTAGCTCAACTTCTTCAAATTCTTCTTTCAATTCAACAGGTTCTTTTGGAATAAATCTTCCATAAACATCTCTCCTTCTTCGATGCATGCAAGTGAGTTGATGAACTTGTGAAGCAAGCTCACGTCTATTCAGTTTTGACTAAAAATAGAAAACTATTTTAAATAAATGAATGACTCATTAAGGTTCTTACTTTGACACAATCCCCAACAATGATGCCAGAAATGAATAGTTTCAAAATAGGTAATGATAATCATGCCATTGCCTCTTTTAGGAATAATATATTTATACTAAGGATTACTTTTCCCATCATGAATGCATTTAGATTGTCAACCCAGGGATGTATACTTAAAATGGGATAGCACAATATATGCACTAAGTTCCTCAAAGAGTCATACTACTTATGCTACAGGAAGATAAATGCACAAAAGAAACCTATGCTATTGCTACAGGAAAGTAAGCACACTTAATTACTTAATGAAATTACTATTGGAAACTCATAAATCTATCCTAAGCTTATTTAACAACTCAAAGCATTCACTATGCCTATATTTGCAAGTGTTGTAGGAACATTCACAGTAATAATGTTACAGGAATAAAATAGTAGCTTCTACTTAAAAACACAGAAGATGCAAGAAACAATTCTATTCTATTCTAATCTACTCCACCTCCCAAGTGGGCCCCCTTGGTTGGATTCTATTAACTACTAACATAGAAGATTCTTCAAAATAACTCTTTCATTATATTGTCATAATCTCATTACACAGTAATGGAACAATACATGAAATAGAAAAAGTAATTCTACTATGCTAAGAACAATATCTGTATCTATTTCCTCATTACAAACTAAACCCAGTCAAATCCCTTTATATAGAGGATTGACAATTATTTCAAGCATAAATTCTCCATTAAAGAAGGAAACATAACAACCCGTGACAAAGTATAATAAAGTCTACATGACTATTTCAATAGATCAACGAGCACTTGAGAAGATATAGCAAAATTTATCTCCTATATTATCTGGAATGGTGGCTCCTTCATGGTAGCAGAATGATAGTCAAGGCTGTAATATCCTCCTACATAGCTGGAACTTCCTCAAATCCTTCTTAAATAGCAATCAACCACTCCCCTTCTGCTCATATTTCCTAGCGGGTTAGTAGCATACGGGTACATATATTGATGTAGGGGCATTCTAGGGTACTCAGTGAATCTGCATGGGAGGTGTGTGTTTGGCCGGTGTTACTTGGTTGTGTAAAGGATAAAATATGGATGGGGTCCTAGAATAATGATTTGCACATAAAAGAGACCCCAAAGCCAATATTTTACACTTACATTTGAATTGTATTGATATAGAAAGTAAATGCAAATGAATAATATTGAAATTAAGAAATAAAGGTACTTACCTTCGAAAAAGAATCGGCTGAAAACCATGTCAAACGATCTCAAAAACTGTTGATTCATGTAATTTAGAACCAAAACTATGAGATCTACAAAACCCAGAAACCTTTTTCCGAGATTAGATCAGTTCGACTTTGACCCTCATAAAACGTCAGGCTACATTTTTATTCTGAAGGTCGATTTTGACTTTGTTCAGAGATCTTGGAAGTTCACCGAAAAGGGTATCCAAATCCGATCTTAGATCTAAAATTTTGCACCTGTACCTACAAGAAAAATGGTTTTGTTTGTTGTGGGGGAGGGGTTTGCCTTAGTCAAACCCCAATTTAGGAATTAACCTTGAAATTGAATTGAAATTGCTGGAATAAACAAAGTAAATGGAACAATTCACCTTTCTTGAGTTGAAACCCTCATGGAGGATTCGAATCCTTGAATCCACAAGAATGGATGAATGTAGAATCAAATGTAGGATGTCTCCAATCAATTGTCTTTAGATCTTCAACACCAATATTGAATGGATCTTGAATTTGGAAGAGGCTTGAATAGAAATGGAGGAATCTTCAACAAGTGAGCTCCATAGAGCTTGAATCCTTCAATGGCTTCTAATGGATCTCCTTGATGAATTGAATGCTTGAATACTTGAAGGCTTGAATGCTTGATCTTCTTGCTTGCTTGCACTTGAGAGCTTGAGAGATTGCTTGGTGAGAATGCATGAGAAAATGAGAGAGGAAGGCTCCCTTTTATAGTGATCTAGGGCACAAGAGGGGCCTCGTAGAAAACAATAATTAAGGGCCCATGGCACAAAACTCTAGAGAGGTGCACATGGAGAGGAAATTAAATTAAAGTCTTGACACAAAACTCTAGGAGGGGACCACCCTTAATATAGAAATAAAATAATTATTTAAGAGCCTTGTTACAAAATTTGAGGTAAGGCCAACCCCAAAGTTAATTTGAACATTAGGCACAAAACTTGAGAAAGGCTAATCTCTAATAATAAATTAGGATTCCTATACAAATATCAAGAAAGGTCCACCTCAAATATTAATTTGAGAATTCGACACTTAACCCGAGAAATAATGGCCCTGAAGAGGGAAAAGACAAGATTTTGATGAAACCTTGAAACCAGAAGCTAACCCCGAGGATCCCAGACCCTAGGGTCAAGGACAAGGTTGTTCATGACCAGGTCAGGATTGAGGTTGATCCTGACCAAGTCAAGGTCAAGGTTGACCTTGACCCTGAGGTCAAGAATCTCAAGTTCATAGTCCAAAATGCTAGGAAGAAGTGGAAGATGGGGTAGAATAGGGAAAAAACCCAGATCCAAGTTGAATATCCATTCAAGGCATTTGATATGACCCTAAACCACTTACTCAGAGGGATAAACGCTCTTACCATGGAAGTGCTTCCATTTTAAGACAATACAGGTTGTAGCCTTGATCGAAAGTCTCGGTCATTGAAGGAAGCTCGGTCGCTGAAGGAAATTCAGTATCTCTAGTGCTAGGTGAAAGTGTTACTCGGTGATGCCTGCGGTGCTCAGTCGACACTGGTGCTCGGCGATGCTTGACATACTTAGTTATTTCATTGGTGCTTGGTAGTTCTGGTTTACCGACTAGAGTTCTGTGTGATTTGTTGGGCCGACTTGGTGCATTTATTGTTGGTAGCTATTGTTACAGGTTGACATGTTATATTTAATGTTTGTAAGGCTATTTGAGAGATGACTTGTATTGTATTTAATATTTGTTAGGAAGAGTTAATTGTTTCATCCAACTGACTTGTGGCTGATGATTAATATTTAAGGGAGGTTTGGGTATTTGTTTAAAAAGGGAGAGGACTTAGCAGATTTGGATGATCGGATAGGAGATTCTGCTATCATATTTGAGTGGTGAAGTTATGAAAAAGATCTTGTGAGATCTTACAGATTAGATTGATTTCTGATAGTTTGTTTTAGCAGAGCTAGTGGTCGAGGCTTGGAAACAAGGAGATTGCTTGGAGGCTTGCGAGCTCAAGTTTAGATCTACCTTAGGGTTTTCATCAGTTGCTGATAGTTTTTAGAGTTGAACTAGCTAGAGTTGTATTGGATCTTGTTGATCTTGTAGAATTACTTATGATTGTAATTGGCCCTAACCTAGAAGGCCTTACAATCGGGCATGTTAATGAGAATCTGTTGAAATAATTATGGTGTTGTGTTGTTCTGCTGTGTTATTTTGAAGCTGCAAGGTTTGGATTGTCCTTAATTGGATCATCCCTGCCTTGGTCTATGTCAGGTGGTATCAGAGCAGAGTTGATCTTGTGGAGTGAAGGTTGACCTAGCAAGGCTGATCTTGCAAAGTTTATCTTGTTGGTGAAGAGATCGTATGATCTCAGTTGTAGATCTGGAGCATTGAACTTGTGGAATTTTTCCTTAGTTGTTTGTGCAAGGTGGCAAGTTAACTTGACTTGCATACAACTTGGAGATTGCCATAAGGTGGTCAGTGTAGGGTTTTGTGCAGAGGGTTTCTCTTATCTTTAAAGATGCCTTTGATAAGATTGGACCCTAGAGTAATTGCTGACCTCTGTGATACTATAGAATCTAGGATTATAGAGAAGGTGAAATCAAATTTCAAATCTAAGATGGAGTTGATGAAGAATGACATGGTCACCGAGATCATGAGAGTTGTTACTAGTGTACCCTAGAATGTTGGTACTGAAGGTGGTTATGAGGAAGCTGCTGAAGACTTTGAACCTATTGGATCTAGTGGTGATGACCAGAGGGATAGATCTAGTGAAGATAGAACTACTTGGTTGCCTAGATCTAGAGCTCGGTTAAGTAATAGTTACCGAATGGAAGTTTCTACTTTCTCTAGTACTTTGAAGCTTGAGAATTTGATTGATTGGATTGGGCAACTTGAAGATTTCTTTGAGCTGGAAGAAATTGAAGATCCTCTTCCAGTAAGGTTAGCACATACAAAGCTGAAAGGACATGCTGCTCTTTGGTGGAAAGAACTACAAAGAGATAGAGGAGATGAAGGTGAAATGAAGATCAATTAGTGGAGGTTGATGGTGACAAAACTAAAAGCTAAGTTCATACTGGTGGACTATGAGCTTGACTTGTTTAAGAAGTTACAGAATCTAAAGTGGAAGGATTTGTCTATTGAAGATTATATCAAGGAGTTCTACAAACTTACTATTCGGCCTAGACACCGAGAGCTTGGTAAGGAAAAGGTAGCTTGGTATGTGAATGGTTTAAGATTCAATATTTAGGATGAGCTTGGTATGTTGAAGATTGATTCTATTGAAGATGCTTATCAGTATGTTCTGAAGGAAGAAGATAAGTTGAAGAGGAAACAACATAGTAACTCTTAAGGGAAGGAAAAGATTGATCACTCAGTGAAGGATAAATTGACTAATGCAGAAGATTAACAGAAACTTGTGGAACCAAAGAAGAAGATAGGTAGAGTTATCTTTAAGGGTACTTGCTATAACTATGGAGAGGAAGGACACCATTCTTTTGAGTGTACACAAAAGAATCTTGGTGATCGATGAACTGCTGTAGTGAATGAAAATGTTGAGAATGAACCTGAATTTTAGAATTTTCTACTTCAGCAAACATTGATTGGTACAAAGGTGGATCCTTGTCAAAGGAGTAACTTGTTTAGGACTCGATGTAAGTCTAGAGGTAAACACTGTGATGTTATTGTTGACAGTGGTAGTACTAATAACCTTGTTGCTGAGGACATGGTTCAGAAACTTGGGTTGAATAGAATGAAGCATCCTTATACTTATAGGATTGGCTAGTTGCAAGATGATCATGCTCTGTAAGTAAGAGAACAATGCTTTGTTGATGTTTAGATTGGCCAGTATAAGGATCTTGTGTTATGTGACATTGTGAAAATGAATAGTTGTGATATATTGCTTGGTAGACCTTGGCAATATGATTGTAGAGATATGTATGATTGTGTTAGAAATGTGTTTACTATTGAGAAGGATGATAGAAATTTTTCCCTTATGCCTTTGCTAGATACAACGCTTGGTAGGAGAAGCCTGAGTATTGGTAGCCAAGTTGAGTTGGTGGATCCTAAAGGTGTGGTTGATCAATGTGAAGGACATATCTGTGTGTTGTCGAGGAAAGACTTGAAGAGATAGAGAAAGATAAAATGGAAGAGTATGCAAACTAAAAAGGTGGAGGACTTGTATGTGAAGAACCAGTTCAGGGTTTATGTGCTAAATCCTGGAAGATGTTATTCTCACATATGAACATATTTTTGAACCTGGGGTGTCTAATGTAGGAGCATTCTAGGGTACTTGGTGAATTTGTATGGGAGGTGTGTGTTTGGCCAGTGTTACTCAGTTGCAGCCTTGACCGACGGTCTCGGTTATTGAAGGAAGCTCGGTCACTGAAGGGAACTCGGTATCTTTGGCACTTAGTGAAAGTGTTACTCGGTGATGCTTGCAGTGCTCAGTTGAAATTGGTGCTTAGTGATGCTTGGCATGCTTGGTTATTTCAATGGTGCTCAAAAGTTCTAGTTTACCGACTGGAGTTCTGTGTGATTTGTTGCGCTGACTTGGTGCATTTATTGTTGGTAGCTATTATTACAAGATGACATGTTGTATTTAATATTTGTAAGGCTATTTGAGAGCTGACTTGTATTGTATTTAATATTTTTGAGGAAGAGTTAATGGTTTCATCCAGCCGACTTGTGGCTGATGATTAGTATTTAAGGGATGTTTGGGTAATTGTTTAAAAAGGGAGAGGACTTAGTAGATCTGGATGATCAGATAGGAGATTCTAATAGCAGATTTGAGTGGTGAAGTTGTGGAAAAGATCCCGTGAGATCTTGTAGATCAGATTGATTTCTGATAGTTTGTTTTAGCAGAGCTAGTGGTCAAGGCTTGGAAACAAGGAGATTGCTTGGAGGCTTGTGAGCTCAATTTTAGATCTACCTTAGGGTTTTCATCAGTTGTTGATATTTTTTAGAGCTGAACTAGCTAGAGTTATATTGGAGCTTGTTGATCTTGCAGAATTACTTCTGATTGTAATTGGACCTAACCCGAAAGGCCTTACAGCCGGGCATGTTAATAAGAATCTGTTGAAACAATTGTGGTGTTGTGTTGTTCTGCTATGTTATTCTAAAGCTGCAAGGTTTGGATTGTCCTTAATTCACTAGTACATTTTGCACCATTTTTTGATGCAATATTGGTCGAAGTTTCTACCCAACATGGTCGAATAGTCAACCAACTAGTTTGTCGCTATTATCTGCGTCGAAATATCAACCCATACCTAAAACCCTCGAATGATCAACTCCCATATTGGGCAAAAAAGAGGGCAATCTAGGCCAAAAATAACATTGGCATGTGTTCGTGTATTGGTCAATCTTTCGACCAGCATAAATTAATATTGGTCAAAAACTTTGGTCACTCTGACCAGGATGCCAAACTCATGACGGTCATATTTTGACCACAGTTAGTCAAAATATTTAGCAGCTTCAACCAGGATGCCAAACCTGTGACACCGCATTTCGACACAGAATGGTTGATTTTATGCCAGAGTTTTGATGTAGGTGGGTCAAAATTTTGATGAAACGTGCAGTGTTTAAAAAAAAATGAAGATAAATATCCAGACTAATCCTCAACGGCATCCTGATCGATGATTAGTCTAGATATTTATCTTCGGGTGTCCACACTCATTCTTTTGCTTGTTACCATCAGGTCCCTACTTGTTCTATTTTCCAAACTGCTTTGGGCTCCAACAATCCATCTGCTCTGCGTGAAACTATGGGTTTTTTCATTTTGTTTGAACTATTTGAGAGATAGGATTTGACTAGTGATCTGTGAATTGGCAGAGCTTCCTCTTTGATGCCCACAACTCTTCAAATCTATTGGGGTGAAGCCCCCAAAGGGTATTCTGCTCTATGGGCCTCCTGGTTCTAGGAAAACTTTAATTGCTAAGGCAGTGGAAAATGAAACCGGTGCCTTCTTTTTCTGTATCAATGGACCTAAGATCATGTCAAAGTTGGCTGGAGAAAGTGAAAGCAATCTCCAAAAGGATTTTGAGAAGGCTGAGAAGAATGCCCCATCCATTATATTTATTCATGAGATATTATAGAGATTTGTCAACAGGCTTGCAAGTATGCTATTAGAGAAAATATTGAGAAGGTGAGTTTCAATTGTGGTGGCTTTTGCAAACTAGATTTGGTTATGAATTTATTAATGGCTTTTTTTAAATTGGTTTGTTAGAATTTTACATTTTTTGATTCAATTTTCCTCAACTTGTATCTTATTTTTTCAATTTGTCATGTTCTCTTTCCTCTGCACTTTTATAGGATAATATTGAACGTGAAAGAAAAAGAAGTGAGAACCCTGAGGCAATGGATGAGTATGATAGTGATGAGGTAGCTGAAATAAAGGCTACTCATTTTGAGGAGTCAATGAAATATGCCTGAAGAAGTGTCAGTGATGCTGATATTTAGAAGTATCAAGCCTTTGCCCAAACACTACAGCAATCTCGAGGCTTTGGTTCTAAATTTTGATTTCTTTGTGCTTCAAATGTATTTGCTATAGAAGATAATAAAGATGACGATGACTTATACAGTTAGGAAACTTAGTACACAATTGTCATCTTAATGAAGTGACAAATGTGTCTGTTCTAGCTGAGGACTTACTAACTTGTAAGTATTTAGAGCAATATTAACTGTGGCAAGGAAATTTAGCTATGGAAACTTTTTCTCAAGTGGTAGATAATGCTACGAAAACCTTGCTTTTTAAAAAAAAAATCCTGTTGGAAAATATTCTATACTAAATCAATTCTACAACAAAGAAAGTCTAGTTCAACTAATTCTAACTGGTGATCCGTGAATTGGTAGAGTTTCCTCTTAGATGCCCACAACTCTTCAAATCTATTAGTGTGAAGCCCCCAAAGGGTATTCTGCTCTATGGGCCTCCTGATTCTAGGAAAACTTTAATTGCTAGGCAGTGGCTAATGAAACTCTAAAATTTATGGTATGAAGACCTGCAACTTGCAGCTAAGAATATGATACTAAATAATTATGACTTATTTTAAAAATTTAGGAAAACTTAACCATTTCTATAGAGATTACTTAAAAAAAAGTATACTTGATCGATGACTCAATATTTGTAACCTCTCAGAAACTTTTCCTTTCCACTTCAATATCTTTGCTTGATAATTCTTGATCTCCTTAGAACCATTAGGAAAAAAACAATGACAACAAAACTTTCTACTTTAGAAAATTGCGTCAATACTTAACTTAAACATTACAGTCATCAAGGGTGTAACAAAATCTGATATGCTAATAGACAAACTCATTTTGCACAAAATGGCATTAAGCATGGATTTTGGTTTACATGTGGTACATTAATTCCTTCATCAAAGAAATTATCTATTACATTTATAATTGTTTATTTAGGTTCCATAGCACTAGCATATACACAAAAAGAATCTATATTAAAAAAAGCATGGACACTACATATATATAAAAATAACCTGTTAAAAAAAAAAGAGGCCACTGAGGACAATTACATAGGTCTCCAGAAACAACATTACCCAACTCTTTCTCTCAAGCCAAAGACTCAGTGTGTTCAATTGTCCAGACTAGCAGTCAATTCTATGTTGAGTATATATATCAGGCCCTCCTACAGTTTGAATGAATTAAGAATAGAAGATAGGAACTGATTTAACACTTCACCTACTCAAAAACACAAACCAATGAAATAATCCACATTAGGCCAAGAGAGGTTGACACATTCAATACAAGAATACTTACACAAAATGAAGTCGAATCATGCCAGACAATGACAATGAGAAGTTGACTATTGGCCCTTCTAGTTTTTTATTTGATAGTTGCCTGACAATGACACATTCAAAATGCACTTATGAGCAAAGACCTAGAACAAATGAAATTGATTAAATAATGAAGGTATGTTAGTTTGAGCTTCACTTGGTTTCGAGAATACTTTAATATTCTCTACTTAACAAGGCCAACCACGTGAAGGTGGAAGCTCATCTGGCCTCACCCCCCCTCCCCCTAACATCAATCTAAATTCCCCATTAACACATAACAATATTCATTAAAATGACATATAATTCAATATTAATACACAACATTCATAGATAATTACTTAAACAACACTCATGGAGTTATTATGATATTTTTACTGATATTTTTGTCATAATTTGATGTTTGGGATAGGGGAAAAGCACCTGCAACAACAGAGGCAATAGCTGTAGATATAGATGATGATATCCTAGAAATCCCTAATATAATAAATACGGTGAAGAAAAAACTAAAAAGAGTCAATGTAAAAATTATTACTATTTTGCATGATGCTACTACCAGCCTCACCGCGATGTCCATGACTAGGTAATTGAGCAAGCAAAAAATCCTGTAACAAGAACAAATACATATTTTAGTTCACAACATAAAAGAATATAAAATATAAACCTTTATTGAAATTTTGTTATAACTAAAGATTCATTACTGCTTACTTCAAAATGATGTGCTCGTGCCATCAATTCATTTGTCCTCTTCAACATCTCCTTGGTTGGATTTGCATCTTCCAAAATAATAATAATTTCTGCATTACTCTTTTTCTTCATCGTATTTATTATATTAGGGATTTGGGATATCCTCACCTGTATCTACAACTATTGCCTCTATTGTTACAGGTGCTTTTCCCCTATCTGATATTTATCTTTAGGTTTCCACACTCATTCTGTTGCTTGTTGCCAACGGGTCATAGCCAGTGATTGGGAGAGCCCTGTTTTGGCACAAGTCATGTAGTACAAGCACTAGAATTGAGTTTTTTAGCATGATTGGGAAATTTTTGTATATCAACATGCGATAGATTTTTTTTCTCAAACTCTATCGCATGTTGATATACAAAAATTTCCCAGCCCGTGCCGAAAAACTCAATTCTAGTGCTTGTACTGAGACCTTAAATTATTGAGCTTCTCTTTGTTTCGAGAATAGTTTAACATTCTCTACTTAATAGGGCCAACCACTTGAAGGTGGAAGCTCATCTAGCCCCTCCTAGGAGCCTCTTATGACCCCTTATGACATTTTAAGACCTCTAAGATAAATTCTTATGGATAGTAAATGGTTGTAAAGGGTCATAAGGGGTCTTGGGACACAACAACTGAGAAACATAATTGTAGGCATCATGGTCACATTTTTTTGGAGACAACATAATTGAGTGGTATACCCAAATGATGGAGAGCAACTTCTACACCTCCAGTTCCAAGTTGTTCTCCATCCCGTAGTGTCAAATTGGAATCGAAGGTGAAGAAGTTGCACTCCATCTGGGTATACAACTCAATTATGTTGTCTCCAAAAAAATGTGACCATGATGCCTAAAATTATGTTTGTTAGCTATTGTGAAATCCTTGTCACCCTTAGCTGCCATCCTAATTAAGCCCTTCTTCCCTCTCCAGTTCTTCAAGCCTCTGAAAGATATCTAGATCAATAAAGTCTACAACATTGTGTCCATCCATGATCTCAGGAATATCATCTTCTTTCCACTCTTCATTTGCCAAAATATACCGCTTGTTCAAGCTTGTAGAGTAGTCTCTAGTGGTTGCAAATCAATCTTATTACAAACTATAATAAGAGGCTTAGTAAGTCTAATTTAATTTGTTTGTGGACTGAGACCTTAAATTAATGAGCTTCTCTTTATTTCAAGAATAGTTTAATTAACATTCTCTACATAACAGAGCCCACCATGTGAAGGTGGAAGCTCATCTGGCCCCTCCTAGGAGTCTCTTATGACCCTTTATGATATTTTAAGACCTATAAGATGTATTCTTAGAGGTTGTAAATGATCGTAAATGGTCATAAGGGGTCTTGGGATAGAACAATTGAGAAACATAATTGTAGGCATCATGGTCACATTTTTTGGAGACAACATAATTGAGTGGTATACCTAGATGATGGAAAGCAACTTCTGCTCCTCCAGTTCCAAGTTGACACTGTGGGATCCCAAGACCATAGATAAGGAATAAATTTAGAGAGTAGAGGAGGGCCATAATGACAAAAATAATACAGGACAAACCTCAAGTTAAATGAGACAACTACAAACATTTTAATAGAATTTTATTATTAAATAATGAAATTTGCATAGAGGGGGCTTAGAAAACTAGTATATGCAAATTTCATTATTTAATAATAAAAATGTATTAAAATGTTTCATTTAACTTGAGGTTCATCCTATATTATTTTGGTCATTATGGCCCTCCTCCAATCTCTAAATTTATTCCTTATCTATGGTCTTTGGATCCCGCAGTGTCAACCTGGAATTGGAGGATCGAAAGTTGCTTTCCATCGTCTAGGTATACAACTCAATTACGTTATCTCCAAAAAATTGTGACCATGATGCCTAAAATTATGTTTCTCAGCTATTGTGAAATCTTTTGCAGTCTAGCCTTTGTTGCCTTTGATGTGTCTTGCAACGTATGAAAAGTTTGAAATATGTTACATGATATAGATATAAAGATCACTAATTAGTGCATTATTACATTCTACTAGTAGTTAATACTATTGCATACCTTCTTCTCTCATTTGTTGGTGTAATTCCTCTTTGAGTATCCCCTTTCTCCTTTGCATCCAAAATGAACTCATTCCAATCCCTCACTAGAATAAAGGGAGGACGCTTCAAACTTCAACGATACATCATACCACACAGTGTTTGTAGATTATGTTCAATGCATTATTTACGCTTGTATTGGTGGGAAAACTCTTGAAAATGTGCAAAAGAGATTGCATTCAACCATGTTTACATAACACATGTAGTTTACCTCCAGCGTAAATCAATGTTGTGTACAAATCTGCAAATGGTGCATGGTACAAAGCCTCACTCAAGCTTCAAAATTATAGTCAATCCATACTCAATGTCTATTTAAACTTTAGGATGATACTTATATGATGGCTTGAGTAAATTGTTCTTACCTTGAGACTAGTACACCATGGGATTAGAGGATGGTTGTTATAATAGCAACTGTGTGTCTATGGGATACTTTTATATTTTGTATTAAATGATGATACATAAGTGTTTCTTCCTTTTACAACATTTTATATTTTGATACTTATAGCCTATGATTCTGATACCTTGTATTCAATAGATGTTGGCAAGCACATCTCATCTTCCCCCATCTCATCATCCTCATCACCCTTAGCTGCCATCCAAAGCCCTTCTTCCCTCTCTAGTTCGTCAAGCCTCTGCAAGATATCTGGATCAATAAAGTCTGCAACATTGTGTCCATCCATGATCTTAGGAATATCATCTTCTTTCCACTCTTCTTGTCTCTCTTTCCCATCTCCTAGCTTGGACATTGGAACATGAATCCTATTTTCCACAACTATTGATGGATCCTTAGGTGTAGTTGAAATTACCAAATGGCCTTCAAAGGTCAAGGAACAAATGGAATAACCAAGAAAACACTATACATTAAATCATGTGATTGATAGCAGATTGGGGCTCACCTGAGCCATAAACATGAAGAATTATTCTAAAAAAAGATGTAAACCATATATATGCACTTGAGGCAAAGAGAAGTTATGTCATATCCATATTAAAATATTAGTTACAATATGAAAATACTAAACTAACTAATTCCCGAGTTCATCTTTGCATATGGTCGCAACAAAGATATGCGATTATGATACAAAGAAGGCATCGTAAAAATATAATTTTGGAATTTACCCTAGCCTGACATGTTTTGCACTCAAATCCTTCATCGCGAATAAGTGGAGATGGGTGGATAGATGCATATGAGTTGTCATCGACCCAACTAAAGTATCCATAACCATTATTTCCCTATGATGCCCAATCTACATTAGTTCTTATAATATAATGAATAGTATTTACATTAGAAACATTAAATATATACACATTAGCAACCTTTTTTTATTTGGACAACACCAAAATTGTCGTCCAAGGTTGCTCTGTGTCTGTGAAATCTTCAACACACACTGCCCACCACCACATTGAGAGTTTGGCACATTGACAAGAGCCATCGAGCCTATATTAATAATGCACCACACCATCATTACTACATTTATTATTTTTATATGATTATTTATATATGGAATACACCAAGGAGTACCATTAGAAATATTAACCATTTATAATAATGAAAAGTAAACCTAAATCAAATAGCTCATTTTTTTATCAACATGTGTAGTCTTTGTGTATATGAAAAATGAAAGAAATATCAAGCTGAAATAAAATAGTGAACAAAATAGTATTCCACATAGAGTGAATGAAATATACCATCAAAAGAAGGTGACAAAATCCTATCACGAAGCACAGACATAGAAAATAAAAAAAGGGCCAAAAGACAAGAAATAAGAAAAATCATTACGACTATAGAAAAATCATTTATACTATAATAAAAAAAAGAAACACTCTTTGTCAACAATTTTCAAAATCATTAGGACTATAGAAAAATAATTAAGACTATACAAAATCAAATTTTAGAAATGGATGGTTATGATGCTTTGCCATTACAACAATTGAGCATTCATCATTCGGTATTGTGTATTCCATTTCAGTATGTCAAAAATGTTCAAGAAATAAGAAAAATCATTAGGACTATAGAAAAATCAAGTTCTAGTAATGGACGGTTTTGATATTGCTTTGCCATTACAATAATTGAGTATTCATCATTTGGTACTTCTTGGTGTATTCCATTTAAGTTTCTTGTTGAATCCTCAAGTTGAGTTGGCCTATTTAAGGTGATAGTAGATGGCTCTGCATCAAAAATCTATAGAATTAGACCTTTATTTTAAATGCATTTAACGCAAAAAAAAATTACAAAACTGAATCAATGGCATGTTTACAACAAAGAAATAGAATGATAATAATATGCTAAAAATTTGATTCAATTTAATACATGCCAAAGGACCAGTAGGGGAGAGAGAGAGAGAGAGAGAGGAATGACGAGGATATTGATGCTCCACTTAGCCGTTATCTTAGAAAAATGAGCAAGAAACCAAAAAAGAAATAATTGTAATTAACATTTTTTGCTAATAATTTCTTTTTTGGTTTCTTGCTCATTTTTCTAAGGTAACGACTAGTAAGCAGATGTACATGAGTTATGTGCATCTCACTAGTTATAGATGGGCAACTATGGCACACTAGTATCTGTGAACACCTATTAATCTACAAACTCTCATGTTAAACAACTACAAAATAAAGTCAACATAGTTCTGTTAATCAACATGTCCTTTGGTTTACTAGCTTACTTATAATCAGTATGTCCTTTGGTTTACTAGTTTAATATGGTTTAAGAATGGTTTGTTTTATGTTTGAATGTACCATTGAATGAAGCTTGGCTATATTAAGTACAATCTTAAGACTCATGACTCTTCAAATTCTCTTGTTTCCTTCAGACCTCCAAACATGTGTACTATGAGATTTCCTCCAACAAATGGACTTGTGATGATTTTCACAATAGTACATGTGTTGGAGGAATACTCAACGTACTGCTTAGGAAAATCTAAATGTTCATCCCCTATGCATATAAGAGCTGATCATAGAAGGTATATGCATAGGTGAAAAATATGCATATTTGACCAAGCAATACTGGGAGCTAGACCCAGCAACAAATAGATTTGTGGTGATTTTCACAATAGTACATGTGTTGCTGGGTAAGCTCCCAATAGCGCTTAGGAAAATATGCATGTTCATCACTTGTGCATATGAAAGTGGCTCTAATGGAAGATTCTGCATACTCCTTATTTTGTTCTAGGTTGATATTGTCAAACATGGTCTTTCTTGAATGTAATGACTCGTTACTTGACATTGTCAGACATGAGAGTTTGTAGATTAATAGGAGTTCACATTTTTATGGGAACATATCATTCAATTGAGCATTAATGCCCATCTATATATAGTGAGATGAACATAACTCATGTACCTCATGCTAGTGTGCTTGGATTAGACTAGACATTATCCAACCGCCTGTGAGGGTTGTCACTATTATTAATTGGTGTAAAAGGAGGACCGCCTGTGTGTTATAGCACTTTATATAAATACTCACTATTTGGATAATGTCTAGTCTAATGAAAAATAGTGTATACAAGGTATCAAAGCACACTAGCATGAGGTACATGAGTTATGTGCATCTCACTAGTTATAGATGGGCAACTATGGCACACTAGTATCTGTGAACTCCCATTAATCTACAAACTCTCATGTTAAACAACTACAAAATAAAGTCAACATAGTTCTATTAACACAACCAAAGTTAAAATTAAATTATCTAAAACAAATGGTTCCTTAGAGGGATAGAGGAACACTTTGCTAAAGAAGTTTGACTATTGTTTGTGAAAATGCCTCCAAGGAATGCAGGTACTTCCAAGGAGATCTAGGAGTTGAAGGAGAAGAACACAAGGTTGTAGGAATCTTACAATGCACTTTTGGCTAGGCTTGAAGCAATGGAATCCAATCAAAGAAGAGTAGCAGATGAAGGTGTTGATAGTGAAGAAGAGGAAGAAACCCATAAGAAAGGGGAAGGAGAGGAAGAAGAGGAACAAATAGATCCTAAAGATCCTATACTATCTAACTCCTATTACATCAACTCATGCCTTTATAGATTTAGGCTTATTACATGACATTCCATCAAATTCACAAAATGGACCATAAGTCCAATTACATTGATATATTCATGTTTTGATATTTTAGATCCTATAATCTTTATGATCATTATTCAAGAGCCATTCAAGTGACCCCTTTTCATGACTTTGTCAGGGTGCCCTGCACCATACTCCCAAGGATCAAATCAATCCAAGTCCCTTGGATTGGGAGTTTCTTTCATTTCCTCCAATCTTTGTCCACTTCTTGTTGAGGACCTACAACAAAAGATTATTCCATGTTCATGTGTTCTATGCCCCTAAAATCAAACATTATGTTCTCATGCCAAGCATTAAATCTGTCAGCCTTCATGTTTATATTCCCATAGATGTGTGCAAAAATGACACTTGCATGGCGAACACTATCAAACTCCGGAAAACATATCATAAAAGTGTTAGAAACAAAAATAAAAAAGGTTTTCTTGACCACTGGTTTCTATACAACTATCAGAAACTTGTACACTCTCCTCATCAACAACTCCTTGAACTCTCTTAGTGAGTCCTCTATTCAGTAGTTTCTTCTCTGCCATAAGCCTTTTAATAGGCCACACAACCCTCTTCCTCATCTTCTTATGCCAACTTGTGGCTTCTTGCTACAAAGCTGTCTTCAAGAGCTTTGACTCTTCACTCTCTAAGGTCCCTGTCACATTTGAGACCTCTTTCAACTTCTCATTCCAATGCCATTCTCCTTGGCATGAAAACATGTCATCTATGGCTTTCTTCACAACCCTATCTTCTATCTTTTCAATAAAAAATTTTAATGGACACTTGATATCCCAACTTGGATTCCTTCATCCATGCACTCATCCAATTCATCAGCAACCTCTACAATTCCCTTCTCTATCTCTATTATCTCAACTTCTTGAGCATTTTCCTTTTGTGGCCCACACATCCTCATTGTCTTCTCAATCCTGTCATCTTCATGAGTATCCTCATACTTTGACTTCTCTCTATTCCTCTTCACATGCATCTCTATTCAGAAACACTTTATATGGTTTTCTACTAATTGTTCAATGCTATCATTAGCATTCTCACCAATCTTCTCTTCTATCCTTTTGTTTGTTGTCTTCCCTTCACTCCCCAAGAGTCCATTCCACTCCAAAATACCAACACTCCTTGTCAATGTCCATGACACTTCTTCATCTTTCAAGGGCTGCAACACAAATCTCCTTCCTCTATCCAAGAATGTGTAAGTGTTCTTTGCTCCATCATGGAGGGTATGTTTACTTATCTGCCATGCTCTCCAAAGGATCAAATGAAAATCCACTATGGGAATGATGTCACACCATAGGCTGTCCTCACCCAATGCTAAAGTGCACTTGTGCTTGCTCTGTCACCTCAAATTGGTCTTCCACATTAATCCCATGTGCCCTATATGGCCTCTCATGTAGTATCCTTGTCAAATTCAACTTCGGAACCATCTCAATGGAAACAAAATTTGAAAACACACCATTTGAAACTATAACTTTACAAACTTTGTTTTTGCACTTACAATGTGTCTTGAATATGCATGGCTCCACAATGTACCTTGCATCCAAATCTACATTGATGATCACCATCTTTTTTATATCCCTCTGATGTCAGCAAAAATTTTCTCCACACTTCATCTACAATCTAGGATTCATTTAATTTCGAACCACCACCTTGGAATGCTCTTTACAGGATAATTCAACTAGAAGGATTCAATAAGGGATTCTAGGTCGTCAAAATCTTATATTGTCTTCTCCCACTCTTCTCCCAAATAGATTCTGAAGAGTAGAGGACAATCAAGATATTCAAGGCTATGAAGAATGAGCAACATAAGGTGAGGGGAGATATCCCTATGTATGATGTAAGTCTGAAAGAAGAAGAGATTTTGGATAGAATAGCAGCAATAGAGGATGTTCTTCAATGAGGGGAAGAGGAGGAAGGAAAAATCAGGTTGGGGGAGAAAAGGACAAAGGATTGAATAGGACAATGCTACATAGTCCTAGAAATGTAGACTTTTGGGATTTGAACTATGTTCAAATAGGTACAGTCAAGTGTCCTATTGAAGGGTAGCCAGTAAACAACCATGTTCAGATGTGGACATCTAGTGGGTAGAAAGAACCAACTATCAAGGCACCATATTCCTAAAGTACAGGTTTAGACACAGATATCCAATGCCAGGACTGATTCTTGGGACACGAATCCTTTCAAAGGTGGTGAACATGGTGCAGGGGCACCTAGAACATCCAAAGACTACCAGGAGTCCATAATGACAACCATGCACCTAATGACATCTAAAGACATCAATTGGAATGTATTGGCACCTATAATGGCCTATAAGGTCATTCCATGCAATGCAAATGGCAAATACGTAATAAGTCTTAAAAGGCCTAATAGGCCTTACGACCAGTGTTACAAGTTTATAATAGTTTAGATTTGATTTTAATAATGCTTAATAAGTTCATTTGGGTCACATTTCAAAGTCTTAAGGCTTTATTATCTTTAAAAGTTTCAAAAACTCCAAATTTGTAATGTTGCAAATTCAAAAAATTGAAATGCAATGGTTATTAGAAAATGGAGGGAATTGGATTTTTTTATGTTTTAGTGCAAACTAATCCATCCAATTGATTGGGATTAGCTGGGGTAGTTTCTAGGAGTCCATCAAATATGCTAAAGTTTCATTGTACTACAAAAGAGGCCTGGTGTACAGACTATACTGAGTTTTTGATAAATAAACTTCTTTCAAATGCAATTTCCTTGAGTTCTTAGAGTGATTTTGGATTCATTTTGTCATTTTCTTACATTTCAATGCATTTGGAATAGTTAGATATTGATCCTAGACCACATCTATGCATTTGTGAGGTCTGTATTTGTGTATTCCAAACTAAGCCAAACAATTAATAACTAACTGTTACTGGTTACATGGAGGTTGTAAACCAGTTGGAGAGGTTTATTAGAGCATGGATGTGTATGTTTGAGACATAGGGGAGTAAGGGAAGATAGATGAATCAATAAATGCCAAAGAAACAATGTAACATACTCAGGTTTTTAATGAAATGTAAATTATTCTCCAACGGACCTTGTCACTGCCCATGAGGGTACAATAAGAATCCTTATTGATTTATTTATTCTTTCATGAATGGTATGAATAGAGATGGATTGGTGTAGTATGGTTATATATTTATACTGAGTTTTTGATAAATAAACTTCTTTCAAATGTAATTTCCTTGAGTTCTTAGAGTGATTTTGGATTCATTTTGTCATTGTCTTACATTTCAATACATTTGGAATAGTTAGATATTGATCCTAGACCACATCTATGCATTTGTGAGGTCTGTATTTGTATTTTTACTCAATTAATTTTGACTGGCAGAGTAGTTTCAGCTATTCCTTTGACAGTTTTGTGAGTTTCCAATTGAATATGGTCATTCCATGACCTTTGACCACTATAACACATGGAATGATTGAGTATTAACATGTACTATAGTTCCCTAATCCATTAATGTAATGAGAAGGAAGAATGTTTGGGTGATCACCATAATTTATAGAGGAAACTTAAATAATTTTCTTACTATGCTAAAATGGTAGCCATTTGGTCTTAAGGAGGAACATAGATTATGATTTGGATCATCTTATAATGATCATCTAATGGTGAAACAACTACCTATTGGACCTAGAAGTGATAAGAGATAGGAGATTTAAGAAACCCTTGGATTATGGGTTTATAAGTGCTAAATTTGGGGATTTTGGGGTTCTCAGTGGACTGAGCCCTATTACTTTAAGGTTTGTTCATTTTTAGACATTATTAAAGACTGATGAAGGTTTGGAGTCTTGGGAGTGGAAGAAGTCTATGGTTTCTTTGTTATTTGGGGTCTTTTAAAGCACTTCTGAAGCCATAGTGTGTAGACAGTCACACCTGGTCTAAAAGAGTCCATAGAAAGCTGATTGTAGAAAGTTGACTACCCTAGTTTTATGTAAAAAATAGTCTATAGATGACTGTCACATGATTTATTTCAGATTCCTCCACCAAATGATCTCAGACTAGTCACAATTGAAAGCTATGACTCCAGGTGGACTTCCTATGGAGTTAGATTTGACATTCCAATCCACACGAAGTCGACATAAAACAAATACCAATAAAAAAAATGTTAAAAAAATAGTTTTCTCAATCTTGTTTGCAATATTTCCTCTTCCAACCTTACAATCATAAGCCTAACACTAGTAGATTTATAGTGTAACATGATGCAGTGATTCATAAATTTAGGGTTTTACAAGTTCATCTCTGAATCAAATGTATATAAACAATGATCAAAAACATGCTAGCAAATACCAAATACATGATACCCTAGCACATTGCTCATGGGCCCTAAGTAGGTAACCAATAAAACAATGCTAGACAAATGCAGAGTAAGGAAATCCTTACAGGTGGTCCTCCTTTTACACCAAATCACAATGGCAACCCTCGCAGGTAGGTGATCCTCCTTTTACTCTCACCAAATAATAGTTCAAACAATCACAGGCTCCAATTCCTTCGAGTGCTCCAAATTAAAAGAAAAAAGATTTCGTATCTCATTTCATAGGAGCTCTCTCCAGCTCCTTCATGCACTCCAAATGAAATGAGATACAAAATCTTTTTTCTTTTTAAAGTTATGCCTGTGTTGGTCAAAATTTTGACCTACATTGTCTTGGTCAAAATTTTGACTAACACAGGCATGGATTAAAAAAAAGAGGAAGTTTTCCTTTTATAATCCGACCAACCTAAAACTTTTTAATTGATTGTCAAAAATTTTGGTAGAAAAATGAGGTCAAATGTAGTAGTGATTGGATCCTCCTTGCCTTGGTCTGCGTCATATATACAAGTCAACTAATCGATCTCTATCCAAATATTAGAACATAGATTAAAGTATCTATATGAAAGACTGTAATATATATATATATATATATATATATATATATATATATATATATATATATATATATATATATATATATATAATGTTCAGCAAAATATATCACATCTAACTACCCATAGTCTTAATGGTTCTAGCTGTACTTATCACAAATTTAAATAGTTATAGGTCATGAATGTCTTAGAAATGTTTTTAACAGAACATAAAGATCATAAAATGGAGACAATAAATTGTCTCATCAGTAAGGAAGGATATGATGGAAAGATTTGAAAAAGTTACTCCAGAACAGGGGAGAGAATTGGTAAGAAATGTAGTGGTACTCATCCTCCTTGAATGGGATATTGTCGATACAATTTTCCTAGATACTGTTAGGAAACATATCACACCAGTACACAAGACCAAAGAAGAAGTACAAAATTCTATCAAAGGTGTCACTTTCAATGATGACCACCAAGATTTGGTCATGTGGTCCCTGGGAAAGGATGAAAGAAACAAGGGGAAATAGATTGTTACAGGTGATCTTTCTAGCAGCCTGCTAGTACAAAGAGTCAGTGAAACTTCAAGGGTTGAAGCATCATGAATGGCCCTAGAAATTGCTAAGCTTAGCATGAAGGTAGCAAGGAGGGAGGCTAGAGAGAAGGAGGAACTAACGTTAAAACCTGAGATAATTTTAAAAGCTTATGGTGAAATTAAAAAGGAGATTAGTGAGAAGGACAAAATAATTGGAGAATTAAGAAGGTAATTGGGAGAACAAGGTCGAATCCAGGCACCTGCACAATTAAAAATTTATTCCTCCCCCACCATCCCTAATTCATCTAGTCCCATCATTGAATACCCTCCTTCCCCTCTACCTCCATTCACTCATGAGGGATTGCTAGCAGAAAAAGAAAAGCTAGAAGATGCAAGGAGCGCCCTTGTTGAAAAGGGTAAAAAAAAAGAAAGTGAAAGGTAATTATTTGATGAAGGAAAGTTAGAAGTCCACATGAAATATGAGGACAAAGTAAGAGATACAATTTCACAGTTTTCCCAAGGTGTTGATCTAAAGGGGATTTACTAGACTAGGGAGGAATTGATAAAAAAAAATTGAATTCTTTTAAAGAGGAAGTTGCCACTATAGAGCCAATTATGGATAGATGGATTGCTAGAAAGGATAAAATGAAATTCTTTTATTCTTTAAATAAGGCCCAACAAGGTGCAAATGAATAGATAAAAAATACTCACAAGTTAGTTAAAAGCTTGTTTGAGTTTGCAGTCAAGAGTGAAACTATAAAAAGAAAGGCATTAGTAGTAAGGGAAAGATATTATCAAGACCGTTTTCAAATGTTTCCCAATCTTTACAAAAAGAATGGAGAAATAAAAGACAAAAAGGTATGGCTAGGACAACTAGATGATGAGTTTTCAATCAGAATAAGTAGCATTTTAAATGCACACAACAATATCCCTTTTGTCCAAATAGTTGAAGTTTTGGAAGATGTTAGGGTACACTTTGGGTCCCTTAATAAAGAATTTCAACAAGTAAAGGTTGATTGGGATGTATTGGTTGAAAATAAAGATGATGTGGTTGCTTTCCCCTGGCTCAGTGAAGAAATATACAAGTCTTGGGAAGATAAATACTCATCAGAAGATATAAAGACATAACAGATACCCATTGAGCCTACAATAGGTGGCATCTCCCCATATCCTTAAACAAAGAAAACTGCATGGAGAATTTTGTATGGAGGAGTAAGTACAAAGGCAACACTTGGAAGAGATAGAACTATTTTTGGAAACTATTGCAGAGGCTTGGCACATAATTTAGTGGGCAATTTTGCAAAAGTGCAACATAACAACTATTTTGTACTTACTGACTTTTGTCTCATATGGTATAATTTTTTGTCTTTTCCTAAATGATCTGTAGCTTGTTTGCAATCCTTATTCTATAAAAGGATTTCCAGGATCATTTAGAAGGACTGAAACTTGAATACTTTTTGCTTCAATTCTTGAGTCTAGGGTATAGGAGATTTGTATTGGGTCATGTTGTTATGAGAAATAACAAATTCTCTAGTTTTTAGCCATTATTGAAGTGGTTTATGATTTAAAAGGCACAGTGTATACATGAAACATGGTTCAGTATATTTAAATACAAAAATCCAAGGTTTACATCTCTCCTTTGTGTATTACTTCTTTGAGTTGTGAGTTTTCAAATTCATTTCATATAGTTCTTTTGTGTATATGTTATTATTCCTTTTCTTTGATCTAGGATCAAATCAAATAGCTTTGGATAAAACATAGATGCTTTTGGCTTGCATAAGGATTTCTATAAGTAGTGTAAATCTAGAGATATTTTGATCAATATCATCATAAGGTGGTGGTGTTAAAGGGATCCTAAATTAATAACTTTGATTAATTCTGGTATTTCCCACTTTGCAACAAATTAGAGCCCAATGGATAAGGCACTAGCCAAAAATGAGTTCATCTTGAAATCACATCTTCTTAATAAAGTTTGGTTGCATTCCTATTATTGATATAAAATTGTCAAAAGATCTATGAGGTATTGTGACCTACAAGTTGTATTTTATCAAGTGGTAATAGAGAATCAATACTTGTGATTGGTTACCATTTAGTATTTTCTTACCATTTATCTATTATATTGAATCGAGTCTGAAGTTATAGAAGTGAGGTTTATTTTATTGGATTAGGAGCACCCTCCTTAGTTTTGCAGAGCCAGAAGTGTAGATGGCAGTATTGTCACTATAGTTAGTCTAGTCATCGTAGATATTCATATTTGGAATTAACCCTTCCTCAAAATCTATCTGTGGATGTATTGGTTGTTTTCATGAGCATAAAGTCCATTTTGAAGAACCAAAAGATAGTCTCGCCTCTCAGGATGGTGTTGGCTCTATCTCTAGGTCTTCTATTATAATTGTTGGCATTTCATCTCAGGGTGTTGGGTCTCTAATGTTAGATTCATTGGGTTGGAAAGAAGTGACTGCTAAGGTGGAAGAGGGTTGGATTAATATAAAAGGTAAAAATTCTAAGATATCTATGCCCTCTTTTGACATGAGCCTTTTCTCCTACAAGGGTAGGGACAAAGGTATTTCTTAATGGTTTCTAGTTTTGGTGTTGTGACTAGAGTTTTATCTAGTCCTTCTTTTCTTTGTTTTTGGTTGCATGCTAGTTCTTTTCATGCAACATTTTTCTCAGGTTGTGGGAGCCTATTGATAAAACCCTAGTCTTAGTCATGATCCATTCCTTGTTGAGGGATTTAATGGAATATCTTTTATGACCTTATTGTAAAGGGTTTTAGGTCCCTTCAAAACCTGTTTTTGCATTAATAAAAAATATTTCTCCTACCTAGGGTGTCTGATGTAGGAGCATCTTGGGTACTCAAGAAATCCACATAAATTAATGTACATATATTCATTTTTGTTGGAGGTATTTTTTATTTTATTTTATCTTGTTACAATTTGGTTTGGTTCAGTTTAGAGTTTTGGTGAAGTGTATCCATAGTCAATAATACTCGACAATGTTCCCTCCAATCTACATTTTATCTTATACATTAGGATTGAAGAGACTGGGAAAGTCTATCTCCAATGGAAAATGGTTCCTCTTTAATAGAAACCAAAGAGACTTGGAGAGTCTCTCCCTGATGGTTGATTATCCCTTTTTATTAGAGATCAAATATATTTTAAAAGTCTCTCTCTAGTCACCGATAGTTCCTACACATAAGAGATTAAGGAGACATCTTGAGGCTTCCATCGATAGTCTATGTCTTGCCAACAGGTTTTTTGGGCCATTGTCTAAGCGCTACACATCTAGTTAAATTGCTTGGACTCAACCCATAAAAGATATAATCAATCAGTTCAAAGGGGGGAAAGAGGAGTGACATGAGAACAAGTCGTAGAGAACAAAAAAGCCAATTTGTGAATTGGGAAGAACAACAACAATTTCCATTGGAGGGAAAGCGAATTGCAAACCTATTAGAGAATACTATTCAACAAAAAGGAGTCTATAACTAAATTGAATCTTATATGTTGAGCTATTGTAATTAAATTTCAAATATAAAATAAATAGAACATTTCAATGTTTGGTTCTCATTAAGTGGACTTGTTGGTTGTGAATTTTTCTATGTATTTGGGCTTATCCCTAGGCATTACTACTCCAACATCTTATATGACAATATAGATTTTATTGTACACTTTCCATCAAAATATAATGAGATATCAACCCTAATTAGGATTGAGAATTTCTTGGATTTTCGTACAAAGGTGGATGATAATATTGAAGGATATTCCATCATTTATGTAATGAATTTTCTAATCATTAATCGTATAAGTCCTTTACATCAACCATTGAGCTTCAATTTGAGAGTATCCTTGACTTCAATAAGTATAAATAGAAGATCCTTTAGAACTTTGTGGTAAATATTTTAGATTTAGTTACCAATGGGAAGAATATAGAAAAATGAAGAATCACCTCACTTGATGCTATTTGGGAGAATACATAAAATATTATTGTGGAAGATGTACACCAAAGCAATCAATTACATACCATTAGAACATGTCTAATTCATAATGATATTTTTTCCAACTTAATAATTCCCATTATAGAGACAACTCAAAATAAAAAATTGGAAGTGCCAAGAAATTATTAATCTAAGAATGCTCTTCCCATAAAAGAATAATTCTAAGATTAGATATTAAGTTTGATCCCTTGAAATTCCTAAAGAAAAACCAATTTTTGAAGATAATTGTATACTTTTTGTTCTCTCTTCTGAACACACCTGAAAGCTCTCTATCTCAGGGTAAGGAAGAAATAAATACAAGGTACAAATATTTTCTAATGATTAAAGATGTAGATGATACATAGAAGACAAAGATATATATATATATATATATATATATATATATATATATATATATATATATATATATATATATATATATATATATATATATATATATATATATATATATATATATATATATATATATATATATATATATATATATATATATATATATTGGTGAAATTTTATATTTATATTAATAAAAAACTAGTTCAAAAAAGGGCTCCCGGAGAAAAGAACCAGTAAAGACAAACTCCATTCATTACCCATAATACAAAGAGCAGAAGGATCTGCAAAATATCTTTAGCCTATCCTTGGAAAGGATCTGCAAATAAGTTTAACCTATCCCTACCCACCAAGCCAACTAAAGGCCAAATACATTCGGATAGAAATATACATTATCCCCCAATTTCTACAAAAATATAAGGTTGGATGTATGCAATAATCCAAACCTTTTTTACAATAATACATAAGTACAATATGCTGCCATGATATATGAACATAATTGAAGTAGGCCAAAAATGAACCTAAAGATCTCATAAAACTATGGCCTTCAACAAACTATGTGTGATGCTACTATCGAAGAAGAGGCCCATAAATATAGAGCACCGAGTGATCCAACCCTGTAATCATTCAGAGAAGGATGTAGCCAAAGATGAGGAACATGAGCAGAAGCCATGAGTAGTCGAAGTCGGATACCTAACAAAATAGGGGGGGGGGGGGGAACACAACGAAGATAAAAAAGAATAGATAATAAAAAGGAGATGGCTTTTATTATTTGTAAGAAACACCAATAATTCAATAAAGCTTCAAAATTGATGAATTTGAAAAAAGGAGAAGAAAAAAAACTAACAATTACAAGAAAAAGATTGTACAATAGAAAGGTAATAGAGATTAACAATATAACATGTATAAATCTAAGAAAAGATTTTTTAGATTAGATCATAGAATATTAGGAATGTAAACACCCATAACAAAAGTTGTTTAATCAAGAATTATATCAAATACTCTAGTATAGATGCATTTCTACTATAAGAAATCGAAGTCAACAAATTTGAAATAAGATTTTTTTTTAATAAGAAAAAATGTAAATTGGTAGAATATTCTCTAGAAGCTCTACACCACCAATTAAATAATCTCTTGTCTACACAAAATTGGCAAGTTAAACAGGTTGTAAGATTTTCCTCTAAGCTTGATTTTTTTTTTGTCTTCTCAATGTATATGATTTTATTAGATTCTATTAGATGTGTTGAAAGATGTGTGGAATCATATTTATAATGATAATTATTCGAAGTGACTTCAATGCAACACTCATGTATAATACTATATCAGTGATGCCAGGGATTGGAGATGGTATTAGAGGAGGAAGTCTTGGTTCTAGGTGCTTCTCCCAAATAATTGTTCTTGACATATCAAGGCAAAAGTTTTGTCAAAATTTGTAGATGCCATTTATTATGCTCATTGAAAAATGTTCTAAATAAAATAATGTGTAGATAAAGAATAAGGTCTAACTTTAATTTTCCAAAATGTTTCATAGCTATTATTTGTGAATTGCTATTGATTGATATTTTACAATACTAGTAGGAGGAGAGGAAAATAGAATCAATCCTATTTAGGATGGTGAATACATATATACACAAAGACATAATTTTGACATATATAATTGTTATACAAGTAATAATTGAAAAGTCAATATATTTATTCTAATTTGTTTATTTATTTATGAGAAAGCAACATATATAATTCATCATACTTTATAATATAGAATGTGTGATTTCTATGACCATTTTCCATAGATCCAAATGAAATACAAAGGTACACTTTTATCTACTATGAATCCAAAAAGACAAATGTAATATTTTCTATATTAAAAAATACTACTTAAATATTATCTTTATTGTTTTATTATCTATTTGTTTGTTCAGACACAAGTTAACCAAAAATGAATAAATTAGTTTTTGTTTCCATGTTCAAGCTCTATAAATAATTTGTTAATAAAAACAGATAAATTCATTTATATTTCTATGTTTAAGTATCTCTGTAGTATTTTTGAATCCTTTGCTTCAATAGAGCCTCTATCGAGTTATCAAATACAAGAAGGGTAAAAATCAGAAGTTGAAATAGACTACACATGCTTATGAAATTCATCATAGGGGAACATTAGTAAGATGAGCCATGTTTCAATTACTATTCATTAATATCTAGTGTGCTAATAGCCATCTATTATTTGAGAAAAAAGTTAGCAATTATATCTGTTGTGTAACTGTATTATTACTAATAATACAACATTACAATTTTATTGGTTGTCTAAGCACAAGATAATAAGACAATAATGAATATGTTTTGGAAGACACACTGAAGTGACTATTTTTTAATGCACACAATAGATCATCCCAAGCAAATCCTCAAAACCTATCTAATATTAGAAACTTAAAATATGACTATTTTTTGATGCACATAATAAATAATCTGAAAAAATTATCAAAATTTGATATAACATTAAAAACTTAGAATACTGAAATTAACTCTACCGCTTTTGAATTGCCCACATGAATGATCAGGTGAAATGAAGTAAGAGAGAGCCACTGAATCCATGGCAGGGGATGCCGTACATTTTCAGTGAGAAATTTAATATCTATTCAGCATTCAACCTGATCAGAGATGAACTTTAATTTCATATCTACATATTTAAACGCTATTCTGCCATATATCAGCATATTGGTGATTAGAATTTACAAGTGGACTGTGATTTCATTGTACTGCAACCTTCAGCGTAACTTGTATGCAGTTCTCTCAAATAGAAATGAAAAAAGGTTATATATTTTGATTCTAAATGCTCGTATCTTTTACGGGGAGTAGCTGAGCAGAGGTAAATCTGAGTTTCGTACCCATCAGTTGGTCAGCTAAATTTTAGTTGACGTTTTAAGATCTCTTCAGTCCAATTACAGGCATGAGTTTCTTTTAGAAATCATTTTTCCCTAAAACTCAGAACCATGTGAAATCTCTTATCAATTAAGGAAACTTTTTATAGAAGGTATGTTAGAATTGAACCTGCTCATCCTGTAGTCCCAACTGGAAAATAGCACTACTGACAGGGAGGAAAGACTCTATTATAAGTCTATTCTTAAAAGGAAAATAAAAGGTCATTTTATAGTTCATCGTATCAGTCATATGTTTTTGAGTGTTTTTAGTCTATATATATTGTGACAGCAATATGGGATTACCCAGTACCAAGTATTTCTTGTGTAGGCACCTGATTGTGATACAAATGAAGCATACAATATCCTATTCCGAGCATAAGTTCTCCAACTTCTCCACCCATAGACCAACTCACACTCTAGAGGATTTGACCCAACTCTAGAGAATTCAACTTAGCTAATTGTCTTTTTTTTAAAGAACTCATTTTATGTAAACAATACCTATGTATTTTAGTGTCCATTATTTGTAAAATTAAATATTTATTAAATAAGTTATGAATTTGTTTTTAATTTTATGTTTTAAAAGGTAATATATTAAAAATAATTTATGTAGAATTTCAAAGTTAATTATCATTAAGGTCATAAATATATAAAATATGCATATCTTCTATTTTTTTAAAACTTATTTTAGTCATTTTGTATGAGTATTTTTTAATGCACCATTCTAGTAGATAATTTAGTGTTGGCAATTTGGTTGAGTTGATTACATAGATGTTGTCATTAGGGCAACATATGATCCACATGAAGATCGCACAAGTCAGAGAGCAAGTATGACAGAGCGCATTGCAAATTTGTCTGTGTGAGACAGTGTTTTACTAGTGAACCTGGATACAATTTTTGTTTGCGATGTTGATTGGAGTAAGTTTAGTGCTTGCACACTTGAACATAGACTCTATGATGACTATTGTTCATCCATCTCAGAGCACAAGTCAATATGGCATGTATGGAAGAAGTTATGATAGTTTTAACGAAGATAGTGTGAAGCCGACATGACAGAATATGAAGACAAAACTAGTAAAGAGTTAAGGGATTATTTTGTTTATCAAAATAATGACTTAACAATATAAAGGGATGACATCCGAGATGTTAACTCTTGGATAAAGCTATTGGTATAAATGTAAATGTAATTGTAATTGTAAATAGAACAAGCAACAAGTAATTGTAGTAGTATGATGCGAAGTATATGAAGCATATGTAATAGCGATAGTGAAAGAGCAGCGAAGTGATATTGATGCAAGCAGTATAAGGTTATGTAACTTAACCTATTTTGTAATCAGTGTATATTGTACATTACTTGTTTGGGCAATGGGCTCATCTGGTAATCACATTTTGCACTACAACTCCTAACAGGGTTGAGGCTTCTAAAAAGGCCTATAGTCCCTTAATCAGGACTGATACACTATATTCTTGTAATAGACTCCTAACAGGGTCAACATCCTTAACAAGATACTTTTGATTAGTGGATCTTTGTGGGTACCATCCCCATCGGGGTTTTCCCTTGGCCAGGGTTTCCTCGAGAACAAATAATGTGTTATGAGTTCTTTATTGTTATGCATGTTGTTTACTTCTTATGTTATGCATGTATAAAGATAATCTGTCATATCCATAATTGGGCAAAAGATAAAGTTTGTAGAATACTGATTCACCCCCCCTCTCAGTATTCCCTATTTCTAACATTTAGTACTTTTGATGTGTCCATTAATTTCAATCTTAAAATTGACATTTTGATATACTAATTTTTGAAATCAAAACTTTTCTAACCTATGTGTAAAAAAAATCATCATACATTGAACCACATATATAATTATGCCCCCTAGAAGATTGAAAACCATGGATGTCCCTTTTCTTCAAAATTAAAATCTCTTTTTACTAAGGATAACAATCTCAAATTTGATATTACCTATTTTTGGATCTACCAAACAACTAATTATGTATTATGATTGTATATATGTAAAGACGCCATCCTCACACTTTAAGAACAAAGAAACACATTTAAAAAGTATTGAACAAAAAAACCTATTTCTTCTTTAATAGAAATCAATCATAAGATCTCATCTACTAGCATTAGGCATCAACAATAATTAACAATCAAAATACCACATTACTCGGGGACCTTCTAATGCCAACAGATTATATTGCAATGAGCTTTAGTGGAATTCAATTTTTAACTCACTAATCTCTATCACCACATCTCACATTAGCATTCATTAGCATAATTTATCTCTATGTAATTATTAGCCAAATCCTAGGGTGAGGGTTAAAGAGGTTACTTCAATTTTGATACAACAAGCCTTCAATGCTATTCCTTTGCACCACAACATATATATTAGGTACAACATTCTTTAATTATCAAATGCATGTATATATTGAAATTGATATAGAGAGTTTTAAAAAAATAATAATTTATAGTTAAAATAAATATATCAATAATTAATTTGGTCAAATAATTCAATTTAGTGAAAAATCTATAAATCTAAAGAATCTAGATAGTAATGAAATAGAGGATGATATACTAAGAGGTCCAAACATCTTTCAATATAATTTTTTTAAAATAAATGGTCTTCTTCTTCTTCTTCTTCTTTTGTTTGCTAAAAGAAAATCTATTGTCTTAACGACTCTCTCGTTCAACTACAATGGTGAAATTTTTTAAAATGTAGACTTCTCACACTGCATTCTCTCCAATGGCTACCAAGATGGGGTCGACTAGGGAGGCTCTACCAATGCAAGGTTTTTTGGAGGAATTGTCTAGTTTGCAACAAGATGCTCCAATTAAGGCTGCTACTATTTTTGGCCTCCACTCAAACCTTCCCACCTCAACCAGTTTGGAGCTTTCAATGGGTGCGTTGGGTGCTAATCCACCTCTGGGTGATTAGGGGGATATTTTTTTTCAGGTAGCATTGACGGTGGAATGGTTTTTGCTGGAGAAATTCTCACTAGGAATTCTTCTCAGAGACTTGGTATTGGACTTGATTAGACTGTGAATGAGCATGTTCACCCATATCCTTCCTCTATTGTTGTTGCTAGATAAAGTTATGCTCATCTAGCCAAATCAACTGTTGTAATTTTTCCCTTGAAGGAATATTGACTCCTTACCTATGCCAATACATTTCCTATAGTGGTATGCAGGGAAAACTTTAAGAAACCCCCTCCCTAGAAAAGGTGTAAAATCTTGGCGAATCCTACATTATTTTGGGTGGAAAAAAATAATATATTGGTGAATTTTTTTAATTTGAAAGGAAAAAATATTAATTTAACTAGAGATTTTTTTCAATTGTTTAAAAATTATATAAAATCTGGGTGAATCTTTCATTGTATTATCGCTTGAAGGTTAAATTTTCCCCACTTTTATTGCTGCAATTTCCCTCCAAATTATTGAATGGGGGTTTTGGGGCAGCACCTCCAAAAGCTCAAATGAATTTTAATACTTTAGTAAGGTGTCCTAAGTTAATTTATATCATCAGACATATAGTAAGTTACCTATTTTTAATAATTGTTGGATGTTTCTAAATCAATGACATAAATCCTATTTCGGGCCAAACTTTTAAAGGACACCAAGTTCCAGAGAAAGTATCCAAAATAAAGACATGCGTCCACAATCAAATTTATTTTGGGCCAAATTTTGAAAGGATAAAAAGTTCCATGAAAAGTCTTCGAAATAGAGAAAAATGTCAAATCTATGTACTTAACCCATACCCTAACTTAAATTTTGACCACATATTGGTGAATATGACCATATATTAAGACAAGCTTTGGAAATTGTAGACGAAAATATTCAATTTACTATGTGGAAAAATTAGATTCTATTGTTGAAGTCATCACTGAAATACAAATAATTCCATATTGTTGGTGTTTGAAAACACTTATGCCACTTAGGGCTGCCAATATGCCTTGAGACTAATGTTAGGAGTGGTTAATTCCAAGTATGAGAGCTCTGCAAGACAACTGGACCAACTATAGGGTCTTAATATGCCCTCTTCTGCTTCTGGCTCTGCAAAACCAAGGCGGGTACACCTAATCCAGATAAGACTCAACTCACTACACACCTTATACTTCTGGATTCATAAAGCAGATCATAGTAAAGGATTACTAAATACTAACTAGGTATTCATTGAATCAACTCTACTATGCAGGGTAAAATGGTCTTGTGAAGGGTATTACTACTATCAACCAAATAATGAAAAAAACTTGAAATGGTGTTGATATTCAAAGATGTAGGAAATAGCCAAAACCCATCAAACACTGAACTCAATTGAATGTACTAATCCTTGATTAGTGTCATTATCCATTGGGCAAATCATCAAATGCAAGTATAGAAACATGAACCAACTACTGTCAAAGACTCAAAGCCCTAAATACAACTATTCCATCCCATCCACTACTTATAAGATCCTTTTGTAGATGAATCTAATGAATCTATGCCCTATCCAAAGTATTTTTCACTTGATCCTAGATCAAGAACTAAAGACTAGAACATATGCAAAGGTAACCCTATGCTATGGACCAGAAAATCCAAAACTCATAAGACTGACACCAAGGAGAGACTTGAAAGCTTGAAACAATTATATTAAGTATGATGAATCATGTACATGTCTATACCAGAAATGAGACTACCACTTCAATAACCTACAAAAGATACAAAGAAGTTCTATTTAGCCTCCTACAATGTGACAAAGTTCACTATTTCCCTGGAACTAATCGAAATCAGAACCCTTGGAACTGATCAAAATTTGAACCCCTACTCAGTCAAAAAATCAAAAATTTATACCACTAGCCACCTTGGGAATCTCAAAGAGATTGCATGAAGCTTAGGGTGACTAGGGTTAGGGTTACAATGACTAAACCAACCAGAAATGATCAAAAACTTATTGTAGGGGAAGAACAAGAAGCCACTTGGAGAAAGAGATCTCAGACAGATCTTCAATCATAAAAATCTGTGAGCCAGTACAAGACACTAGGGATAGCCATGAAAACCAGTCAAATCGGCCACCTGCAAACAGCTTCTTGAGCTCAAAAATACACTCCACCAGGATCACATCGCAACAACCAACGCCACCAAACCAGATAAAAAACTGTCATAGAAACCATAAATTCTGGTACTTCATGTCACAAAAACCCTCTGCAAATTTGAATTTGAAATCCAACGGTCCTCCTCAGGGTGCCAGCAATCTATCAATGGTCAACATTTGAACTGAAATTAACTTTATATCACCACCGTTCGATTCGTTTACTTTTCTCGGGCCGACGCGCTTTATATTTCTTTAAACAAAATTGATGGTCATCGTTACACCATGATGCTAAAAGTCAAGCATCTCACCTTAGTGGTATAACGACAACCACGCAATCTTCACAAACTTGCAGACGTTCTACTTCCTTTGAAAACTGCGGCCCCACTGACAACATCCAACATGTCATTCTGCCAACCAATCAGAAGATGCCAACTCGTTCCACCCTGACAACGGACCCACTGACAGCCCTTACGGTGAGATTCCAAATCAACAGACAGCCACATGGTCGCAAAGGAGAAGAAAATTCCATGAGATCATGTGACTACCACAAGATCTTCAAGCGCCTAACAACCTGACCCCACCCTACTGCATAAACCTTTTCGACAAATCACAAACTGCCACGTTGCAAAGAACTGACAAGCGGGCAGACAAATTTTCCTTCATGCACAGGTCCCTCTCACAACCTGCCATATCACCAATTCTTTCGGCCAATAAAGAGCTACCATTTGTGCACACGTGTCACCTTGGACCCACAGGTTGAAACACTACACCGTAAAGAAGAATCAATGGCCGGTGCAATTTCACATAGCCCTGACAAATCCTTTGTGCTTTAGTGACAACCGTTGATGCTCTGACATGTCAGGATCCTTTGACTCATCCAGAAACCAGGTCCCACCATTGATCACACTTGTGCACTTAGGACCGATGAACAAGGATTGCTGGCAAAAGGGAAGAAATGCGAGGTCAAAAACACACAGAGTGTTTCATCAAAAGATCAAAAACATCATGGGTTTTCAAAAACATTGTGGGTTTTCGACATTGAGGCATATTCTAAAATTGTTTCCTGTAGACCTTAAAACTTGAATATCTCCCTGGGTTTTGCGATTCAAGAGACGCGATCAGAGCTGGAGCATGGTGACAATATGAAGAACATAGGGTTAAGGGCACACACCATGAAACATTATGGATTTTCATCGCAAGTTAAAACTGTGTAGCAGGGTCATAACTTCAAAATTTGCAAGAAAGAGGCCATTTTCACAAGATTTTGCATTGATAGGAAAATGGACTAACACATATGACTATTGGCGATTGGCCTATGCATGGGACCCAATATTTATAAAGAGCGGGCGACATGCTACCCTGAAAGTCCAATTTTCTTTTGCCAAATTCTGTGTCCCTGATGAGTGAAATTCTCCACTAAAGTTATCCCTGGTGGTATGTGGTCCAAATGTGGTAGAAAAAGTGGATTTATGCCAAATTTATGGGTTGGTTGGTAGATTCGTTGGTTTTTGGCCTTCTCTTCTAGACCTCCATCATTGGGTAATGGATTTGTGGATATCCTTGGTCCCTGGTAATATTGAGTTTTTTCCTTGTGTAAAGGGGTTTTTTATTGCTTCTTTTACTTATTCTAAAGAACAATATTTGGTGCTTAGCAAGTTGTGGGTTTGGGAGACCCATTATCTCTCAACCAAACCCTGGATAGTTTCCTTTAATCCTCTTACTGAACCACTTGGTGTGCATCCAATGTGGGTTTGAGCTCCCTATCTTCCCATTCACTTTTGGAAGTACTCTTATTTTGAGGCCATTGACAACTGATCTATTGGTCATTTCATAAAGCTAAATAAGACTACAAAAATTATGGGTCTCTTTACCTTTGCACGAATTTGTGTGGACATTGATATCTCCACACTTCTCCTTGGAGATTTGGTTCTCATGGTGGGGGATATGCCATAGAATCAAGTGGTGGATTACAAGGGCATCCCTTTTTGTTGCCACCATTGTTTCTCTACTAGTCACTTGGCAACTAATTATTCTCTTTTGCAATGTAAAGGTGCCACTACTTGGTGGAAAGATACTTTCAAAGAACATTTGATTGTCCCTACTTTTGATTCTTCCTCTAATGAAGAGGTGTAGGATGATGATGTGAATGGAGTTCCTACTATCTATTTGGGTGATGCTACAAATCTAGGTGATGCTCCAACTGTAAATCAACCCATCCATGAGAATACTACTCCTACTCCTACTGGTGTAGCGCCCTCTATCCATGATGACCCTTCTTCTCCTTTTGATCTTTCTCTGCTCCAATATCCAACTAACAATATACAACTTTCTCAAAACTCTTACCCTTGTCCTGACAAATATCTAAATAGAGTCTCATTGGCTATTCCCCTTGTGATGAGGATCCTAAGGACTATATTGCCTACACAGTTGTTTGATAACATAGGAAAAATAGTTCTTTAAACTCACATTCTTCTCCACAGGTGGTGAGTGAGTTGCCCTTCCACTCTTGAGGAGGGCTACTAGCCTTTATTCTAGTGTGTTGTTTATATTTTATATTTTATATTTTCCAAAACCGTTACTTTTAGTGTATTGTTAGTGAGTCGTTGATGGCCTCAACTTGTAAAAGACAAAACTCATGCCAATGTGTTGTTGTTCTCTTTGACGCCTTCAGACTATGATTGTGTGCAAGGGTCATCCCCCTTGTTAGGTCGTTGATTTTAATCAAAATATTATTTTTTTGTAAAGTTATTTTTTGATAATTACTTAAGATGGATAAAAGTACATATTATAATAGTTTAAATAATACTTAAAAGAAAATTTATGTCCTTGACTTCTTGCTTTGATTTGACATTAATTAAATAATCATATATCTATTAATAGTAATTATTTAACAATGTTTGATTTATCTTATATTTATAACCAATAATATTTGTGTGGTTGAACTTTGCATTTAATTGGCCTAAATGAATTTACTGTTATTTTTATCAAACTTCTAAAATTATATGAAAATATATGTTAAATTAGCACTTTCATTATTAAAAATATATAATGAGTATATATTTGATAATAAAGGATTACACAATGCCTTGAAAGTGTGAGGAATATACAGATAATGAAAATTGATTTGAAATATCTTGTATATATGTATATGTATACACAACAAGATATTTCAAATCAATTTTCATTAACATGCCTAGCTGCAAGGCCTTCCGGGTTAGGGCCAATTACAAATAGAACAATTTCTTCAAGATCCACACATCCAATACAATCTCAGCTAGTTCAGCTCTAAAAATAGTCAACAACTGATGGAAACCATAAGGCAGATCTAAACTTGAGCTCGCAAGCCTCCAAGCAATCTCCTTGTCTCCAAGTGTGCAAACCACTAGCTCTGCAACTACAAATTATCAAATAACAATTCGATCTACAAGATCATGCAAGATCTTTTCCACAACTTCACCAACTCCAGCTTTCAGAAGCTCAGATCTAATTTGCTAAGTCTTCCAAGTCATGAAATCCTACTATTGCTCCTCCTGCTCCTCTAAAACATCTACCCAAACATCCTATAAATACTAATCATCAGCCACAAGTCAGCTGGATGAAATCATTAAGTCTCCCCAACAATTATTAAATGCAATACAAGTTAACATCAAAATAGCCTTATAAACATTTAATTCAACATGTCGGCCTATAACAACAGCTACCCACAATAAATGCACCAAGTTGGCCCAATAAATCACACAGAACTCTAGTCGGTAAACTAGAACTACCGAGCAACAGTGAAATAACCAAGCACGCCAAGCATCACTGAGCACCGGTGTCGATCAAGCACCACATGCATCACTAAGGAACATTTTCACCAAGCGCTAGAGATTGCTGAGTTCCTTCAGTGATTGAGCTTCCTTCAATGACTGAGACTGTCGGTCAAGTCTGCAACTGAGTAACACTGGCCAAACACACACCTCCCATGCAGATTCACCAAGTACCCTAGAATGCCCCTGCATCAATATTAGTTGATATTTTCAAAAATCAACCAATATGGAGGGTAAAGTTAATTATTACTTAATAAATTTTATTGCTTAATCGTTAAGGAAATGGTTTTTTAATTTGTGAATTTTATTATGAAATTATATTGTTTTAGTAATTCTAAATCTTGGAATCAATTTATTAACATTATAAATTGATTTCCTTATTATTAGAATATAATTTAAGAATGTAATTATAGTTTTGTTAGTGAATATTTTTAATAAATTAATTTGTATAATGGTGTTTTACAAATTAGTTTTTTATTATTACATTCTTTGGAATGTCTTCCTTATGCAATTGTGGGTTAGGAAGGGATTTTTTTATGTCATCCTTTTAGGATTGTTACCAGAGGTGGGGTTAGGGTTGTATAAGCTAAATACGAGCCTCTAATTTAGCCTCACACTTCAACATAGTCATTGTTCACCAGCTGCAGAAAAGAACGAATATGAGATTATTCATCTTGCCTGTCTAGATTATTCGACCTGTTGCCTCCTATCTAGGTAGGGTTTGGGATTGCTCTCAGAATTGAGAGTCTAGAAACCATAAACTAGCACTAGAATGGAGGATTTATGCAGTTTATTCTAGAACGAGTATGCAATTAATCTAGAAATGAGTATGCAATTAATCTAGAAATGATCAAAGTATGAATATTAATCTAAGAGCAATGAAAGAAAACTAGATTAAGATAAGTGCATTATTAAGATAAACATGATATTAATCTAGAATGATTATCAAACTAACAATGAAAATGAAAGATTTGAATCTAAACAAGTAGCAATGATAATATGACAACACTTCATTGCTTGAAAATTAGATCCTTTGAATGAGGAATGAGGGTTCTTTTATAGAATCCTAGATTCAATCGACGATTGAGATTGAATCAGATGAACAATGGAGATTGAATGAGAGTTTAGTTCGGAATAGAAAGTTTCCTGTAAAGAGGCAGCCAACTGTTTGCCTTTTGCCTGTGTGGAGTAGTTAACTATTTTATTGCTCTTTTGGATTCTTAGTTAACTCAAAGTTTCCTTTTCTGAACTGAAGAGAAGATTTATTTGGAGAGAATATTTGATTAAATAAATACAATGTTCCTTCATAAGTGGATTTTCTCAATTATTTAAATAATTTAATTCAATTATTGAGATGAGGATATTTATTTAAAACTAAATATTTATTTAATTCCTTTTTCATGTGTATTTTAGCTAAAGGGGGTAAATTTAATTTAATTAAAGTGCTAGGACTTTATAATTAAATTAATCAATCATAGGGTTTATTTAGCCAATTATAGTCGATATTTAGGAATTAAATATAGTATGTGATTAATGTAGATTTAAGGTTTTATGCATTTGACAATAAGTCAAGTAAAGTCAATTAGAAGACATAATTGCCTAGTACAATAAGACTTTGATGATTTAGAAATTGATAGAATGAGACTAAATGCAACAAAATTGGTTAGGATTGCAAGATGTCAATTTTTGGGTATTACATTTTGCTCGTCTTTGAATTGATGTGCGAGCAACATGTTGATTCAAAGAATAGTTTGATGTGACAATTGATGAGGTTTTCAGGATTATCTCTAGAATGAAGCCTAACCCTCAGAAGTCAAGGTTAGATTTCCAAGACACCGATAAGATTGAGTTGTAGAACCATCTCCAAAACAAAGCTTGATTCTCTAAAGTCTAGGTTAGATTGCGAAGACATCGGTCAGATTACCACTTTTAGTAAGACTATCCCTAGAACAAGGCTCAATCTTTAGGAGTTAGGGGTAGATTTCCCCAATACTCGTCGATTAAATGACAACTGATGCAAATTTTTTAGGACTATCTCTAGAATGAAGCTTAATCCTCTGAGACCCAGGTTAGATTGCCTAGATACCAGTTAAAAGAGCTTTTGAGAGCCATCTCTAGAATGAAGCTTGATTCCTAGGGATCCGAGTTAGATTACTCAGATACCTAGTAGTATGATGACAAGATGTAAGGCACAGAGATGCCCCTAGTGATTCAAGATCGTGGAACATCTAGTTTTGACCATGAGGTATGAAAAACTAAACATGCCCCAAGTGATGAGATGCCCCTAGCGATGAGGAGTTTTTGATTTAGATCAGATTTATTCAAGAATTGATTCAATGAGATTCAATAATGCAATCTCCTCGGGAGTGAAATCAAAAGATGACATGTCATAAAGGAGATTGATAGCAATAGGTTGTAGATAGAGATAAAATCAGAGGTCTAGAAGAACTCAGAATAGATGACAAAATAATCAAGAAGATTCAAAAGCGATCTGGAGTGATTTGGAGGTTCTATTGACCAAGTTTGACCAAGGTTGACCAGAATTGACCAGAGTTGAATTTTGATGAAAAAGATGAAGAAGTCAAGAAAATGATGATGAGATGTGATTTTGTCAAGAATATGACATCAAAAGGTCGACTGCACAAGCGTTTGATCACGTCAGTCCTAGAAATTTTAAAACATAATTTTGAGCTATGTAGAGATGTCAGATTTTGATTTCGATCCTAAAAATGGATTCAGAGTGGTCAATTTAGCCAAGGGTGAAGTTTTTGCACAAAATGAAGCATTTTTGAAAATTAGGTCAAAACCTATATAAGGCCCAAAAGGGTAATTGTCAATTCATTTGAAACTTTTGACTTTGTGAGAAAAGAGAGCTCTGAGTGAACATGCAAGGTGTTCCGGTGAAATCGCATAGGTTCAAGCACTTTCGACGTCACAGCCAGCCTCCGATGTATGTCCCACCTGTGAGTAGTTGATAACTTAGCCTACATTTCAATTGCGTAATGTATTTGAGTAGATTTAGATAGGATTTAGGGCTAGTTAGGAACTTTCCCAAAAGAACTCGCATGAAAAAATGAGTTCTTTGCATGGGTTGGTGATGATTCTCACGCGAGAATTTATGAAAAGAGTACTTCCTCACGTGGGTCTCTCCGTGGGTCTCTCCATGGGCTCATGTGAAAAGGACCCAGAAGTCTCGCGGGAAACCCTCCATAAGGAAGATCTCTCATGCGAACTGGCGAGCAGCCTCGCGCTGTTGGGAAATCTCGCGCGAGATTCCTACTTCCTGACATGGGAATCTGCAGCAGAAAACCAAAGTTGAGTCAAAATTTGCATCAAATCAACCAAGTAGATAGGTCAATAGTTTCAAGTTCTATTTTTTTTGTAAAAATCATCATGAGTGAGATATTGATCATGTGTTGTCACTTGCATTACAAGTTGACTTTTGGGACATCGTGTTTTGATCCCACCACCCAGTCATCAATGAATTAGTGTGACAACTAGATGATAGAGAGACAACACACATAGATGCATTAGGGCTATCCTACTTACATGATGTACCCAACATTTAGGTAAATCACAGATTATTGGGTGCACTTGTCAAGCATTTTCATTCGAAAATGAACACATTCCACTTGCCCCAAGGAGAGATGATAGTGACACCAGAGGAAATCTATCGGATTCTATGGGTACCATTCCACGGGTTGCAAGTGGACTACAATGTTCAGCAGAGAGTAGGCACTGTAGCGCTCTGAGCTATTTTTCAGGATGATCTAGTTATTGGTTGGGCGATCCCTTGGGAGGATCTGATCAAAGATTACGGTCCTGGGAATAGGTTAGTAGTTGTATTAGCAACATTTCTGGGCTGCTATCTCATGCTGGATAGAGGTCAGCACAAATTGGAGTGTGGTTGGGGTTGGATGTTGCAGTGAATGTTAGAGTAGCCACCCGTGCATTATGGATGGGGCGAGTGTATGCTAGCACAGATGTACCATGAGATGCACAAGATCATGTATTGAGATGCACAGAGCATGGTGATAGGTGTCTTTGTACTACAGATATGGGCCTGGGAGCATCTCCCCATTTGTAGACTAGTGTTCTAAGATACCATACATCCCTTGGAGCCATATATGTATAGGTACAGTGGCTCGATGACCTAGCTAGCGCTGGGTAAGACAAAGCAGTGGTGGGCTCAGTTAGATGACATGGTTGTAGTTGTATGGTGGCCATGGATAGGTATAGAGGTCTGGGATGATGCCAAGAATGAGCTACAATACGTGTTCTATTCTTGACCCTTGATCAACTACTCTATCACCATTATTGAGCATTTTCCCCTATCATGGGTGCTGCAATAGTTTGACAGGCCCTAGGACATATCACAGGAGTACTGCTCGTATGCTCGCTTCACCGATGAGGTGAATAAGGACTAGAGTGTGAGGTTGGATCAGGGTCATTCGATGATTGAGGCACAGGTAGGACTATCCTGATGGAATTATATGGTGGTGGTGGAAAATGGGTGGATGACACTAGCATATTGGGATCATCTAGTTGCACATCCATTCCCCCAGTACATAGATCCAATTGGCATTTGTTAGCAGGTACAATAGGTAGTGCAGCAGCAAGCAACACAACCTCCACCACAATAGCAATAGGTGGCTCAGCCTCCACCATAGTAGTAGGTAAGTACCTTGACAAAGGGTGACATAGGTAGCCATTCCCACTTGACAGATGAGGATAGATCCTAGTGTGGGCAGTAGCAGATCTCAGGAAAGATTAGTGAGATAGATGACTGATGAGACACTGCAGTAGCCTCCTGAGAAGGAGACATAGGTTGAGGGTGGAGATGAGGTGATGTAGGATCAGGCCACACAGGGTCCCCCTCCAGGAGATGCAATCACACAACTATAGGATGCACTATGGAAGAGCCGATATAGGGTTTGATAGGTACAAAGGGAGGTGGGTGATCTACACATACAGGTTGCCATCCAAGATGCTCACCTAGCAGAGAGGGATTGGGAGAATAGGGAGTTGCAAGAGGATCTAGTGAGAGCATGAGCAGAGACATAGTATGAGGCTGCACAAGCAACTTATTATTATGCAACATACATCGGTGTGGTTCCTAATGCAACATAGCAGGTTCCTAGATTTTTATTGTATCCAGGAGCTCTAGAGGTTCCACAGGGACCCCCTCCAAAGGCACCTCCTTAGCCAGACATGTCCCCTCCTCCACCCCCTCCAGGTGGCGATGGCCAAAGCTAGATTTAGCAATTGATTTTGGTCACGATGTATCTAATGTATATGCATCCTTGTATTGTAGTCTATTGTTTTGATAGACTGTGCTCGAGTAGCACCATTTTTGTATACTGACACTCTAATTCACACACACATACACATATACGAGCTCGATTATTTTGGTATCATTGTATGTGTCATTCTTGTTGTAAATGCTTTTAATATTGATGCTTTATGAGATGTATCTTAAATGATGAATTTATGGATTATGTAGGTGAATATGTATGACATGTATGAATATGTAAATGAATATGCACATGTTTTTTGCTATGTATGTATGCAATGAAGTGCGATGATAGATAGATGCAATGTATGATTTGATTTATGCTTATAATGGATGTACATGTATATGAATATGTAGATGTTGATATATGCTAATGATATATGATAATGAACTTTGTGGATGCAATGTATGCAATGTGTGGTACTAACATCTCATGCAGGATATCACAACATATGATAGGTACTAACCAAAGGAATGTTCTTCAAAGATCAAGAGTGAGGATCAAACACTTGTGCAGTCATGATAGACCTAGGATGTGAGATGAGAGCCCCCTTGTACAAATCCAGGAAAATACAATGAAATGAGCCTCAAAGAACTATCACAAATGCAAACCTAGAATGAGAATGCAAGCCTAAGCTAGATGCAATCCCTAGGACTTGGTTGCTGGACCCATTAGATAGTTTTTATCACAAAGCTTTTAATATTGAATGATCATGAGATGTCATACAACTCTCACTGATATGACAATCATGAGAATATGAATATGACATGAGCCTTAGATTTGTCAAAATGAGATGTAAGCATTAAGGCACTAGAAGCTAGAATGACCTGAACACCTATTCCTTTTGATTTAGCAAGTTAACATAAGCATCAAAGCACAGTTGCTAGGATGACTTGAATGTTGCTCAAATACAAACATGCCAAAGACGTGAGAGTTTCTTCTTTTACTAAGTGATTGACAAGCATACTAAGAATGCTCGCAGTGACCCTTATGTTCACTTTGCAGGATGAGCATCTGAAAGTTCACTTGTAGCAGAAAGAAGTCACTCAAATAGACAAGGAGAAGAACCAACCTCACTAAAGTTTCCATATAAAAGGAGTCGAGGTACACATGGCCATCTAACATGAGATAGAGGCTCTCACAATGGACACCCATTTTGTATGGATTCCTTGGATCATTGGAACTAAACCAAAAAATAGAAAGCAAAGAAAAGATCATGCCCCCAGTCTTTGCATCTCTTAGTCAAGATAGATGTCTTTGAGTTGCTCGAGGAGGAATGATAAAGTGAGAAGGAAAGCACACAAAAAGAAAAGCTCAACATGTCTCAGAGAGTCACAAGTTCAGTTTCAATTTTAGTGGATTGATGTTGGATCAGAAGTATACGTCATATGCGAAAGGTCTCAACATTTTGGTGACAGTAGGTAGACGTAGTGAGAACCACTAGCGACTGATGTGAGAGAGATTCACAAGGAGAGATTGTAGTCCTAACTAAGTATTAGTAGACAGATGCAGTGAGAACCACTGGTGACTGATGGATGAGAGATCCTCAAGGAGAGGGATCTGATAGCTAAGCATTAGTGACAGATGCAGTGAGAACCATTGGTGATTGATGTATGAGAGATCCTCAAGGAGAGGGATCTGATAGCTAAGCATCAGTAGGAAGATGCAATGAGAACCACTAGTGACTGAAGTGTTTAAGATCCTCCAAAAATGAGAGGACAATGTCCCCTAGAGCAGGAAGGGTGCCCCCTAAGTGTGACCAGTTTCAATCCATGTAGAGTCGAGTATAGTCTCAAAGGTAACTAAGAGTGAGTGCATGAGCTAGAAAACTAAAAGCAGGAAAGAAGGAAAGCAACTATACAGAGCCAAGCAATGCTGTGATAGGTATAGCATTGTGGAACAAGAGGCACCTGTTTACCAGGTTTCACCTTCTTGGCAAAATTTATTACTTTTGCTACCATGACACTTGTTTGCCAGGTTTTCATCAATGGCACATTTTTTTGTTTTTCATTTTTTTTTGTATTTTTGATTTTTTTGGTGTTTTTGAATTTTTGAATTTTTTTGAGATTATCAAGGCACTTGTTTACCAAGTTTTCACTAGGATAATATATTTTTTTAGGACATTTTGCAATTTTTAGGATTTTTTCAGAATTGAGTATGTACATGGAGCATTCAAAAAATGTCTTAGCTTTAGAATTGCTTCAGATTTAAAGCGTTGATCAGCTCTTTGAGCTGTTCTCCTTTAGTAGTAGAGAGTTGATAGGTGCCAGACCCAAATGTTGCAGTAACAATATACAAACCAAGCCAATTTGGTTCAAAATTTCCCTTTTGGATCTGTTGTTGATTCTTAGGATTCTCTCTTAGGATGAGATCACCCACTTGGAAGTCCCTTTGTCTAACCTTCTTGTTGTAGCTCTTGGACATCCATTTCTGATATGCTCACAAATGATCAAATGCCACTTGTCGATATTCATCCAGTAGTTCTAGCTCTTGTAGCTGAGATATTCTAATTTCATCATTAGTGATGAGGTCTTTTAGAGAGACTCACAAAGTAGGAATCTCAACCTCAATAGATAGCACAACATCCACCCCATAAATAAAAGCAAAGGGTGTAGCCCCTATTGGTGTTTGTATGCTTGTACGGTAAGCCCATAGAGCTGGATTAATCTGGAGGTGCCAATCTCATCCAAATTTGTGAATTGTGCAATGCAGGATCTTTAGGATCACCTTATTGGATGCTTCTGCCTGCCTGTCATGCCTCGCAAGGGAACCGGGGAAGAGAACAAAGATTCTCTTTATAAAAGAAAAACCTAAGTAATGATTTATGAAATTTTTTGAATTTTTAAAATAATTATATGAACAAAACTTAAACTTAGTTTCCTCCCAAGGTTCCCTTCTATTTAATGCATGATTCATTTAAGTCCATTAAGTAAACTAACAACAAGATATACTTCTCAAAGAAAATTACATCATATCACTATAAGATTCTTTATTAAGAACTACAAAGTACTTTCATTTTAATTTTCCATTTAAAATCATCTATATTCCTAAGTATTCTTTATGAACAATATAATCTTTGAATCAAATAGAATCATCTAAATCATTTGATACATTGCAAATAATACATTTGTTCTTCAATAGCCTTTCCTTGAATCATCACTAATTAAAATCATACTACTTAACTAAAAATCATTTTCTTTTCCAACATACATCTTATACATAAAGTTCACATCCCCTTTTTCCCTTTTTTCTAAGTCTACCCATTTCAAATACATCTTTTTGAATTACATCAATGATTACATTACATTCATCTCCACTCGGGAGGTAACAATAACTTTACATCATGAAAGATAATTACAAAGCCTTTATTCTTCAAAAACTGGTACATAAGCAAGCATGAATCTTCAAACACTACATCCACAAAAGATACCTCTATAAAATGTTTACCACCCAACCACGTGGACACCCAAAGGCCCACTCCCGCATGCTAGGAGATAAACACCAGGGTCCACAAAGAAGGAATAGCTAGGCCAAACCTAAGGTCAGGTTACCTTTCCCAAATAACAAATGAAAAGAAAGCCCAAGCATAAATCTTTCCCCAAATAGGTTCTAAGGCTTGGTAGAAACTCTAAGCAACAACCTAAGTGAGTGTCATCGCATAGCCCTCACCCCTTGGGTTGTCCTGGTACTAGCCAATCTGGGCCCCGGCCCCCAAGTAGGCACATGCGGAACTGAATGCCTTTCATACAGACAAGCGCCATTCAATCATACCTACGCATAGGCACCTTCTCCCACTCCCATCCATAGCCTTTACTAGCACTAATGGCATGGGTGAGGAACATTTAATCTTTTTACATATTTGAACCCATTCCCATAAGTTTTAATTAAATTATCACTTGTTAAAATAACTCTTCAGTCGGTTATCCTGGTACTAGCCACTTAGGGCCCCGGCCCCACATTGAGAGCCACTCACTAGGTGTTGTTAGGTTTTCTACCCTTAACCCACATATCACAACCACATCATACACATAGTAAAAACATATCATAAACACATTTGTAAGACTACATCAAAGAGGAGAAAATAATAAGATAGTTTATGGATGTTTTAGGGGAAATTAGGAACGTTTAAGGATGTTTAGAATGGTCATGATCTTCTTAGACAACCCTAAACTACTTCCTACACACATCCTAACCCTATTAAGGCATCCAAACACACTGAACATAACCTCTACCAAACAAGGAATGAACACATTTATGATTTACTCAAAGTTCCATATACCAAAAGATAATGTTCCATGAACTTCATTCTAAGCCTAATATTTGACTAAGCCTGAAATTTGACTAAGTCTGATTTTATTAAAAATCTAAAAATTAAAAGTTACAACTTAACTCCTAGGAAGTTGAAACCTATCCCAATCAATCCAAAAGGTACCTAAACCCTTTATATAAGTATAACTTAAAGTATAAGAAATTAAAGTACATAAACTTATACAAGTATAACTTAAAGTATAAGAAATTAAAGTACGTAAACTTATACTTAAATGTTTTAATTGTATAAAGCCTCAATCCTATTTTCATCGGTTAACACTAATCTGCTCGGTTCATACAGTCTAGTCGGTTAACACAATCTACTCGGCTGACACTAGTTGCTCGATCACCACTAACTTACTCGGTCATCACTAACTGATTGCCAGAAACTACAAAATACGATTGTCAACTTTGGCTTGTGGGTAAAACTGGGCGTTATGGGAACTAGGGTTGCCTAATCTGAGCATGACCCATTTGAGATCTCCCAGTTTCCCTTCAGAAATGGCCCATCAATCCATCCTATCTATCCAACATATCTGTTCTAGATCTGGGCAAAGAAAAGTGGTGCAAAGAAAAATATGAAACTATAGGTTTGAAACAGAAATTCTAAAGCCTCAAAGAACTCATGGACATTCTAGATAAGAGAGGAAATACAAGGAGAATGCTAAGGACCCTACAACCTCCTATAAATGCATAAATATTTGTTTATACTCAATATAGGAAATAAATCCATTCAACATGTTCCTACTCTTCAAATCACTAATATAGGGACAATGATATATATATATATATATATAAAACACAACATTTTGTAATTTATATCAACAACGAATATACAGAGAAACATTTAACTAGATTTTCATCTTTTCATATCACAAAGGAGAGATAACTCTCAGGATGAATTCCAACCTGGAGTCCTGCGGAGATTCAGTTGATGAAGACCAGTCCAATCCTCTCAATCCTTTCAGCACTCCTTCAAATCCTCCTGGGTGCAATCTCCAGCCTCTTCTGGAAATAACCAAATGCCACTCTCAGAGAATGATGAATTTCTCTCCTCACAAATACAATATTCCTACTAGCATAATACTAATCTTTTTATCTTCTTGTCGAAACAACTCTCCTCCAACTCTCCCTCACATAGGGAGTCTTTCCTGTATATAGATTGGGGAGTAGTTGCACAGGTACTCCAACCGATGCAACTATCCACAGATTATCCGTTAACAATACAGTTTGTAAAACCATTCCTGTAAAGGGATAAATAAATTTTTAATAAAACTATAATCTATTACCGTAATCAAATTTATGTTTCCTTTACTTTAGGGAAGTTAATAATAATAATTATTATTTACAACCATATCATTAACTAATCTAATTATTCATTAATAGAATGTAATAATTACTTACTCACCAATAATTATATAAATATATGTATGCATATGCATATGTGTGCACCCATATGCCTATGTGTACATATATTATTATTATTATAAATATTATTGCAAACATAATATTATTATTATAAAGCATATTATTTATTTACACACTTAATCCATATTCTTTACAAAATGCAATAGTGATATATATACAAGGTGAAACATACCACTATTATTAAAAATATTTATTGTTTTTTTTATTGCCATAGACATTTTGTTATTATGGATATTATAAAGATAATACCATAAAATTCTTTATTATTATTGATATTAAAATCACATATTTCAATCACATACTAACTCGTTCCTAACAAGATCTGCTAGTACATAAGTAGCTAATAATAAAGATAAATTACTAAATCATACCCTCAAATTCACATCAATAATCTACTAATAGAATTGAATGTACCATAAAGACAACTAGAACCACTATACTCAAAACTTCATTCACAATGAATACAAAAGACAAGAAACTGACTACAAGACCCACAAAACCAGTAAACCAAGAGATCACATAATATATCCACACAAGGGACTGATTTGGCACTTCCCACCTAAGGATAAAAGGATCAAAGGTGAAGTTTCTTCCTGTGGAACCTGGTGATATCTCCGTAACAATAACAATGATCGAGGATTTTGAGGGATCGCTCAGACCTGTGAAGCCAGGTGGAGATGATACCCGATACCTACAATCCTGCATCACCAAGAAGAGATACATATATATACATATGGATATACAAATAAGATATATGCAAGTAGATGACCAGGATTGATACATTGTGTGGACCTCAACTAAGTGAGTAACTACAACTTCATCCTGAGTCATGAAAACACATTTGACACATATTTTTATGAAACATAAAACATCATGATAATGGTTAGATTCAAATCATTGGGTTAGACCCATAAAACATATAAAAATAGATGGTTTTCTAATCTCATAAACATATAAATGATAACCATAAATGAGCATATCCATCATATCATCATTCACAAAACATAAATGTAAATGTATAGTCCTAACCATCATAATAAAAATGTCCAAATTAGAAAAGTCTAAGTATCACCATAGGAGAGGTATTACACTACCCATTACCCTGGGGATAATAGATTGAAGACCAATGTTGCCTGATTTTGACCTTAGAGAAAAGCTCTCTTTCAGATCATTATTTTTGAACTACCCCCCATTGTCAATGATTATTGAGGAGGGTACACCATACCTACAGATGATGTAATTCAGAATAAACATGGCTACAAATTTGCTATTGGCTATATTCAGAGGTACTACCTCAACCCACTTAGTGAAATAATTTGTAGCAGTGATAATGAGCTTGTGTCCATTTGATGAAGGGTGGATCTGACCCACCAAATCAAAAGCCCATTGTTGAAATGGCTAGAAAGTGATGAATGGAATTAGCTCCTTTGTGGGAATGTGAATCAGATTCCCATGAAGTTGACACTGTTTACAAGCTTTAGCATAGTGTGTAGCTTCCTTTTCCATATCAGGCCAATAGTAACCATCTCTAATAAGCTTACGGGCCAATGCCAGACCACTCGAATGAGATCTATAGATGCTTTCATGCACCTCAACTAACACACGCTTAGACTCATCAAGTTCTAAACACCTAAGGAGGGTACCATCTAGACAATGCCTATACAAGTCGTTAGCTATGATAACGTACCGTGAAGCACTGTGGATTAAGTGACATTCTCATTCCGGGTGTAAGTGTCTAGAACAATCTGGTCATGGAGGTAGGAGTAGATATGATGGTAGTGGGATGAATCATGTCTAATGACTAAACAAATCATCCTAGATTTAGGAGTGTCATAGGCTGGGTAGCGTAATGTCTCCAGCAAGAATTCATGTTGGAAGTTATTTTCTACCATTTGTAGTATAGAGGCAAAAGTAGCCATGACATCAATTTCTTTTTTGTCTGCCCTTAGAATCTGCTGGAAAGTTACATGTGCAAATTACTTCCTTAGGTCATCGACCATCCTTTTGTAAGGTACCATTTTGTCATCTTTTGTCTGATAAATGTTGTTGACCTGATTGATAACTAGCTATGAGTCTCCAAAGACTTTTAGTTCATATACTCGCCATTCAATGGCTATCTTCATGCCATTGATCAGGGCTTCGTACTCAACGATGTTCATTGTACAAGGAAATAACTATTAGGAATAGTCCCAAGAGATAATTGAGAGGGGGGGGGGGGGGGGTGAATCAGTTATCTACAAGTTTCAATTATTTATCCAATTAAGTATACTTAAACATAAGCATAAATACAATGAAAGAATACTTGAACACAACACCAATATTTTGGTTTCGGGGAAACCCAAATAGGTAAAAATCCCAGTGAGAATTGACATCCACTAATATTCTGCACTAGTGTATTATGATCCTTGTTAGAAGATCCTTAACCTTGTTAGAAGTTTCTTTACAATATATTTTGTAATACCCTCTCCTATGGTGATACTTGGACTTCCTGATTTGGACATTTTATTATGATGGTTAGAACTATACATTTTCATTTATGTTTGTGGATGATGATATGTTTATCAGATGATTGATATGCTAATTTATGGTTATCATTTATATGTTCATGAAATTAGAAAACCATCTATCTTTATATGTTTTATGGAGCTAATCCAAGGATTTGAATCTAACCATTATCATGATGTTTTATGTTTCATGGATATGTGTCTGATGTATTTTCATGACTCAGGATGAAGTCGTAGTTACTCACTTAGTTGAGGTCCACATGATGTATTGATCCTAGTCATCTGCTTGCATATATCTGATTTATATGTATATTCATATATATCCATGTATCTCTTCTTGGTGATGTAGGAGTGCAGGTACTGGGTATCATCTCCACTTGGCTTCACAGGTCTGAGTGATCCCTCAAAATCCATGATCGTCGTTGTTGTTATAGAGATATCACAAGGTTCCATAAGAAGGAATTCTACCTCTGACCCTTTTACCTTTAGGTGCGGAGTTCCTAAGTCAGTCCCTTGTGTGGATGATGTATTTCTGTTTGTTGGTTTGTGGATCTTGTAGCTGGTTTCTTGTCTTTTGCATTCTTTGAGAATGAGGTTTTGAGTATGGTAGCTCTAATTGTCTTCATAGTATGTTCAATTTTTTTTAGTAGATTATTGATGTGAATTATTATTCATTTGAGGGTATGATTTAGTAATTTATTGTTATTAGAAGTTACTTATATGTACTAGCATACCTTGTTAGGAATGAGTTAGTATGTGATCAAATCATGTGATTTTAATATCAATAATATTAAATAATTTATGGTATTAATTTTTTTTTAATAATAGTGGTAAAATCCAACTTATGTTAGTAGTTACCTAATATATATCACTATTATATTTTGTAAAGAATATGGATTAGTGTATGAATAAATAATATGTTTTATAATAATTATATTCATAATATTTAAATATTTTTAATAATAATAATAATGTGTCTTACTTATGGTATATGTACCATAAGCATATGGGTGGACACATATGCCTATGAATACATATATAAATATATATTATTATTATATAATAAATTAATTATGTGAAAGAAATTATTATGAAACTATGGTAAGTCTATGTTATTTTCATATTTGGGAAATGCTTTTGGTAAATTACCATAGTAAGTAAGTTAGTAAAATTATTCCTAAAATCTTTATTATCTATTTTGTCATCCTCAAATTTAGGAGACATAAATTAAAATCTTATTAAATAAAAATTTATTATCCCTTCACAGGAATGGTTTTGCAAACTGTATTATTAACAAATAACTGGAGGATAGTTGCATCGATTGAAATACCCATGCAACTACTCCCTCCAATCTATTTACAGAGAGATCTCCTGTGTGAGAGGGGGTGGGATATGAATTTGGATTCAAGAAGAGATATTGTATCATTGAGCATTTTTATTTGTAGGAAATTATATTTGTGTGGAGAGAATTCATTATTCTCTAAGATTGGCATTTGGTTGTTTCGGGTAGAGGCTGGAGATTGCATCTAGAAGGATTTGAAGGAGTGCTGGAAGAGTTGAGAGGATTAGATCCTTCTTCATCAATCAAATCCTCATAGGACTCCAGGTTGGAATTCATCCTGAGAGTTAACTCTCCTTTGTAATATGAAAGGATGAAAGTATGGTTGAATGTTTCTTTATATGCTTGTTGTTTATATAGGCTTAAGAATGTTTATGTTATATATAATTATGTCTTTATTTTTTGATAAGAGAATATGATCATATATCAAATAAGAATTACTTCCTATGAATTATGAATGTGAATATTACTTGCATCTGTAAGAGTCTAGAGAGTCCATAGCATTTTCATTTCATCTACTGTTATAATCCGAATAGTGCTTCCAGGTTTTAGTACTTTTGTGATCAACCTTACTTTTCCATATCAGTTTAGCACCACCTTTCTTCGTCGAGATGCAGGGCATCATTTTTTTGTGTAGTTTTTTGGTATTTGGTAGTTTCCTATCATTCAGTAAATAATTGTGTGGAATTGTGAATGAAATGCACAGTCCTTATTAGCAAAATGAAATGTGCAGGTTGATTTGATCTTGATTGTTTTGTTCCCATGTTTGGATTAGGGTTTGTAATGTGTCATTATTGATTCAATCCCAAGTTGTATTTAATCCTTAATCCTGAGTTAGTATCATCCTCGAGTTATATTTTAGTATTATTCCAGAGTTATATTTAATCCTAAGTTTGTATTATTATGGTTTATTTATAGAAGTATAACATTTATTTTAGTATTATTCTAGAGTTATATTTAATCCCGAGTTTGTATTATTGGGGTTTGTTTATAGAAGTATAACACTTAAGTTAATTTATTATACTTTAAGTTATACTTGTATAAATAAATTAGGTACCTTTTAGGATGTTTGAGATAGGTATCAGCCTCATAGGAGTTAAGATGCAACTTCTAGATTTTGAATTTTCAATATAATTTAGACTTAGTTAAAATTTCAGACACGAGAGATTTTACGGGGCATTGTGTTTTGGCATATGAAATTTTGTGTAAATTTAAATATGTTCATTACTTGTTTGATGGAGGTTATATGGTGTAGTTAGATTCTTTAATAGGGTTACGATGTGTGTAGGAAATAGGATTAGGGTTTAGGATTGTCTAGGAGGATAAGGACCATTCTAGGCCTCCCTAAATGCTTCTAATTTTCCTAAACATCCCTAAACTCTCCTATTCTTTTCTGTTCTTTGATGTAAGTTCTCAAAAGTGTTTACAATGTGTTTTATTTCATGTATGATGTGTATGTGATGTGTGGGTTAAGGGTAGAAAACCTAAGAACACTAAGTGAGTGGCTCTCAGTGTAGGTTAGGGCCCTAAGTGGCTAGTACTAGGATAACCGAATGAAGAGTTATTTTATCAAGTGATAATTTAATTAAAACTTATGGAAATGGGTTCAAACACTAAAAAGATTAATATATGCCTCACCCATGCCATTAGTGCTAGTAAAGGCTATGGATGGGAGTGGGAGAAGGTGCCTATGTGTAGGTACGATTGAAAGGCACTTGTCTGTACGAAAGGCATTTGGTTCCGCATGTGCCTACTTTGGGGCCGGGGTGCAGAGTGGCTAGTACCAGGACAACCAAAGGGGTGAGGGCTATGGGATGACACTCACTTAGGTTGTTGCTTATAGTTTCTACCAAGCCTTAGAACCTTTGGGAAAAGATTTATACTTTGATCTTCTTTTCATTTGCTATTTGGGAAAGGTTACCCAACCCTAGGTATGGCCTAGCTATCCCTTCTTTGTGGACCTTGGTGTTTATCTCCTAGCACAAGGGAGTGGGGCTTTTGGTATCCATGTGGTTGGGTGGTAAATATTTTTATTGAGGTACCTTTTGTGGATGCAGTGCTTAAGGATTCATGCTTGCATAGTCTTCCAGTTTTGAAGAATGAAGACTTGTATTTATCTTTCATGATGTAAAATTAATGTTACCTATGAAGAGGAGATGAATGTAATGTAATCATTAATGTATTTCAAAATGATGTATTTTGTATAGGTAGTCTTATGAAAAAGGAAAAGGGAAAGCACAAACTTTATGTATGTGATGTATGTTGAAAAGAAAAGGATTTTGTAACATTCCAAGTAAAGTAGTATGCTTCTTATTATTGTTGATTAAGTGAAAATCTAGTGAAAAAAATGTAATATTTATGATGTATCAAATGTTTAGATGATTCTATTATATGGTATTGATGGGCTAATTATATTGTTCATAAATGATACTTAGGAAAATAGATGGGTTTAAATGGAAAATTGAAATGAAAGTACTTTGTGTTTCTTTATAAAGAATCTACAAATGTTGTGATGTAGTTTTCTTAAGTAAATCAAGTTGGTAGTACACTAAATAGACTTAAATGAATTATGCATTAAATAAGAAGGGAATCTTTGAGGAATCTAAGTTAATCTATGGTTGTTTATATAATTCTTTTAAAAAATTCAAATTTTTTCATAAATCATTACTTAGGTCTTCTTTTACAAAGAGAATCTTTGTTCTCCTCCCCAGTTTCCTTGCGGGGCATGACATTTTTGGTATCAGAGCACTAAGTTACTACACTGGGGCCTTGGAAATTTGGCCCATGCTTCTTAAAATTTGTTACTCAATTAAGGAAATACTTAAACATATAATTAGACTAGGACCCTTAAACTTATCATTTTTCTTACTCATGGTAGGATGCCTCATATAACCCATAGTAGAGGGGGAGGTGCCCAAAATACCCCTCCTAGATATCAACAAGAGAGTTCTCATGAAGAAGAAAAATATGAGGGTAGGGGGGATCAATCTGATAATCAATTAGGAGGTTTTCAGGGGGCTTAAGTACAAGAACTCCTACAACAGATTTTAGAGAGGTTAGATGCAGGGCAGGATAGAGGTCACCATGGGGAGACTAACACTCACCATGAGGAAATTGAATGGAGTCCTAGGAGGAGAGATCAGGTAGTGGAAGAAGATGCTTTGCGTGCTTCTCACATGTGAGACCTCCTTAGGACTAAGAATAACCCCTTTAAGGGAACTCAAGGTGGATCTACCACTGAAACTTTGCTGCTAGACTTAGAAAGGCTTTTCTCAATGCATTCTTATAGAAGCAATACCTGTATACACCCTAAAATGGTTGCCTAGACTTTGAGCCCCATTCTTGCAATTTATCAATTCCCTAAATCAATATTTTCAAAATTAAATCAATTTCCTTGATCAAATCCCAATTCTATCATTTATTCAATTATATTCTATGGATTAACCATTTTATCCTAAGTCTTTATTTAATTAAAAGGAATTCCCTCCCCTTTTGTTAAATAAAAAGCCCCCACTTTCCTCTTATCCTAAGTTGCACAAATAAAGCATTATTCCTATTTTATAAAAAGAAGAAAAGGGCCTTTTTGTCTCACATGAGGCTCAAAAGTCAACACTTCTTTCTCATTGGAGGAGACTTGTGCACATGGATTGCTCCTCTTTCAAACTCCACCCTTGATCAAATATTTTTCCTCTTATTCTCCATGGTCCATTCCTTTTCAATTCCTTTAAAATGAGAGCTATCTTCTCATTCTAGGATCCCAATTCTTTCATACTAATCTTATGCTGCAGGATTTCTTGGTGACTTTGGAGCTTTGGAGATCTTCTTGCATTCTAGCTTTCATTCTTGGATTTAGTTTATCTTTCATGGCATTTTAGTTTACTTTCCTTTCATGTTTCTAGCTTAACTCACCTAGTTTAATTAGCAAGGACTTGTAATACTTTCATTTTCCTTTCATAGCTTAGTTTGCATTGTTCATTCTAGCATAGTTGCATTGCATATTTCATTCAAGATTCTTGAGGATATTGGCATTCTTTTCCTTGTCTCATTGAATCTCCCATTGTGTGGTTTACTAGCAAGGTTATTGGCTTAATAGCTCTAGCTGAGAGCATTCTAAACACCCTTGTGACTCCATGCCTAGGGAGCTCTAGGTCACTTTCTCAAGGTTTCCAACTGATGGATTCTCTTGGAAGTAATGACTTAGAGAAGTGCACATTTTGAATGTACATTTTTGGCACCCACCATGGGGCAGAATGACTCTATTTTGTCCTTTTCATGCATTTCTGCACATTTTTCATCAATATTTGCTTGCTGTTTCGACTGATTTTCTATACTTTCTGACAGAGTTTTGTATGATAGTCTTCCGGTATCATACGATAGTTTTTCATATAGTTGTGTGATACTTTTCTAGTAAAAGTATCATATGATCATACAACATTTTGTCACATGGTAATACATAACTCTATCACCCGCACATAGTGTGAAGTATCATCCAGAAAGAAAATATCGCACCACTATACTGTAAAGTATCGTGCGAAACTTCTGGCGACTGAACTATCACACAGGCCTAGTAGTGAGTGATTTTGGTCATTTCTTTACAATATTTTGTTTGTTTGCTTACTGGTTTTGATTTGCTATGTTGAGACAAAGTTTCATTTGCAGATTATACTTTATTTTATTGTGCTAACCTTTTTGGGGCTAACAAGTTGTGCTTGAAGGTGTGCCCTCATTGCTTGAATATTTGCTAAAAGAACACATTTCAAAGATTCAAATGCACAAGGGCTACTAATTCTTCTTGCAGGGTTGCCCAAAGCATAAAAATAATCAAGTGCTTGTTCATTGCTTTCATTTTTCAGTGTGGCATATACGAGTTCTTTCTTTTATTAGGTACTTAATATCTTGTTGTAGGAGTCTTTTGGTGGTAGGAGAGTATGCTCTTCACCCTTGTGGTGAACCAAAAATCTTGACCCATCTTTATATTTTGAAAGAAAGAGGGCTAATTGAACTTTCCTTGGTGTGTTTGGGAGAGATTTTTGAGATAGGAGAGTATGCTCTTCACCCTTGAGGTGAACCAGAAATATTGACCCTGAAAGGTTAATCCACTTCTTGTTTAGTTTAGAATCCTTTAGTGGGCCTGCTCTTGAGCAATCAAGAGGAATGACCCAAGTGGGGACAAGCTAATACTGAGCTATTTCAACCCACTATAAAATCAAGGCTATCAAGGACACAAAACCTTGGTAGACGTAGTACTTGTCTTCATTTGGTGTGAGTACTTGTGGGATTTTGACCATGAGGAAAATGCTAAGCAAGAATGCTTAAGGTACTCTTGTGGCCACGAGGTCTGTTACTTTCCGCAAGGTAAGGAGTCCCTTTGGGAAGCAAGAGTGGTATTATGAATAGAAGCCCTTACTACGAATCATAGATAGAAGCTACCCAATTTTTCCGCTTAACATCTTGGTGCAAGGATTGATCCTAGTGGACTAACCTTTATCACCCCAAGAATACTCACCATCTATGTTCTTTTGGTTGTGTCATTGGCACTTCCACGAAAAAGCCAACATCTATTGTGGGAAACCACTTTGTGTAAGGTGATGGGACATCAAGTGTGAGCCAAGTTGTTAAGTATTGAGCCTTTGTCTTTCTAGGCTAGTAAGTGCTTGATTTGTCTTCATTGTGATCAACTGTGTAAACGTTCTCAAACATCAAACATCACTGTAGCATTCATAGGATTTTTTTCTTTGATATCACAAGTGCTTGTCTTGACAAGGTTTCCTTTGCCCTTGATTCAAGTGTTTTATGACATGTTTGATCACTTACTATTTGTAAACCTATCTACTCTCTACTATTACTATGTTTGGAGTCAAGAAATTGAACCATCAGACTGAGACTTTAGATAAATTGCCTTCAAAAACTAAGATTTTTACATTCACTAGTCAAGAGTCATACAATACTGAACAATCATCGCACATTGGTCTGAGTTTTATCATGTGATACTTTGTTATTGAACAACTATTGCATAGCTTGCCTGGATTTTATCGCACCTACTGCCTGGAAACTATTGCATGACCTTAGTGTGAAATATCATCTGGACATATTGTATCGTCCCAATACCTTGCGAATTGTCGCACAGAGTAATCTTGTAGTTTGTCTGATTTGTGTCATTTTCAGTCTTCCTTTGGTCAATCTAGATTTTAGTAGGTCTCTTACCTTGTAGTTGGAATCCTATTTGTACCTTGGGTTCCTATTTTTTGACTCCTTGAATTAGTATCCTTTGATTTCACAAGTGACCTTGCTTGGAATCGGTAAGTTAGAAGTCATCCTCGTTGAAAATGTAAACCTTTAGATTCTTTGGTAACACACTTGGAGAGTCTTAGTAGTCTCTTGTCCAATTCATTTCCATCAAAAATCAATTTCAATTTCAAATATAATTTGGGTAAATCATCCTCCTAATCCATATGTGCTAGGATACTTATCCTTTGTTTGGGCACCTCTGTGGTAGTGTTGGTTTACACCTTTTGCAATTTTCTATCTTACCATCTCTCTTTTGGACAATTGAATGCTTTTAGTATCCTAGTTTGGTATCGACATTTTATAGGGTCATCTTATTTCCAAGGGCCTTTTCTTTCATGTCGGTTACGACAAGGTATCAAGTCAATCAAGGAAAATGACCTCAAGTTGTCTTTGACCAATTACCCTTAGTCTAGACTCATCAAAAGTGTAAGGGAAAAGAGCCCATCTTTGATCAATCCCCTAGGAATACCCTAGAAGCTTGGTTTGACCCTAAGAGAAATCCTAGTGAGTTAAGCACATCCTTAGCACCTTCTCAATCAGATATGGACATGAGTTACACCATGAATAGAAAGGAGAGAGAAGCAATGGATCAAAATCTTGATGACATATTTCAGAGACATAGAGATAACATGCTATTTGGTGATGATAATCAACTAGAATCACCCCCTATCAATACCAGATATTTGGATGCCCATCAAAGGGCTGAAAGGAATACAAGACGAGCTCACCAAGATGAATGGTCACAACACAAAGACCAAAACAACTAATCTTGTGATGCTCATGTGAATGTAGTTTTTACTAATGACTTGTTCAAACATTCGAGACCCAAATCTCCACTCCAAACAACCTCAAGGTATATGAGTGAAAGGCTCAAAATAATTGAATGCGAAAAGAAAGCCTTTTTGGATGAACAAGCTACAAAAGAAGAAAGGTTTAGATTCCTAGAGGTGGAACAACAAGCCTTGTTAGAATTGGAAAGAAAATCCTCTTAGGAAGAACAAGATAGGCTTTTAGCCCAACAACTCAATGCCCAATTCAACAACAGGGGTATCAACAGTGGAAACAACTCTCCACCATCTACTCCTTTGGGAACCCCATGAAGCAAAAGGCATTCAAGGACCCCTTCAAGATCTCCTAGTCCTAGAGGAAGAAGGACTAACATACTCACTATAGGATACAAATACCTCCTAGGAAATCAAGAAAACCCTCCCAACGAGCTCATCATGGCTCCCAACATGGATGAAGTAGCTTGAGTTTTGATGCTCAAGACTTCATGAGGATGCAACAAGAACCACTCTTCCAACAATATGTGGAGAGGTATCTAGAGAAAAACATGGATAAGTTCCTAGAGAGCTTGATCAACAGGGTGCTAGGGTTCCTTTCAACTTTGATGTGGATATAAAGATCAAGAAACAAGGACCATCCCAAGAAGAGGAGATCAAGCAACTCAAGCGTATGATGGAAAAGGTGTTGACACCTAAGAGTTCCTTTTCACTTGACTCAATCTATCCTAATGCTTTCGACAAGAATGTGAGCATGAAGGATTTTCCTAGGAAAGTGGAAATCCCCCAATATGACAAGTATGATGGTAATGGGGATCCACATGACCATGTGCACCAATTCTACATTATGAGCTTTGAGTTCCACCAAGATGACTCCTATCTCATGAGGTGATTCCCAAGGAGTCTCAAAGGTCAAGAAATGGAGTGGTTTACCAACATAACTACCCCCATCAAAACCTTCAAATAACTTGTTCATAGATTCATACAACACTTTGCCTATAATCTTTTGAGATCTGTCACTATGTTGGACCTATGTAACTTGAAACAAAATCAAGGGGAGTCATTTGTGGTTTTCTTACAAAGATGGAGACATCAATGTTCTTGATACTCCAAGACCATTCCTAAGAAGGAGAAGATTGACATTCTTATTAGAAACTTGATTCTTGAGATGTGGTATGAAGTGAGGAAAATGGTCTTTGACTCCTTTGACACCATGCTCGAAACTGCATGCAAAATTGAGGATGTGTTGAAAGAGCAAGGAATTTTGACCAATAACAAAAACAACAATAATGGTCAAATAACCACAATGCTAATAAGGATAAAGGGAAAAACTTGCACTGGAATAAGAACAAGCAAGTGGTTAATGACAGAGTGGTGGATTCTTCTCAACCTAAGGATCAAAGTGTTCTTCACTTATCTAGTGTTGTTCAAGCAATGAAGCTCAACACATCCAACCAACAAGAACATAAGCCAAGGTACCAGGAAAAGCCTAAGAAAGAGAGGTGCCAATTTTCAAAGCTTGGTGATTCCTATGAGGATGTCTTCAAAACACTCATTGCCAATAATCTTGCACATCCTCAAGATCCAACAAAGCACCATATTCCTGATGTTAAACCACATTGGTGGGGTGAGAAAGCTTTCTGTAAATTCCACAATGGTATTGGACATGACATCAAACATTGTTGGAAACTATATCCAAGATCTTATTGAGAATGGAAAACTTAAGGCGGATGGTTTGAACACTAATGCTGATCACAAGGCTTTTAAAGAACCTTTGCCTAAATATGAGAGGGGGGAAACCTCTAAACCAAAGAGTGGCAAGGCCGAAATCAACTACACCTACACATCTATGAAAATGTGGTCAATATGCTTGAGGTTGTGGAGGAAAATGTCAACATGATGAGGGACAAGGATCCTTATGGTTATGATGTGGGCTCTCCTCCTATATTTGATGAAGAACTTGTGGTGGTGCTAAGGGGTCCTTGCTCTCAAAGGTCATCCCAAGCTCTTAATGCTGTCACGAGAAGTCAAGGTCCTATGGTTATTAGAGGTTCTAGTTCCAACCAGTCCAGTAAACCAAAGCAAGTGGCATCAAAGAATGCCACCACAAAATCAGCAATTAATCCCAACATGAGCTATAATCTTGTTGACCAATTATAGAGAACCTCAGCTCAAATCTCAATCTTTGAGCTCCTAGAATTGTCCCCATGAAATAAGCATGTCCTTGAGGATGCCTTGTGCACAACAAATGTCCCTACCAACATAGATGTCAATCAATTCCAAAGCATGGTCAATCATATTTCTAGCCCACACTACCTCACTTTTTCAGAAGATGATGACAAAGCTTTGAGCCATCTGCATAATCTTGCTCTCCATATAGAAGTCATGATCCCAAAAACTCATGTCAGGCATGTGTTGATTGATGGGGGTGCTGGGCTCAATATTTGTTCCCTAAGTCTATTGAAAACATTGGGTTACTCATAAGAGGTCATAGATGCCTGAAAGAAGATCACAATAAAAGCCTATGATGAGGCAAAAAGGAGTTCTAAAGGATTGGTTGTTCTTCCTGTCAGGATTGGACCCGTGGAAAAGGACATTTTATTTCAAATTGTTGATGTTGGTCCTCTCGCATACAACATCTTACTTGGTAGGCCATGGATCCATGAGATGCAATAAGTGCCATCCACTTACCACCAGTGTGTTAAGTTCCCCTATAATAGAGTAGAAATTTGTATACCTGGGGATAGCACCTTATCTATCAACTCCATTTTAGTAGGGACTCATGTTTCCCTCAATAGAGAAGTAGAGGATTTCAATGCAAATCTAGCTCAGTGCAAAGATAAGTTCAAGACAATAGACCTTGGTATGGGGGGGTATCAACTCAACTCCTTTACAAAGCTGCCAGTTTCACCTAGGTCCTATGGCAAGACTTTCCAAGAGATGAAACCTTCCTCTTCAGCCATGACCCTATTTGGAACATTTGTAGAGTCCTCAATCCCTATCCAAGATGAGAAGGAAGAGGTGGCTGTTAGAGATTGGATTTATAAAGAGGAAAATATATGCATAATGAGAATTTCTCTCCATCTCCTAAGGCTTATGGGAGAGGATACACTTTGGTCAAATAGATGGGCTATCTTGGATATGGCCCTATCAATCATAGATTGGATGCTGGGGATGAACCTCTCGATCATGCTCTTTTTGGACGTAGCTCTAGGAAGACGGTTGGCCTAGGATTTGAAAATCATGGCAAGAAAATTGCTCCTATCCCTGATGAGTCAGATAGTGAAGATGAGCTGAGATATATGCCAAATTTGACAAATCAACAATATAGGTGTGAAGATTGGGTCCCTTCCACCAATCTCCTTTGGGGAGATTCAGACACTCTAGTTTCTCATGCAATAGTTTCAAGCCTAGGACAGGATGAAGCCAGTGCAAAAGATTCTGTCAGAGAACATGTTACCCTTGGTGACATTAGAGCCTCCACCTCAAGGCATTGTAAACATGCACGACGTAAACATCCTAGTCATGATTTAGATACTGATTTACATGAATATGAATGGGAGTCTCTCTCTGATTCTTCCATAGTTGACATGGATGTTGATGTTGTCCATACTTATAGTTCTCATCCCATGGTAGCTAACGAGTCTCATGTAGGATTAGAGGTTTGGAACCCACGTGTTGCCCTAGTGGATGATTCTTCGCTTGGTAGGACAAATCCTAGTTTGGGTAACTTAGAAGAATACTTGACAGACTCTAACTCTTTAGTCACTAGAGATGACATCATCTGTATTCACAACGTTGAACCTACCATTGACCTACCTCTTCTAATCCTCATCTCATTGATTGGTCCCAATGATACCAAGAACCTGAGCTCTTGACATTTCAGAATGACTATGAGATAACTTGTTACTTGAATGCAATTGAACCTGTAGTCTCTTCCACCAGTGAATTAGCTACAAGTATGATAGAGCCAGACATCAAGTACCTTAGTCAAAAAATAAAAAAGAACAGAATAAAAGAAAGAGTTTCAATGGCAAAAACCACTGTGTGGCAGTGTTAGAACCTAAAATAGTAAAAATAAATGATGTATCCAAGGGTGAAAACCTCTCTAAGGTGCCTAAGGATGTGGTACTTGATCATCTCCCATGATATTTTCAAGACAGATCTTCATTTCTTGTAGAGCCAACTCAATCAGTCAGCTTGGGTATAGATGAAGCTTCACAGATAGTGCATTTGGCTCAGTCTTTGTCACCTCTAGAAAAGGAAGCATACACCAAGTTCTTATAGAGGAAGAAGATTAATTTTGCTTGGACTTACTCAGACATGCCAGGGTTTGACAGTAATCTCATTATGCATCACTTGTCCATAGTTCTAGGTGTGAAACCAGTCAAACAAAAATTGAGGAAAATGCATCCTCATATAGCTCTTTTAGTCAAAGTGGACTTAGAAAAAATCCTCAGTGTAGGATTCATAAGAGCTATGGATTATGTAGAATGTATTTCAAATATTGTACCAGTTTCAAAACATGACAAGTCCATTCACATCTGCACAAACTTTAGAGATCTCAATAGAGTATGCCCAAAGGATGATTTTCCACTCCCAAATATAGATATGATAGTGGACATGACTGCAGGTTATGAGATCTATTCCTCGATGGATGGATTTTTTTGGTATAATCAAATCAAGATAGCTCCTGAAGACCGGGAAAAGACTACATTTACTTGCGCATGGGGTACCTATTGCTGGAATGTTATGCCTTTTGGATTGAAAAATGTAGGAGCTACATACCAATGAGCTATGACAACTATCTTTCATGACATGATGCATAAGAATATGGAAGATTATGTGGATGTCACCTTGGCTAAATCACACACACTTATGTGATTTAGAAGTCATTCTAGATTGCATGGAACAATTCCAACTAAGATTAAATCCAAAAAAGTGTGCATTTTGTGTTACCTCTGGAAAACTTCTAGGATTCATTATTTCAACAAAGGGAATAGAGGTAGACCCTAAAAAAGTCCAAGCGATTATAGATATTCCACCTCCTAAAAACATCAGTCAAATGAGGAGTCTTTAGAGACATCTTCAATCTATAAGGAGGTTCATTTTAGAACTAGTAGATAGAGCTCAGCCTCTCACTAAGACCTTGCATAAAGGAGTTAAATGTATCTGGAATGAGGATTGTTAGAAGAGCATGGACCAAATCAAGAAATATTTGGCAAATCCTCCTATTCTAATGCCTCCTATCCCAGGAAAACCACTCATTTTATATGTTTCAGCAACAAAATCTTCCTTGGGGGCATTACTAGCTCAACTTGATGAAAATGGGAAAGAAAGAGCCATATATTACATCAGCTGTATGCTTGTTTTATATGAGGTTAATTACACCAGTATTGAAAAAGCTTGCTTGCAGTGGTGTTTGCTTCCCAAAAGTTGTGACATTACATGCTTGCGCACACAATACATCTCATAGAAAAAATTGATCCTCTCAAGTATTTTCTTAGTAAGGCTGCTCTCACAAGTAGACTTGCTAAATGGATGATGATTCTTTCAGAATTTGACATAGAATACGTTGAGCGTAAAGCTATAAAAGGACAAGCCATAGTTGATCAATTGGATGACTTCCCAATTCAAGATAGTGTACCAATTCAAGTTGCCTTTCTAGATGAGAACCTTATGTACATGACTAAGAGAACATGGAAGATGTTCTTTGATGGCTCTTTTATACAAAATGGTTTTGGAGTGGGTGTGTTGTTTGTTTCTCCTCATGGTTACACAATTCCTAAGTCATACAAACTATTGTTCCCATGTATAAACAACATTGTGGAGTATGAAGCTTTGACAAATGGGCTCAAGATGGCCATAGAATGGAGAATCACAAAGCTACATATCTATGGGGATTCACAACTGATAATTAACCAGGTTAATGAAGAATATCAAACAAAAGATGAGAAACTGGTACCTTATAAGAAAATGGTTGATTCATTGAGATGATATTTCACATTCATCACATTTCAGCAAATCCTTAGAGCAGAAAATAAAGCAGTTGATGCTATGGCTACACTAGCTTCACTCCTCTAGTTAGAGTAGCATGAGTCCAGATTTGAATTCCTGGTGGAAGAGCTAAATTATCCTATCTATGACTCCCAAGAAAGCCACGTTATCTATACCCTTATTGGTCATGACTCATCCCAATATGGTGTCGTTTACTTATACCTTCATGATGGCATTATCCCTAACACCTTTAACCACTATGAATGGAGAAAACTTACCCAAAATGCCTCTCGCCATACCCTTATCTTTGGTGATTTGTATAGGAGGGGTTTAGATGGAACGCTTCTTAGATGCTTAGAAAATGAAGAGTCTGATCAAGCGTTAGTTGACATTCACAAGGGCATCTATGGGGGATATTCCAATGGTCTTGCCATGGCCTAAAGGTTTCTTAGGGTAGGGTACTATTGGCCTACCATGCATATGGATGCAGTAGCTTTTGCAAAATCTTGTGAAAAGTGTCAAAAACATGGTCACCTGATACATGCTCTAGGTAGGGAGCTTATTCCTTCTACATCTCATTGGCCATTTCAGTGCTAGGCCTTTGACCTTGTTGGAAAGATTCACCCCAACTCATCAAGTGGACACAAATTTATCATCACTACTAATGACTACTTTACTAAATTGGTAGAAGCTGTCCCACTTTCTATTGCCTCAAGAAAGAGAGTTTCACTTTTCATCCTAAACCATATCATCTGTCGATATGGTGTGCCTTTTGAGATTATCACTGACAGTGGAGGTCAGTTAAAAAATAAGGACCTTATGCAACTCTACAAACAATTCAAGATTAAACAACATTGGTCCTCCATTTACTTCCCTCAAGGAAATGGTCAAGCAGAGGTTTCGAATAAAACCATTCTTAAAATTCTCCATAGAATAGTTCATAAGAATGGTAGAGATTGGAATTTACAGATAAATCCAGCCTTGTGGGCCTATAGAATGAGTATTCATACTCTTACAGGGGCTACTCCTTTTTCCCTTACCTATGGTGCTAAAGCAGTGTTACCTTTAGAGGTTGGGATTCCTTCACTTAGAGTTTCCCTCAAAGGTCTAGTGATAGATGAAGACTACCATGCCATGAGACTCCAAGAGTTAGAACTTATTGATGAGAAATGTAAAACATCATTTGACCATATGAGGGTCTATCAAAAGCGCATGTCCAAAGCTTTCAACAAAAAGGTTCACCCTAGAGAATTCCAAGTGAGAGATCTTGTCCTATATGAAAATCCTAAGAACCAACAACATAGAGATCAAAAGGGAAAATTCAAACCTAATTGGATTGGACCTTACATCATTACCACAACTTTTGGGATAGGTGCTTATCTATTATCTACTAAAGAGGGAGAGCAGCTCCTTGATCCTATCAATGTCTTGCACCTAAAGAAGTTCTATCTATGATGCCCATTCTGTAAGGGGGGCATCCTTTGTACATATTTATGGATCCTAAAAAAATTCCAAGAAAATTCATATATGATGCTGAAAAAATCCTAAAAAGCATATAAAGTCCTGAAAAAAAAAAAAATACAAAAAAATCAAAAATTGCAAAAAATTCAAAAAAATAGAAAAAGTGCCTTGGTGAAAACCTAGAAATAGGCACCTTGGTAGAAAAAATAAAAATAAAATTGAAAAAATAAAAAATTTTTCAAGTGGTGAAAACCTGGAAACAGGTGCTACTTGAGGCCTTTGCACCCTTGTTTTTAAGCACATGTCCTCAACACTTAGCCTTTCTCCATCATGCCTTGTCCTTGTTGCCTTGGTTTGGAATTGGTCTTTGTCTTTGTCTAGGGGGCATAACTGTGTTAGCTTTGGTCTCTTGGATGTGTCAGTCTTTAGAACATCTTGCAAATAGTGTTTTTCAACACCACTCCAACTATGTTTTTCAACACTTTCCCAGTGTTGAGTGTTTCTTAAACACTTATCATATATCTTACCCGTAGTCTACTATGATATGATATTTTCCACTGGTAGATGTGATACTCAAAGTTTGATTCTATGACCTACACACACGCACTTAAACACTTGACTCGCTAAGACTTGTTTGACTTTATTTCTTTGTGTGCAGTCTATGATGATTTCTTTGCTGAGTGTTCTCTCCCTAATAGTTTTCAATGATGCTGAGCTAGAAGACTGGGGGCACAAGGACATGCTTTATTTTTTTTTTCTGCTTGTGGGTATATTTTCTTGATCTCAACTGTCATGAGCATCTATGCTTGTTCCACTTGACACTAGGATCTACAATGTATTATCCTTGACTATTTTTCTCAAGTGCATGCTTGTAGTCATCTTGACTTTCTTGTGTCTCGATGTGAGCATAATCTTGCTATAATAAACTTAGGGAACCTCACTGCACTAGTCATCTTGACCTATATGCTCTGATGCTTAGGTGGGATTCCCACATACCTATCTAATATAGATCATATTCTGATTCACATAGTTATACTGGTGTGTATTGTATGATCTTGCGATGCTACCAATAAAGCTCGATGATGATTATTAGATTCTAATGGGTTTGTAACCTTGCAAGTAAACCAATTTTCATAGTAGCTTGCATTCTTAGGTTCATGTTAGTTTAGTTTTGCATCTTGGATATGGAGAGAGCTCTCCTTTCATCTTTCACAAACTTGTTGGTCAACTGTGCTCACCTTTTGCTTCTTCTTGATCATGTCTTTCACTCCTTGTCTTTTACATCACATCCTTTTCCTGTCATCACAAGGGGTTAATCTTATCATCATATCTATATCATAAAGAGATCATTTTCAAAAACATGAGTCTATATCAAAACATGAGAACTAAACATACATCCATGAGAGAGATTATACATGAGCATTTATAAACATTTCTAAACATAAATTTGAGCAATATAATAAAGATAATATACTGAAACATCCATCACAAGTGAGACAAGTACACAAGATAAATCATAAATCTAGTAATCCCATATATATATCATGATGCAAGTACAATATGGATCTAGAATCTAGATAATGTCTCAAGATATGACTGTACATCTAATACCCTAGTCCTAGGACTAGCTCACCCCGTCATCAGGTGGTGGTGGTGGAGCTAGTGGCCCCATCCTGTCGCCTACCATATCTGACCTACCTACCCTCTTAGAATAGAGTGGCACTCTCTATGCCATGGGAATAGTTGCTATGTATAGACCATGATAATATGCTACCCATGTAGCCTCCCTCTGGATCTCTGTAGCATCAGCCTATGCTGCCCTCTCCTGTCGATCTATCTCAGCTCATGCTTCTGCTAACTATTGATCTCACATGACAATAGTAAACCTGAGCTATTGTATCTCAGCCTCTAAAACCTAGATCTTTTCTCTAAGATCCTCCCCTCCCCTCTCTGCAAGATGATCCTATCCAGCATCCACCTATCGACAACTAATCTTGCTACATCCTCCTCCTCCTCACCATCTGACACCTATCTCTATGACCATCTCTGGCCACCTGATTGAGACCCCTGTCCTACTGCTCCCCTCCCTCCTCCCCCTCCTCCATCTATGCCATCATCATCATCCCCATCTCCGCCCTATACTTGGAGGTCTACATCTAGAACTATGAATCTAGGGAATGGCCATCTCCTGCACTCTGCCCTATAAGCTACATCAACTCTTGTATCCACCATATCAGGTAGATACTCTCAGGGCTCCCTGCATAGACTTGCAATCTCCTGTGCTACCTGCTAGTAGTCTAGCATCGACAACCACCCCAATCCCTCATCCTCCTTGAACTAGACATATGTGGTAGTCTCTGTGGGTACCCTCTGCTACCGCCCAAACTACCTCCACACCCAAGAGATCATAAACTACTCAACAATATATGAATGTCGACTAAGTAGTGGATGACTATACAACATATATTCAAGCTCCCGATCCTGGTCATTCCACTACTCACATGACTTGTATGGTCTCTACTCAAAGGCTGTGAGCTCATCTAGAAGCCTCCTATAGTAAGTGAGGTCTCTACTATGGGGCTTGCTGATAAAAACTATATACCTATAGATATAGGGGCATCTCCATTCCTAAGGCTATACTCATGGTCACACAATGACTATGTGCTCCCACACCCATACTTGAGAAAGAACAGCCCCGCATGCCCAAGTCCTATTGTCCCTGTAGACTATCTCATGTAGCTCATGGTACATATTTGCTAAGATAGCCAAGCCCCATGCCATCCACCTTAGATGTACTACTAGATCTACCACTAACCTACCCCAACCTAGTGGGAACCCTCTCTGGCTCCTATCAGTAACCAAGGCATGAGCTACTATCAAGCACACAATACATGGAATTGGATAATCTTGACCATAATCCTCGATCAATCGATCCAAGCTAAGATGCCTATCAATGATGGTCACATCTTGGAATAGGTCCTAGATGGCCTATCTCCCATCTGTAGGAGTCTAATCATAATATACCTGTGCCAATAGAAAATCATGTCATTTTTCATCATATGGAAACATTATACTAAAAGATCATATATAAAAATGATTATACTCACTGGATCGCCATGGTTAGGTACATGAAGGATATGATAAACATCCTCTAATGTGATCATCAACTCTCTAGTTAGGAGATGGAAGGTGTTGTGCTCACTATGCCATCTCTCAACCAACGTTGTCAGCAACCCGTGATCTGCCTGAATATGGGGCATATCCAACAAAAACCCCAATCCCATGCTGATCAGATCATCTCTACTAGGAGTATGTAGATCCCTGACATAGCGTAGCCCAATCACTCTAGGTGCTCTAATAATGAGTACCAGAAAGGCCTCCTATAAGCCATAACCCATAAGCCAGATGTCAGAACATATCATGATGGATGTCTACAAACAATACAAATAATATCAAACACAAAAATTATCTAGACCCATGTCATATTGTTCAAATTCAGAACATGCGATATTTCTTATTACACTGGTGCGATACTATTTTTTGATATAGCATCGTGCGATACTTTCCTCAATGGAAGTGCGATACTCTTTTCCTGTACGATAGTTTGCACAAGATCGCACGATGTTTCGTCTATTATCATGTGATACTGGATTGAACACCCGTGTGATACTTTGTGGACCCATGAACTGTCACATGATAATGAGTATCAAAGGTGTGCGATACTTTAAAACTATCATATGATATTTCACATGCATATAAGTTGGAAACATTAAAAACATGTTTTAAATGCCATAAATGACTCAAAAAGCTAGTTTTTCTAAAAACTTACCGGGGCACCATAGTGAGGAGGCCAATTGTGCAACCAACCATGCTCAAATCAATGTGCGTGGAGTGGAATCACTGCTTGCTGGGCCATAATCTCTCTCCAAGCTCTCAAAGTTCTCAAAATCACAATAAGACAAATGAATTTGAAAATGACCTTTTTACCCCTTATATAGCATTTTGACTTTTTGACCAATTTTTGAAACATCTCAGAATTTCATGAAAATTGCACCCCTAGCTAATTGTGACATCTTGGATCCATTTTTGGGATCAAAATCAAAATTTGAGTTCATGTTGATAGTCAAAATCACATTTTAAAATTTCCCCTTCTTCTGCGCAGTTGGCTAACCATTTGAGGCCTGATCCTTTGATCTTCACTGGGGCATCTTCATTTCTTCATCCCCATCTCTCTCAACCTTCTAGTCTCTCATTCATTTTCATTCAATTTGTCTCTTTGAGGTTTGAATTCATTTTTATCCTATATCTTTCTCAGTCAAACCTAGTCAAACTAGGGCATATCTTCACTGCTTGATGGTTATTCTATCATCTTTCACCTTTGATTATGATTTCTAGTGATTAGGTCAAATTTTTCAATTTATTGTTTCTCCTCTATCTCATTTTGATTTCGATCATGAGGGGGAAGTACCTATCAAACTTCAAATCCTTGATTCAGTTTTATCAAACCTTTCTTGAGATTCTTATTTGTTATCTTAGACTTGACAATTACCTATTTACAGGGGTGTTGGCCTTGTCTTTTTCAATCAACTTATCTTTTTCTTGTTGTGTTCCCATCCATCAAACACATGTCTGGGTTGTTTTTTGATCCCAAATCAATCTCACATTTCAATTTCATTCTTTGACTACATGTGATCCCAAATCGATCTCACATTAGCCAAAGAGGGGAAAATGTATACACCCTAAAATGGTTGCCTAGACTTTGGGCCCCATTCTTGCAATTTATCAATTCCCTGAATCAATATTTTCAAAATTAAATCAATTTCCTTGATCAAATCCTAATTCTATCATTTATTCAATTATATTATATGGATTAACTAGTTTATCCTACGTCTCTATTTAATTAAAAGGAATTCCCTCCCCTTTTATTAAATAAAAAGCCCTCACTTTCCTCTTATCCTAAGTTGCACAAATAAAGCATTATTCCTATTTTATAAAAAGAAGAAAAGGGCCTTTTTGTCTCACATGAGGCTCAAAAGTCAACACTTCTTTCTCATTGGAGGAGACTTGTGCACATGGATTGCTCCTCTTTCAAACTCCACCCTTGATCAAATCTTTTGCCTCTTAATCTCCATGGTCCATTCCTTTTCAATTCCTTTAAAAGGAGAGCTTTTTTCTCATTCTAGGATCCCAATTCTTTCATACTAATCTTATGCTATAGGATTTCTTGGTGACTTTGGAGCTTTGGAGATCTTTTTGCATTCTAGCTTTCATTCTTGCATTTAGTTTAGTTTACTTTCCTTTCATGTTTATAGCTTAACTCACCTAGTTTAATTAGCAAGGACTTGCAATACTTTCATTTTCCTTTCATAGCTTAGTTTGCATTGTTCATTCTAGCATACTTGCATTGCATATTTCATTCAAGATTCTTGAGGATATTGGCATTCTTATCCTTGTCTCATTGAATCTCCCATTGTGTGGTTTACTAGCAAGGTTATTGGCTTAATAGCTCTAGCTGAGAGCATTCTAAACACCCTTGTGACTCCATGCTTAGGGAGCTCTAGGTCACTTTCTCAAGGTTTCCAACCCATGGATTCTCTTGGAAGTAATGACTTAGAGAAGTGCACATTTTGAGTGTACAATACCAAGGCATGGTTTGCAGTCATTCACCTTAAAGACTTTGCACCCACTTTGTGGGAAACATAGAAAGAGAAACTTCACATAGCTATTACCACTCTTTCATGGGAACTATTCCTAGAACTCTTTCAAGCCAGATTTCTTTCTGACCACTGGAGATGGGAAAGAGCCGAAGAGTTTCACAACTTAAGGTAGCTAACTATATCAGTTGATGACTATGAGAGAAAGTTCTTTGAACTCAAGCCATACTCAGGATATAAGGATGATGAACCCATGCTGACTCAACACTTCCTTAAAGGACTCAATGGTCCATTGAAGCACTATGTCATCTGTTTTGAATTTTTTGGTAGTGGCTCTCTTGTTAAAGAGGTACTTCATTTTTTTTTGTAGCTTGATATTACTCTTTTGACTTTCTCTTCTTGTTTCATCTAACTCAGTTAACTGCATGATTCTATCTTGCATTGGCTTAGATATATCCAATTCCTCATCTTGAATAAACTTATAAACAGGAAGCAAATTATTTATGGGTAACCTTGACTGTAGACCATACACAAGTTCAAATGGAGACTTCCTAGTAGCTTTCTTTACTATAATCCTATTTTCCCATAGGGTAAGGTTCAACTTTGAGTGCCAAGCTCTCTTATTTTTCTCTAATGTTTTCTTCAGAATTGTCAAAATGCTTTTGTTACTAGACTCAACCTGTCCATTTGCTTGAGGGTGATAGGGAGATGAATAAGATTTTATGATTCCATTATCTTTACAAAAGTCCTTGAATTCATCTGACCTAAAACACATTGCATTATCAGTGATAGACTTCATGGGGACACCAAATCTGGTCAAAATATTGTCTAGTAAGAAATCAGTCACTATTTTACTTGTTGCCTTTTTTGTGGGAATAGCTTCTATCTATTTTGTGCAATAGTCAGTTGCAACAAGTATCCAACTGTGTCCCCCACTTGATTTCTCAGAAAACTCACCTATGAAATCCATTCCCCACATTGTAAATGGTGTTTCTGCAACTATTGGATTTAACAACAACGCTCCTAAATATTTCAACTTAGAAGAAAACTTCTGACAGGCCTCACATTTCTTAACAAATTGGAAAGAGTCTTTGAATAATGTGGGCTAGAAATAACCAACTCTCAGAATCTTATGGCTAGTAGTCCTTGCAGAATAATGTCCCCCACATACACCAGCATGCATTTCACTTAAGAACCTCTCTGCTTGATATTTGTCAAGGGAAAATAGAAAAACTCCATCTCTATTTTTCCAGTATAAATCTCCTTGTATCAATGTGTACTTTTGAGCTTGTAATCTTAAGGCCCTCTTTTGGTTGTCAGTCATATGCTCTAGACATTTGGCATTCTTAATGAAATAAACAAAATTAGCATACCATGGTTGCATTTCAATACTTGTTATTGACATGTCTGATGTTCCTTCATTATTAATTTGGACCAAATCCATGTTCTCTTCAGTCATTAGTTTTGCTAGACCTAGCCCTCTTACTAACTTGGTGATATGGATTTCTAAGTTGAATTCCTAGATCCTAGTAATCCATTTGCATCTTTTACCAGTAACCTCAGACTGTGTGAGAACATCCTTCACTACCACATGCGGAACATATGCAATAACCTTGGCACATACTAGATAGGGTCTGAAAGATTTTACGGCTTTTACCAATGCATAAGCCTACTTCTCCATCATCTCATAATTTAATTCAGCAGCCTGGAAAGACTTACTAAAAAATGCAATTGGGTGCTCAAAATTTTCTTCATGCTTTTGCAGTAATACAACATCAATAGTGTGAAATGATGCAAAAGAGAAAAGTGAGAAAGGCTTGCTGTAGTTAGGAGACTTCAACACAGGTGCCTCTTGAACAACTTCTTTAATTTTGTCAAAGGCATTTTGAGCTTCAACACTCCATTGGAATTTAACATCCTTTTTGAGTAACTTAACTATTGGTTTGAAAATTTAAGCAACATTGGCAATGAACCTCCTAACAAAATTGATTTTTCCCAAAAAAGATTACACACGCTTGAGATTTTTGGGTGCAATGACCTTCTTGATTTCTTCCACCCTCTCTAGATCAATTCTTATTCCTTCTTTTGATACAATGTGCCCCAATAGTTTTCCTTCTTTGACTACAAAGTTACACTTCTTTGGATTCAAGGACACACCATATTCTAGATCTTTGTTATAAATATTTTCAAGATGTGAACAATGATCCTCAGCCCTCTTGGAATAGGTTGTCATGTCATCCTAGTATACAACCATAAACAAGTCTATATATTCTTTGAAAGCAACATCCATGGCTCTTTGAAAAGTTTCTCCAGCAATCCTAAGGCCAAAGGCATTATGACATACACATAGGTTCCCCAAGGTGTTGTGATGCTATTTTAAATTGTTTAGATTCTTTCACCAACACTTGGTTATATCTAGAGAAACCATCCATCATAGACAGTAATTCACATCTAGTGACTTTATGCAACATTGCTTCCATATTGGGCAGAGAGTAGTTGCCTTTTAATGATGCAACATTTAGGTTTCTAAAATCCACACATAACCTAATATCACCATTTTTATTTTTGACTAGGACCAGGTTAGATACCCAAGTTGAATGCCTGATAGGCTGAATTATTCCTGCATCACTCAGCTTAGCCAATTCTTGCTACATTTTGGGAGCCAATAATGGATTAATAGGTCTCTGCTTCTGTCTAAATGGCTTAGCATCTTGTTTTAATGGGATCTCATGTTGGAAAAGGTCCTCTCTATAGGCCTTTAGGTCATCATAAGACCATGCAAACACATGCTTATGTTTTCTTAATAATTTAATTAGATTATATCTCAGTTGAGGATCTAACCCTTTTCCAATATAAATCATTTGAGGTGTGTTATGTGATCCCAAGTTCACTTCCTCTAAATCCTCTATCTTAGCATTACTAGTCTTTAACATGTGATCATCCTGACTACTATATAATGCTTTCAGCTTAATTAGACCCTTAGGAATATGATTTGTACTCAATTGGATTACTTCATTCCCCAAGACCATATCCTTACCATTAATTTCTTCAACCAAAGTGTTACAGTCTATGAGTTGATCTTCATACATGTCAAGGCATTGAATAAACTTTAGAATGTCATGGTCATCTTCAAAGACTTGCCAGTTATAAATATTATCTAGGGTAACTGGCCTACTTTTTATTTCCACTATTGACACTCTAGACAAAGTTACATCATCTCCTTTTAAGGAAACATTGGATAAAAAATCAGCCATTATGTTTTTAAATCTTTCCACCCAATAGATGTTGAAAGCATCAAATAACTCAATCTAATCCCAAATAGCATATTTATATAACTTCAATCTATCTTTTTTGACAACATATTTGGATGTAACTTGTGCTACCACAAGCTTAGAGTCACCAAAAACTTTTAAACATTTTATCCCATGTTTTATGGCAATGTTTAACCCTAAACATAGTGCTTCATACTCAACAGTGTTATTTGTACATGGAAAAGTCAATAGGAAAGAGTATTTGAAAGTAGTACCTAATGGGGATATAAATAGGACTCCACCTCTTGAACCTTCTTTTGAACAAGCTCCAACAAAATACATCTACCATAATCCATTTTGTTGTTCCTTCAGTTCTCCAATCAATGGGTTTGCATCTTCTTCTTGAGGAATGAGTTTTTCCACTCTAAAGTTTTCCATATCAACATCCACACAACAATTCAAATTATCATCATCAGTTAATTCAATCATGTGTGGGGTTCTAATTTCTCTAGATACTTTTACATTGTTCCCATCAATGTTAAAAGTTGCAAAGGATAAATCACACTAGATACTACCTCCCATTGAAGCACTCCATTTCTTGGATAATAACATCCCATACAAAGGTGGGATATCAACCACCAAAACACTCATAGTTAACAGCTTGTCTAGGAAAGCTAGCAACCTATAAGGTAGTGCTTTTATAGTACCAATAACTAGGACTTCTCTTGAATCCATGGCTTGACATCTCCCATGAGGTGTATCAACATTCAAACCTAAGGACTTCATTATTTCTACAGGCATAATAGTATTAGAAGCTCCTGAATCAATCATACAGTTCTTTAAAAGCTTTCCATTTACTATCAAAGATAAAAATAAAGGATCAATGGTTCCTGTCACAGTATTGATAACATTTGTATCCAAGTAAATTTGAGGAATTTCAAAAATAATTTCCGCACACTAGTTTTCATTTGAATTAGCTACTAAGGCAATCACTTTATTAGCCTTAGTGATATTTTGGGTATCAGTAGGATAAAGTCCATTTACCCAACTTAAGGCTTTCTCTTTATGCTCCTCGATCCTTATCATTTCTAACAAAGGGACTTTGATAGTGATTTGTGACAACAACTTACTCATGTCAATAGGAATATACTTTGGGTCAACTATATCTTGTTTAATAACAGTGACCTCCTTGTTTTCTTCATATTCAGTAAGACCAGGATGATCCTTGTTTTGAGTTTTGACTTCCTTTTGGGAAGAAATGATAGTTTCCTCAAGAGGTTTAGCCTTTACTCTATAAGTCATATTAGGAGTAGAAAATGTGACATTCTTCTTGAACTTAGTCTTGCTAACAACTTCTGTAGCCTTATGTTTATCTTGAGCTTGTTTCACATCCCTATTTGACTTCTTGATGAATATACCAGATGGCTTTTGACTTGAATCACCCACTACCCTATTTCTTAAATTATAGTTACTCTTGGCTTGGGTAACCATATCTACTATGATTTGTGAAATTTCCTCATCAGATGGCCTTCTCAACACAACTGATTCATCATCTCTTAAAGTGCTACATTGGACTCTATCCAACTGACTATCTTCTTCATCAGAAAAAACTTGTTGATGGTAGACCTGATTTTTGATCTGGGAACTTACAACATCTTGGCTCTCATCTTCTTCAGTGGAGTCCATTTCATCATACATGGATGAAGAAGTCATGGCACATCCTTGATCATCATAAGACTCTTCATCATTACTTTGTTGTTCTCCATCTGCAAAGATACTTTGGGCAACCGCATAGTAATAAGAATCATGAGGTGATTGACAAGAAATGCACCAGGGAACATCATCATTCATGTTCACTGAACTCTTGTGTAATGGGTCAGGGGTGTTGTAATTGGGTTTATCCCTTCTTTCAGGAAGCACTAGCTTTCCATCCTTCTATTGAGTGTTATAAGGATAGTTCTGCATTCTTGGTAACTTGTTAAAATTATTGAAGGATGGCCTATCATTTCCTTGTACCCTATTCTTTCTACTTTCACCAAGCTTTAAATATTTTATTTCTCTTAAGATTTGCTTCAAACTATCATCATCTTTTGGTTTTGTGTTATATTTTCTTGGTTCTTTTCTATTTGGAACTAGAGGTCTATAATCATCCCTTCTTCCCAACTTCCCTGATATTCTTCTATTGCTTTCTATGTTAGTGGCCAATTTGTAAGCCTCTGCAAGATTTCTAGGGTTTTTGTCTCTCAAGAGATATCCCATCTTTGAATCAAAAGCATTTAGGTAAGTGACCAAACATATTTTATCATCTAACCTGATAACTTGTAACAATTTATGCATAGCTTTCTGGAATCTGACATTAAATTCAACAACACCCTCATTTGGGTTTTTCTTGATGTTATTGAACTCATTGAGCATGAAACCTTCATTGTTCTTATCACCATATTTTTCCTTGAAACAATGCTTGAACTATTCCCATGAACTTATGCTAGCATGAGGTAAATTCCTAAACCAATCTCTAGCATCTTCAGTCATAGATTGAACAAAAAGTTTCATAATCACATCATCAGGCTCAATGTTGTAGTCATCTATTACATCAATGAAGATTTTCAAGTGTTCCTCACAAGTGACTACATTGCTTCCAATGAATTATGGAAGTTTCTTCCTAATTTCATTAGGGATAGGGTTAGGGTACCTAGGGATCCCAATAAAAACAAATTGTTTGTGTCTCTCATGGATGGACCCTATTTGAGATGGGCCAGCTCCTAAAGTTGTGGATGTTTGGATACCTGACAAAGGGTTAGTTTTGACAGTATTCAAAACATTTTCACCTTGTACCCGGGAGGTGGATACTGTATTGGTAGGTCCTGAAGATTGTTTAAGGAACTCAATCTTTCTTTTCATTTCAGCTACAACAGCTTCTAGCTCTGCCTTTTCTAATTCTTTAGCCAATAATTCTTGCTCCCTTTTTTCTTTTTCAAGGTCGACATCTAATCTTGCTGCTTGATCTAAAGTTTTCTTGATAAGGTTTGGTTCATTAATTGAAATTCCCACAACTTTTTGTTTACCCTTATCCCTAGGGTTTCTTATTTCATGTATCTCTTGGACAATAGATTGTTCTTCTGTTTGTTCTATTATAGGAACATAATTTATGGCTTCAAAATCAAACAATTTCTTCTTCAATTGTTCAACTCTTATCATAGCATGTCTAATCTTTTCTTCCTTTTCTTTCTCTCTTTTTTGCCTTATTGTAGCTTGCTCTCGGATCTTCCTTTCTAGTTCAAACACTTCTTCAAAGATTTCTTCAGAATCTAGGAGGGTTGTTTTTGATGAAGAATTTTGGGTAGGGCTTTCTTCTTGGTGGTCATTAGGTATTTTGTGGCCTTGTAAAGAGGAACCAAGGGGAAAAGAAGGAACAAAGTCTTGTCTATTCCTACTTTGGCTTCTGGATCTTCTATTATTTCCAGGAATTCCTCTTCTATGTGGTTGGGTTCTCCTTCCATCCTTTTTAGAGGGTGAATAGTAATCATCACATTGATTCAATCCTAAATCAACTGCTTCCTCATACTCTGAAGTATTTCCCTCCTGGTTTGTTTGAACATGATCCTCTATCCTCATATTTCCTTTTTGTTTCCATGTGAAGGACATGTCATTACTATTTCTCTCCCTCCTCATTTGATTTCACCTTGAAGTAGCAGGAAGTTCTCCTTCTAAGTTTTCTTTTGGATGTTCTTTTCTCCAAGACCTTATATTCTTATGGGTCATTATGAAACAAGAGAATTCTTATGGAACACTGGAAAAGAGATTTAGTAGAGAGTCACCACCCAATTTATTTGGGGATCTAGAAATACTATCCTTGGGAGAAAATATAAGTAAAGCTCCTAAAGGGAAAAGACACTGAAAGATGAAAGGATAATTTTGACCTTCAATGGTGACTGACCGGTATGAAATGAGTAGGCTAGGAGTCAAAATCAACTTGAAACCTATGTCACTTATAACTTTATAAAAGATTTTGATTATCCCCAGCAGAGTCACCAATTTGTTAGGGATTTTTCTTGTGGGATCAAACTTGGCAAATGTATGGGCTTGATTCTCAGTTTAAAAGGACTCCAAGTTTGCAAGAAAAGCCTAATTGATGAGGATTAGATAAGATCATCCTTCTTCTTTGAGCTCCACAAGACTCAGATAGGTATTTCCTATTAATGATTTACTATGCTTCAAGTAAACGTTTAAATGGTGGATTAAGTCTTCACTTGTTATGCTATTATTTCTTCAAATTACTTCAATAAAACATTATTACTCTGCAGACAACCCAAATTATCTTGATACATAGTACTATAATAAAAATTATAATTGTAATATCATGAAATAGTGGCATAAGGACATTCATCCTTCTTCTTTTTTTGAGTTCAACTCAAGGAAGGATAACCTCTTGATTCTTTCTTTAAGGAATCACTAAATATATACTGTATCACTTTGACACAACCCTATCAAAATATAAACACAATTCTTAAAAATAAAAGCACTGGTAATGAAATGAATTTTGATTCTTCTAAGGATTGCAAAAGATAACTTTAAGAAAAAAAAAATTCAAACCAGTGCCTAAACCCAAAGGGAAAAAGAGTCCTAAATGAAAATCCGCAAGTCCATTTAAAGAAATATGATAGTATGTCTTACATGAAACCTACAATCCTAATAGGATGCCTTACAAACTACTCTGTCAATCTAATATTATTACTATCAATATCCCTATAGATATATGTACTCCGTAAAATTGATGACAAGGATTTTAATTCTCTCCTTGACAGAAATTCATAATCAATTACATAAGTTGTTTAACAACTAGTATATTTTAAATGCCTTACACATAAAACATACAAGAGTAAATACAAAAATAGAGAGACAATAAAAACAAGAGACAAAAATTGTAGTATATTTATATTAAAGAAGACTTGCAATTTACATAAGGAAACTCATGCTCAAAAATTCAGACACAAAATTCAGAAGTCTGTTCTATAGCAATTATACTTGGTTTTTTCCTATTATCTTTGATCCCCTTCAAAAATAAGATTACAATTCTATTTATAAGTGTTCAACCATATTGGAATTCCTTTATTAATGGGAATGCAACAAGCTTCAAAATGGTTGAAACCCTAACCCTAAAGAGCATAAAAGACAAGATACAATAAGCCCTCAAGTGGTGGAAAGAAAAAATTATCTTGGCCTGTTCTGCACCCTAGATCGTTGATTACTGACGCCTTTGTCTATAAGTATTCATGATAGCTTCTTGATTTTTAATGAGATATGGTGACCACCATTTTAGACTAACCTACACCATTCTTAAATGATAGCTTATCATCCCTGTGCTCTAAGATCAGGTGTCAGGTCCTGCAGGTGTCTTTTCTATTCATCATCCAAGATATCAAAGTCAATTGCAATAGATTTTATCTTCTTGGGCTTTGTAAGCTCATCCCATACAGTGACCTCTTCCTCTATCAACCATTTATAATTCTGTGTATGTTGTAGTTGAGCTTTCTGTCATTCCCATCTAGCATCTGTTATGGCTTTGACATCTATAACAAATCTGATCATTTCCATCTCTGCTTTTATGGCTTCATCCAGGGTTTTGTTGAATCTTTCCAAATCCACCTCATTGCTTTCATCTAAAAATGCCTCTTTCCTTGGAAAAATAAGATCAAAATCTGATCTCCATTGATCAAAGCTTTTAATGGCACCATCTGCACACTTAATGGGAGGAATAAATTTATTGGAGTCTGAACTGAGCAAGGATATATTAGTCTCTATCTGATTTGCCTTGCCTTTAAAAAGTGGAAATATGGCTTTAATTCTATTGATTTCCTCTCCCACCTGGAGAACTATCTCTAGAATATCATTTCTTAAAGTTTGAACGACTGCCAATCTCTCAAAAAGTGGTGCCCTAACAAACCAAGTTTCATAATATCCATTCAAAATTTGAACATAATTATTAACCTCTACTTGAAATCCAGGCAACTTATTGTAAGCATTAAAAACTAGATCAAATTTATCTTTCAGCATGTCAATTCTGTGCTGCAAAATCTTTAATAAGACCTACAAAATAGCCTCATTTTTCTCCACATTTATTTTCTCTAACTCTACAACAGATTCCTCTTCTGTCATTCCTTTAACCTCAGTTAATGCAGGTTGTTCAGGAGGTGCAGGAGCCACTACAGGAGTATTCATGATTTGAAGCTCTAAGTCTACCAGAGATTTTTCTAGTGCCTTTTCCTTTATTATTCAGAGATCCTTGTCCTTCAACAATGAACTGTAGTCCTCTAGAAGGGAGCCATACCTTTTTGATAGCTACTTTGTCTTATCCTTGTTTAGTCTGGAAAAATGGGTTAACACTTGAGAAATCTCAAGGTCCCCTATGTTGTGGATGGACAACACAATCTTATCTCCATCCATTTTCTCCTTCACATTCAAAATCAAAGGCTTTTTATCCTTAGGATAAATACTCCACAGAGCTAATGCTTGATTTTTTGGCTGTACCCAAATCCTCTAATGATATCCCCCACCTGGGTTTCTGAAGACAAAGTTATGTCTTTCTCCCTTTTGATTTGATCAATAATGAAGTCTAAATACAAGTTCCACCTAGGCACAAATAGCATATTACTCTTTTTCACTAGTTGTCTAGCCTCATTTGGGGTGAGTTTTTCAGCTTTAGGGTCATATTCTTATAATTGTTGCACTGCCTTCTCTGGCACTTGACCCTCTTCAGTGATTTGCACACTAGATGAAACCTATTTTTGTTTATGCCAAATCAAGAAGCTCTTGAATTCCTCTAACTCTATGAAACTATCATCCTTTAAGAAGGCATCTTGTTCAATCATTCTCTCATCTTGGCATAAAGCCAAGGGTAACTCAACATTTTTTGGTTCAAGATTTCACTTCCTCTTCTCTTCCCTTATTCTCTTTATTAATTGGTGATCATGGACACCAATTCTAGGAAATAGGGCTCGTATTTTATCCTTTTTCTTCACCTAAGAAGATTCATCGACCAATAATTTTTGCTTCTTTGCAGGTGGCTCACTTGTATCTTGAGAGCTATGAAGCTTTGCTAGATCAACAATATTTTCCCCAACTTGATGCCTTTCTACCATTATTGATTCTAGGGGAGGGTTGCTATGCATAGAATAGCCACCATCACTATCCTCATCACACTCAGGTTTAGAATGGACATCCCCTTTCTTATCAGTCTCATCAATTTGATCTTCAAATGTTTTCATTAGAGTTTTAAATTCAGACATCATTTGCTCAAGTCTTTGAAGATATGGAAATTTAGGGAAAAAACCACTAAACGCCAATCCTTTTTGTCTCACTCACTTCTCCATAGCGTATAATTCATGTGTTTGATCAGCTCTCCTAGACACTTCTTCTTCTTCTATTATATTTCTCAATACATCCTCTTCAGGGTACTCCTCATGTCTTTTATTGAATGGAATGTTGGGCATGTAATATTTCCTAGCAGCAACCATGAATCCTTTTGTATCCACATAGCTATGTAAGACAGCATGCATCCTAAATTTCCCCAGCCACTCATCAACCTTGCTAAAGGAATTCTTGCCTATTGTGGTACTATGCACTCTAAAGTGCCTAGGAGTAAAGGTTCCCTTCCTGTGTGAAGCCAGATGCTCATTCTCACTCAACATAAGCTGCCAAATAAACTCTAAATATGCCACCCTTGGTGGAATAAAAAATGGTAGCAAGTGAGGAGGCTGAGGGCATTTGTATACTCTAATCATAGTATATCCCTTTTCATAGTATATATCTCCCCAATTATGTCCCTTATTCCATTTATCAACAAATTATTGAGGCCTCACCAGTTGCAAAACTTTGGTAGATAGCCTAGAAAGATTAAGCCCTAAGCTAAGGAGGATAGGCCGAACCATCCAATTCTCAAATACACAAAAAACACTCCTTGAGGAAGAAGGACTCCAAGCCCTTATCCAATATTGCACTGGGTTTGATTGTCCTTGATACATCATCTATGGCTCAAGTTTATCCATGTTCTTGATGTTATAATTGAAGTATAAAATAAGATGCATTAGCAAATAATAATGCATGAACCTTGGTGTAGAACCAGAACCGGAACCAGACACATGGTTCTTCAAAGCTAGTAAACCCTCATGCATTTTTTCTATCATAAAACCAATATAATCATATCCCCTGGCCACATGAAGACAATGGGAATCCAAAACCATCATTAGTAGGTCTGTGGTGATTCTCTCCCCACCATCTATCCCTATAACTTTGCATAATCCGTACGCAATATATTTCACATATAATTTGAGATCCTTATAGAAAAAAGGGGCTGCTGACCCAACAATTAGCGTGATGTAATTTATATTTCCTCACGGCACATGGGCTTGAATTTCTTTGGCCACCACAACAGACTCCCTAGTATACCTATTGGCCAATGCTTGTAAATTAATTTTAGTAGCCATAGGGACTTGGATACCGAAAGCCCTTATAAATGAACTACAATCAAGACTGACCAAAGGAGAACCATCAGCTTTCCTAATTGTTTTAGAAAGTGGGTCATAGCTGTGGGATAGGACAATTAAAAAATCTACATCCAGGAAGACCTCAAGAACTATCAATTTTCCTAATCTCGACGTCCAAGGGTTTGAGACAGGGACTGGACTCTCAACATTAATATAAAAATATTTAAATAAGCACATCCTGGTAACATCTGGTGTCTTGGAATCTCTACAATAAGTAAGCTCATCAATGAAACATTCATCACTAGCCTTCTTATTTTGTGAGGAGCCCGATATAAGAGCGAGGAATTCATTTGAAAATCTTTCCTTAACTTTCTCTTTTCCTCCTTTGATGGTAGAGGCCCCACTGACTAATGGTTTGCTCATTTTGTCTGCAATTTGAAATTCTTCTACAAATTTTGGACACTCTGAACCTTGCAATTGCTCTGAAAAAATCTATCACTCTGGTCTTCTGAATGCTTGGTAATTTGAAATGAATAGAGAACAATCATACTTATTCAGCTGAATTGAATGCAACAATCCGTTAGAGATAAAAAAAATGTAATCATGTCACTTTTGCCATTACTTGGCACACTTCGGGACTTTAATTCACTAGCCATGGCTAAGAAAATGACAGGTAATCAAATTTAACTTTCCAGCGATCTAGCAACTACAACACTCTCTCGTAATCACTAAAGAATTTGGTGCCTTTTCAACAGTTATGGAGATCTAGAGACTATAGAAAATTTAGTCATATAACAGCTTTCATTTTATCTGGAGACTTGGTGACCAAGGTGGAAAGTCATAGTCAATGAAAGATTTAAGACCTTCTGAGCTTATCTAGAGACCAAGTTCACTTATATTTTCCATCCTGAGATTTAGCGACTATAATCCTTATTTCAGTCGCTGCAAAAATATTTTCTTTTTAATTCATCTCGAGACCTGGTGACAAAGAGCCATCAAGAGATCTAGCGACAATAGTGTATCTCTTAGTTGCTGAAGCTGGTTGACTTTTCAAACTTCTTCTTGAGACCTTCTAACTTAACCATCTGGAGATTCAGTGACTGAAGAGATGAAAACTTCTATTTATCCCTTCCAGAGATCTGGTGACTATAGTCAAGCTCGCCTTCCTTTTTATATTTTTCATTTTAAATCAACCAATCATGAAGAGACACATCATAAAGTCTGGCAAGCAAAAATTCACATTTTCTTTAATCTTTTGACTTTGGTCAACACTTTAACTTTGAATTATCTAGAGATCACTTGACTAAAGATAATCTCATAATCATTGAACAAAACTCCTAACTTGAGTTTGGTCTGAAGACTGAGCGACTAGGCTTTCCTCGAGGTCGCTAGATCATTTCTTAACCCTTGGCCTAATTATGAGATTACGTGACCATCGTTAGATCAAGATTAAATCAACAGTTAAAAAAAATTGCTTTGAAAACTCCCCTCTTAACTCATCCTTATCTAGCGTCCTTGCAACTGAAGACTTCTCTTCATCGCCCAATATTTCTCTTGACCACAGTTAAGACTAGAGATTTTCATGAACACCCTTACTCTCTAAGTCGCCAGAAAAATCACTTAACCCTAGTTAGGTAACAAGAATAAACATCAACCATTGATTAGAACTTGATCCAATGGTCCTCACTAAGTTGTTGCAGCTTTTGTAACTTAACCACTTCATTGGGAGACTCAGAGACAACCATGTCACTGGATCACTGACCGCCAGAGACATAACCGCTAGGATGATGAGAATGCATGACTAATGAAATCACCAAGTCATGGGATAAAAGGACTTAATTACTACGTAATTGGAGACCTCATGACCCAGAAAATAGACCACCACTTTATAATTAGAGATTCAGTGACCAACTGCAAGTCTCAATATCGCTGAATGTTATATCAATTTCCTGCTTCTTTTAGAGATCACCTGACTGCAGGCATTTTTGATCTAGAGATTAAGCAACCATAACAACCTTGCAAATACTTATCATAATAGTCGCTAGATCTCACAATAGTGATTTAGAGACTAAGGGAGACTGCTAATTTGTTTGAAGAGAAAGAATATTCCCTCAACCTAGGGAGATTGCGTGACAAAGGGTTTTTCAGGTAATCACTAAATAACAAGGAATATGCCAATTTTCATGGGAGACTAGGTGACTAACCAGGGAGACAAAAGCACACATGCTTTAAAAGAATTTTAAGTCATTGAAAAAGGTAATGGCCAAATAGACTTAGGTGAGCATTTTTAAGGTTTCTTGGATTTTCTAAGGCAATGAGACCTAAAAACCTATGGTTTTTCTCTCTAAATCAAAATTGAAACTTTTGGGGCTAGAAAAATTGGAACTTGAACCAAAAAAAAAGGGACAGAGATCAGGAATCCAAAATTTCAAAAGATAAAACATTGAAATTGGAAAGACTACCAATACAGTAGTCTAGCACACCTTCCATAGGAAGGAATTTTGTTAAGAATACCAGATGTTACTCTTGTTGTCAACATGGGCACATTGCAGTTAATTGCCCTTAGAAATCTACCCCAGCAGCTAGCTATAGACAAGCCTCTTTAGAACCAATAGTAGGTAATGCAGGCAGAACTCACCAAGTATTTTCCACATTAGACCATAGGCAAGCCAATCATCAGGGATCAATCATCGAAACCCTAGGTTTGTTAAGGGGTATCTCTACCACTATACTATTTGATTCAAGAGGAATAGATTCTTTTATTTCACCTTCTTTAGTAGAGCAATGTGGGCTGAAGGTAGTAAGGAAGGAAGATAGGTGGTAGGTTGAGCTAGCCTCTGGGGCAAGAATAACATCCGACTCTTGTGTCTAGAGTTGCAAGTTAGAGCTTGGACCTTTTTCCACCTTAGTAGATCTCTGAGTAATTCCTCTAGGCTCGTATGGAGTAGTTTTGGGTATGGATTGGTTGGATGCTCACAAAGCCACTTTGGATTGTAGAAACAAAAGCATGTAGTGTTCAGATGACTTAGGAGAACCTAAGAAGATTGTTGGGGTGCAACTACCCATCTCTCTCTGTATGATTTCTATGATGCAGCTCAAGAAGTGCATGCAAAAGGATGCCAATAATTTGTAGTCTTAGTAGAGGACTTGGACCAAGGGGAAAGTAGGGATGTATCATTAGATCATCCCCTATTACAGGAGTACTTAGATGGTTTTCCCAAAGAAATGATAGGAATGCCTCCCAAGAGGGACATTGAATTCCAAATTGAGTTGGTTCCAGGAGCAGAAGCAATCTCCAAAGCTCCATACCATATGACCACATAAGAACTTGGGGAACTCAAGCTTCAGTTGGAAGGCATTTTGGAAAAAGGATTTATCAGAACCAATGTGTCACCATGGGCTGCACCCATAATATTTGTGAAGAAGAAAGATGGCTCTCTTCGATTGTGCATCGACTATTGTCAACTCAACATAGTCACAATCAAGAATCAGTATCCCTTACCCCACATTAACAATCTATTTGATCAAATGAAAGGGGCAAAAATATTTTCAAAAATTGATCTCAAGTCAGGATACCATCAACTTAGAATTTAGGAAGCCTATATTCATCGAACAACTTTTCATACTAGGTATGGTCACTATGAGTTCACTGTGGTACCATTTGGGTTAACAAACACCCCTTCAGTATTCATGAGCTTAATGAATGGGGTTTTCAGAACTTACTTGGATAAATTTGTGATAGTTTTCTTGGATGATATCTTAGTGTTCTCCAAAACTCTTGAAGAACATGAGGTTCATCTTCGCCAAGTATTGCAATGCCTTAGGGAAAATCAACTTTATGCCAATGGAAAAAAGTTTGAATTCTTTTAGACAAAGGTTAAGTATCTTGGAAACATCATTTTAGGAAATGACATCACTGTTGATCTAGCCAAAATTCAAGCCATAGTGGAGTGGCAAACACTGACTAACATCCCTGAAGTTTATAGCTTTATGGGACTAGCTGGGTATTACAAACAGTATGTTAGAGAGTTCTCTTAGATAGCTCATCCCATTACTTCCTTGCAAAGGAAAGGTAAGAAGTTTGTTTGGTCAAAAAAATGTGAGGCCTCTTTCCAATGTTTGAAGGAAAGATTAACCAGTGCTCCAATCTTGGTGGTTTTGAAACCATCAGGAAACTTCATAGTTTGCACAAATGCCTCACTAGAAAGGATTGGGGTGGTTCTTATGCAAGAAGGACAAGTTGTGGTTTATGAGTCTAGGAAGCTTAAAGATCATGAGATCAACTACCCCACCCATGATCTAGAACTTGCAACAGTAGTTCACGCCTTAGTAAAGTGGAGACACTTTCTGTTGGGTCACAAGTTTGAACTCCAAACAGATCATCGGAGCCTTCAGTACATCTTCTCTCAACCTAATCTCAATGCTAGACAACTCAGGTGGATGGAATTCTTATGTGAATATGAGTTTGAGGTTAAGTACATCCAAGGGAAGATGAATGTGGTGGCAGATGCTTTGAGTAGGCACATACATGTTTTGTCAGCACTATCCCTTAGCACAAATTTGGAGAAAAAAATAAGGGAGGCTCTCACTTTCGACTCTTAGTTTTAGGAGGTTAAGGAAGAAATAGAGTCAGGAAGACCCTTGGAAGGTCTCTTCCCAGGATATTCCTTAGATACCCTTGGGTTGTTGTGACAACAAAATAGAATCTATGTGCCCATGGCAGGAGATCTTTATGCACTTATGCTTTCAAAAAGCCACAAGGCTCCCTATTCGGCACTTCTGGGGGTGGAGAAAATGTATGCTGACCTACGCCAGTTGTTCTATTGTTCAAGAATGAAGAGGGATATTGCAAACTACATGGCTAGATGTTTGGAATGCCAGAGAGTGAAAGTAGAGCATCAACACCCCACTGGTCTATTGCAACCTCACCTAGTGCTAGAATGGAAATGGGACATTATTTCCATGGATTTTATTATGGGACTTCCAGTTACCCTAGGAGACACAACACTGTCATGGTAATAGTTGATAGACACACCAAGGTAGCCCATTTTTCTCCCATCCAGTCCTCCTGCTCAGAAACTTTTGTAGCCAAAGTATTCATGAAGGACATTGTGAGACTCCACAGTATTCCTAGGAGAATCATATCTAATTGTGATCTAGTATTCACATCGTCTCTTTGGACTTCACTTCAACACACTTTAGGGACTCTTCTCAACTTTAGTTCAACCTATCACCCCAAGATAGATGGGTAGAAGGAGCGAGTCAATTAGGTTCTTAAGGACATGCTTAGAATGTATGTTATGGATAGACAGACCCATTAGGAAGAGTATCTATATTTTGGTTTTCTTATAATAATGGTTATCAAAGTTCCATAGGTATGTCCCCTTTTTAGGCTTTGTATGGCCATCCATGCCGCACTCCCTTAAGTTGGGACCAATTGGAGGATAGGGTACTTCTAGGCCCTAAGATGTTATAGGATATGGCGCATCAGGTCAAGCATATTAGAGAGCATATTTTGACAGCTCAGGATAAGCAGAAGAAGTATGTAGATGATCAAAGGATTGATGTACACTTCACTCTTGGTGATAGAGTCTTTTTGAGGGTGCATCCACAAAAGAGTCCAATCTATTATGGAAAAGGCTGCAAGTTGGCACCTCAATTTGATGGCCCTTTTGAGGTCCTAGAGAGGATAAGACCAATAGCTTATCGGCTTGCCTTGCCACCCAGCCTTGCTCATATTCATGAAGTATTTCATGTTTTAGTTCTTAGAAAATATATCCCTAATGTGACTCATGTTTTTGATTGGAATGCATTACAAGTAATGGACTAGTAGCTAGCTTTACAGCCGATACACATTTTGTAGCAGCGGACACTGACCCTTAGCGGTCACACCATAGATCAGGCAACGGTCCAATGGGACCCCAATGATGATTCCTCTGCTACATAGGAGGATGCTGCTAGACTTAGAGACACTTATCCATATCTATTTGTAGGCTTCCAAGAGTAAGCCTAAATCTAGGGGGGGATCATGTAATACCCTCTCCTATGCTGATACTTGGACTTCCTGATTTGGACATTCTATTATGATGGTTAGAACTATACATTTACATTTATGTTTGTGGATGATGATAGGTTTATTAGATGATTGATATGCTCATTTATGGTTATCATTTATATGTTCATGAAGTTAGAAAACCATCTATCTTTATATGTTTTATGGAGCTAACCCAAGGATTTGAATCTAACCATTATCATGATGTTTTATGTTTCATGGATATGTGTCTGATGTGTTTTCATGACTCAGGATGAAGTCGTAGTTACTCACTTAGTTGAGGTCCACACGATGTATCGATCCTGGTCATCTGCTTGCATATATCTAATTTTTATGTATATCCATATATATCCATGTATCTCTTCTTGGTGATGTAAGAGTGCAGGTACTGGGTATTGTCTCCACTTGGCTTCATTGGTTTGAGTGATCCCTCAAAATCCTCGATCTTTGTTGTTGTTACGAAGATATCACAAGGTTCCATAAGAAGGAATTCTACTTCTGACCATTCTACCTTAAGGTGGGGAGTTCCCGAGTCAGTCCCTTGTGTGGATGATGTATTCATGTTTGTTGGTTTGTGGATCTTGTAGCTGGTTTCTTGTCTTTTGCATTCTTTGAGAATGAGGTTTTGAGTATGGTAGCTCTAATTGTCTTCATAGTATGTTCAATTTTTTTAGTTTATTATTGATGTGAATTATTGTTCATTTGAGGGTATGATTTAGTAATTTATTGTTATTAGAAGTTACTTATATGTACTAGTGTACCTTATTAGGAATGAGTTAGTATGTGATCAAATCATGTGATTTTAATATCAATAATATTAAAGAATTTATGGTATTAAAAATGTTTTAATAATAGTGGTAAAACCTAACTCATGTTAGTAGTTACCTAATATATATATCACTATTATATTTTGTAAAGAATATGGATTAGTGTATGAATAAATAATATGTTTTATAATAATGATATTCATAATATTTAAATATTTGTAATATTAATAATAATCTCTTACTTATGGTATATGTACCATAACCATATGATGCACACATATGCCTATGAATACATATATAAATATATATTATTATTATATAATAAGTTAATTATGTGAAGGAAATTATTATGAAACTATGGCAAGTCTATGTTATTTTTATATTTGGGAAATAGTTTTGGTAAATTACCATAGTAAGTAAAATTATTCCTAAAATATTTATTATCTATTTTGTCATCCTCAAATTTAGGAGACATAAATTAAAATCTTATGAAATAAAATTTGTTTCTCCCTTCACAGGAAAGGTTTTGCAAATTGTATTATTAATGAATAACTGGAGGATAGTTGCATCGGTTGGAATACCTGTGCAACTACTCCCTCCAATCTATTTACAGAGAGATCTCCTGTGTGAGAGGGGGTGGGATATGTATTTGGATTCAAGAAGAGATATTGTATGGTTGAGCATTTTTATTTGTAGGAAATTATATTTGTGAGGAGAGAATTCATTATTATCTGAGATTGGCATTTGGTTGTTTCGGGTAGAGGCTGGAGATTGCATCTAGAAGGATTTGAAGGAGTGCTGGAAGAGTTTGAGAGGATTAGATCCTTCTTCATCAATCGAATCCCCGCAGGACTCCAGGTTGGAATTCATCCTAAGAGTTAACTCTCCTTTGTAATATGAAATGATGAAAGTATGGTTGAATGTTTCTCTATATGCTTGTTGTTTATATAGGCTTCAGAATGTTTATGTTATATATCATTATGTCTTTATTTTTGGATAAGAGAATATGATCATATATCAAATAAGAATTACTTTTTATGCATTATGAATATGAATATTACTTGTTTCTCTAAGAGTCTAGAGAGTCCATAGCATTTTCATTTCATCTACTGTTATAATATGAATAGTGCTTCCAGGTTTTAGAACTTTTGTGATCAACCTTACTGTTTCATATCAGTTTAGCACCACCTTTCTTCGTCGAAATGCAGGGCGTTATTTTGTTGTGTAGTTTTCTGTTATTTGGTAGTTTCTTATCATTCTGTAAATAATTGTGTGGAATTTTGAATGAAATGCATAGTCCTTATTAGTAGAATGAAATGCATAGGTTGATTTGATCTTGATTGTTTTGTTCCCATGTTTGGATTAGGGTTTGTAATCTGTCATTATTGATTCAATCCCAAGTTGGATTTAATCCTTAATCTTGAGTTAGTATCATCACCAAGTTGTATTTTAGTATTATTCTAGAGTTATATTTAATCCCGAGTTTGTATTATTATGGTTTCTTTATAGAAGTATAACATTTATTTTAGTATTATTTGAGAGTTATATTTAATCTCGAGTTTGTATTATTAGGGTTTGTTTATAGAAGTATAACACTTATGTTAATTTCTTATACTTTAAGTTATACTTGTATAAATAAATTAGGTACCTTTCAGGATGTTTTAGATAGGTTTCAGCCTCATAGGAGTTAAGATGCAACTTCTAGATTTTGAATTTTGAATTTAATTCAGACTTAGTGAAAATTTCAGACACGAGAGATTTTATGGAGCATTGTGTTTTGGCATATGAAATTTTGTGTAAAATTTAAATATGTTCATTACTTGTTTGATGGAGGTTATATGGTGCATTTAGATACTTTAATTGGGTTATGATGTGTGTATGAAACATGATTAGGGTTTAGGATTGTCTAGGAGGATCAGGACCATTCCAGGCCTCCCTAAACACTTCTAATTTTCCTAAACATCCCTAAACTCTCCTATTCCTTTCTGTTCTTTGATGTAAGTTCCCATAAGTGTTTAGGATGTGTTTTATTTCATGTATGATGTGTATGTGATGTGTGGATTAAGGGTAGAAAACCTAAGAAAACTAAGTGTGTGGCTCTTAGTGTGGGGTCAGGGCCCTAACTAGATAGTACGAGGATAACCGATTGAAGAGTTATTTTATCAAGTGATAATTTAATTAAAACTTATGGGAATGGGTTAAAACACTAAAAAGATTAATATATGACTCGCCCATGCCATTAGTGCTAGAAAAGGCTACGTATGGGAGTGGGAGAAGGTGCCTATGTGTAGGTATGAATGAATGGCACTTGTCTATACGAAAGGTATTCGGTTCCGCATGTGCCTACTTGGGGGCTAGGGCCCGGAGTGGCTAGTACCAGGACAACCCAAGGGGTGAGGGCTATGTGATGACACTCACTTAGGTTGTTGCTTAGAGTTTCTACCAAGCCTTAGAACCTTTGGGAAAAGATTTATACTTTGATCTTCTTTTCATTTTCTATTTGGGAAAGGTTACCCAACCCTAGGTATGGCCTAGACATCCCTTCTTTGTGGACCTTGGCATTTATCTCCTAGCATGGGGGAGTGGGCCTTTTGGTATCCACGTGGTTGGGTGGTAAATCTTTTTATTGAGGTACCTTTTGTGGATATAGTGCTTAAGGATTCATGCTTGCATAGTGTTCCAGTTTTGAAGAATGAAGACTTGTATTTATCTTTCATGATTTAAAATTAATGTTACCTCACAAGAGGAGATGCATGTAATGTAACCATTAATGTATTTCAAAATGATGTATTTGGTATGGGTAGTCTTATGAAAAAGGAAAAGGGAAAGCACAAACTTTATGTATATGATTTATGCTGAAAAGAAAAGGATTTTGTAACATTCCAAGTAAAGTGGTATGTTTCTTATTATTGTTGATTAAGTGAAAATCTAGTGAAACAAATGTAATATTTGTGATGTATCAAATGTTTAGATGATTCTATTATATGTTATTGATGCACTAATTGTTATATTGTTCCTAAATGATACTTAGGAAAATAGATGGGTTTAAATGGCAAATTGAAATGAAAATACTTTGTATTTCTTTATAAAGAATCTACAAATGTTGTGATGTAGTTTTCTTAAGAAGTAAATCAAGTTGGTAGTACACTAAATAGACTTAAATGAATTATGCATTAAATAAGAAGGGAATCTTTGAGGAATCTAAGTTAATCTATGGTTGTTTATATAATTCTTTTAAAAAATTCAAATTTTTTCATAAAGCATTACTTAGGTTTTCTTTTACAAAGAGAATCTTTGTTCTCCTCCCTGGTTCCCTTGCGGGGCATGACATATTTAGTACAGTAGACCTAGTCAAGTGTCGAACCCTATTAGGAGTCTTTTACAATAGTCCCTATTAGGGGAGAGGATGCACTACCCAAGAGCACACTGCTCAAAGGGGCGAAGGCTATAACCTTCTTAATAATAGATACACACTATATATGGATCTTGATGAACTATGCTTAGACCTGATATCTACATGAGTTCCAATGTATAGCACAAACACTTTACTTGGTCACATAGACCTTCTTCTGATGGCTCAATAGTTCACACACTTTGCTCTTCTCTTCACAATCAACCATGAACCACACCCAAGCAATCACAAATGATTGCCTATAAATATATTTCCTCTAAATGATATAATCAAGTTGGCCTATTAGAATCACCTTGAAATCATATTAGAGAAGCCATAAAAAAATCCAATAATAATTCATTCGGCTCTATTAAGCACGCAACACATTCTAGGACCTGTCCAATAAGATAATTATAGATGCATGCTACATACTATCAGCTCTACCAAAATGACTATATCTTTCTCCTCAAGCTGAATTACTTTATGTGCTCTTAACTAAACATCACCAACTCTTCTCCAAGCTTAAATCCAAAGGTGCATACATAAAGGATAGGCAAAACTCTAGAACCAATATAATCTCTGTCGGCTCTTCTGAACAAATGTAGGAAATTGCTACTGGTGAATAGCGACTGCATAGCTTCACTTATACTGATCATCAAACTCTGCATCCATGAATGTAACATCAATAGAATGTCTTCATCATATATCTAAGTGCACAAGGCTCCATGATAACTATATGAACAACCATACACAGAACACTGCCTATTACTCTGTCAGGAACACTGCTGACATAAGCTGCTATATAACTATCTTTACTAATAGTTAACCTTTGTGCCCATGATATCATGCTGATAACATGTCCAAGCAACATATACTGAAGGCTTACTTGATATGTCTTCCATGCATGCTACTTACCATATGTTGTCATTAATGACAAACATATGGTCAATACTGGCTTGCTAGTAAATCTCCAACAATCTCCCCCTTTGGCATTGATGGCAACATATGTCATGAAAAACTCCACCAATCCAGATGAATAATTCTTTTATAACATTCTCCATTTCCTCTTCAAGACTCCCCTAAAGATGAGTCTTCCATCTACTATCATAACTGAATACTACTCTCCCTTAGTATATTACTCCTCTTTTTACTTCTATTTTCATGACTATATATTACTGAACTGCTGTCATATCTGAATACTACTCCCCCTTAGTATATTACTCCTCTTTTTACTTCTATTTTTCATGACTATATATTACTCCCCCTTTGACATCAATGGCAAAGGGCACCAATCAGTTTAGGCACTGGTACTACTCTAAAAGTAGAGTAGTCAACCATCCATCAGTCCCTGAGGACTGATGATTTTCCTTCTTTCTTCTAAGAAGAATCAGGGAAGGGAATTACTCCCAACTTCTCCCTAAGATACTCAAAATTATCCTTTGGTAAGGGCTTTGTGAATATGTCTGCCAACTAATCTTTAGTACTCACATAGTCCAACTTGACTTCTTTCTCTGCCACTTTCTCTCTTAGGAAGTGATGAAGGGTGCTCCCCTTAATACCACAAGCACATAACAGAAATAGAGAAACAACAACAATAATATGCAAGAACAAAAAAATGGCTTCTTATTATCTCCACAAATGTGGAATTACAAACTTTCAGAATTACAATATGCAAAGCCACATGGGCATTCCCTTACAATATTCTGTAGGACAAAGCCTCGAATCAATACCCAGATCTACTACCCAGAACTGCCCTAGACAACACTACGGGCCTTCTTTATATAGGCAATTTCCACTGCCTGAGAAGGTTCTAGAAATTTAGCCCTTAGGGCCAACCAAACTTAGAATTATTTTATTTTACAATTTATTACATCAAAGTCGGCTCAAAATGAGTTTTGAAACCCAAATAGAAATTTTGAAGAAAAATTATTTTTCGCCATTTCAGGTGACCCAACTTTCGAAGACCATAAGTCATCGCCCATTGACCCAATTGGCTATTATAACCCCATTCTAGAAATGCCACGAAGTGCTCTACAGGCTTGACCCACACAAAGCACCCATCACCCAAATTTTCAACCTCATCCGAGGCCTCTAAAGCCTTCAAAATTGAGTTCGAAGTTTCTGTACCCTGTTGCCAATACCAAAAATCTTCAATATCTTCAAAACTACACCTGATCTAGCCATGAAACTTTACTGGCAAGCTGATATGACTGAGATGAACCTCCATATGTAAAATCAGACATTCTGAGATCGTAAGACCAACTTACTAAAAATAGCAAGTTTCCACAAATAGCAACTCTGCACAAGATAGCCCTTATTAAATACAAAAATAAAAATATTTTTTGGTGATGCAAGATTGCTCTTACACCCAGGATGCTCCTGCATCAGGAAGTGATACTTGATCTCAATGTGCTTTGTCTTTGCATGCATCATAGGGTTCTTCGACATATTCATAGTGCTAGTGTTATCACAGTGAATAACAATAGGATAATCAATCTGAATTCCAAAATCCTTTATCATCTACTTGATCCAAACAATTGTAGAACAATTCAAGGCTACTGCAACATAATCCGCTTTTGCTGTTGACTGAGAAATACAATTTTGTTTCTTGCTTGTCCAAGTGACAAGTCTATCACCAAGAAACACTGCTCCACTTGATGTACTCTTTCTATCATCAACGTATCCTACCGAATCTACATCAGTGTACACATAAAGCTCAACATTTTATGAATTAGGATACCATAGACCATAGTCTATAGTTTCTTACAAATATTTGAATATCCTTTTTACTTCCATGAGGTGACTTTGTTTAGCCTTTGCTAAAAATCTTCCAACTATGCCAACTGAATTGGAAATATCTAGTCTGGTCTTAGTAAGATAAATAAGTTTTCCAATCATAGACTTGTACAATGTTATATCTACTATTGGTGAGTCATCTAATTTTGTAAGCTTGCATCCAGTTATCATAGGTGTCCCTACTTGCTTGCAATCATCCATCTTGAATTTCTTTAATATTTCTTTCACATACTTGGTCTGATTAATGAAAATACCTTTCTTTTTCTACTAAACATTCAATCCAAAAAAGTATTTGATAGGTCCAATCATACTCATCTCAAATTCATTTTGTGTCTCCTTAGCAAATTCAGTACTAAGTTTGTCATTACCTCCAAAGATAACGTCATCAAAAAATATAGCTACAAGTACTAAACCTTTATATGTCTCTCTTATGAATAGATTACAGTCTACTGATCCTTTCTTGAATCCAATCTTTGTTATATATCCATCTAGTCTCTCATACCATGCTCAAGGGGCTTGCTTAAGTCCATAGAGGGCCTTCTTCAATCTACATACCATATCAGGTCTGTCTAATCAGGTGAATCCTTCTGGCTACTCAATGTATACTTCTTCTTTCAAATCTTTATTCAAGAATGCTGACTTGACATCCATCTGATAAACTTTGAAGTCTTTGACTATAGCATAAGCTAGAAATAATTTAATAGCTTCTAATCTACTCACTGGTGCAAATGTGTTTGAATAATCAATGCCTTCTCTTTGGGCATCCCTTACATACTAACCTTTCTTTATTTCTTACTACTATACCATCTTCATTCATCCTGTTTCTGAATATCCACTTTGTTCCAATAACTTTTTTATCACTAGGTTTTGGGACTAGTTCCCAAGTTTCATTCTTAATAATATGATCAAGTTCTTCTTTCATAGCATCATGCCAATTTGAATCATTGCATCCATCTTCAACACTTAAAGGTTCAATCTGAGATAGTAAACATACCACTTCACTGCTGGCTAAGTTCTTTGCTTGTGATCTTGTTAAGACTTTGCCACTCTGATCTCCAATGATGTCTTTCTTGGAATGGTTTCTAGATGTAAACTTTGGAATTTTAGGTGATGCTGACTCATCAGCCTTAGGAGTTTCTTCTTCACTTATCTCAGGGTCATTAAATAACACATCAATACTATCAAACATTTCTTCAATAACTGTCTCACTAGTGGAGGGTCTGGGTTCTTCTTCAATCATGGGTGAGTAATCATGATATCTTTCTTGAACCATAAAATTTTCATCAATCTTAACATGAGATCTTTCAATGATCTTTTTCAATCTTAAATTGAAACATCTATAAGCTTTACTTTTAGTAGAGTAACCAAGGAAAATACCTTCATCACTTCTTGCATCAAACTTGCCTACTACTTCATCCCTCTTGATGTAGCACTTGCTTCCAAAGATTCTGAAGTATTTTACTATGGGAACATTACCAAACCATAGCTCATATGGTGTTTTGTGAGTGCCAGGCCTCAATTGAATTCTCCTGATGGTGTAGATTGTTGTATTGATCACATCTCTCCAATAGGTGTGAGAATCTTTTCCTTCAATCATGATGGTGCACACTGCATCAAGGATGATCCTATTCCTTCTCTCTGCAATTTCATTCTGCCGAGGGGTTCTAGGTGCACTTAACTGCCTCTTTATGCCATGTGCTTTGCAGTACTCATAGAATATGTCAGAGTTGAATTCTCCTCCTCTATTTGATCTTAGACATTTTATCTTTAGTCCAGATTCATTCTCAAGCTTAGCTTTGAATTTCTTGAACTTTTCAAATGCTTTTGACTTATCTTTCAAGAATGCAACCCACATCATTCTAGTGTAATCATCAACAAAAAAAATGAAATACCTTTCACAATAGTATGATCTTGGTTGAGTTGGACCACATAGGTCTGTATGAATTAGATCCAACTTGTTCTCTTCTAAATTGTGCTTTCTCCTGAATGAGTTTCTCACATGCTTTCCCATCATACATTCCCTACATATAGTATCAACTAGCTTTGCTATGTTGGGTAGATCTTGTTAGAATTTAATCTTTCCTTGGTATATTTATGTATTTAAAGGATAAACCAAGGTATCATATTATTTTCGTCCTCTAGTCCAAGTGGGAGGACATGTCATATTTGTAATTTCCTTTATTAAAGAAAATAGATATTCCTCCTTATGAGGAATCCTACACTTGTCTCACACACTAGTGAAATGTGTCATACAAAGAAATGGGAGTTACAATGTAACTCCTTTCTCACATCTCTATTAAGAGATGGCTCTCCTTCTCTCATCATATGTGATTCTTCTTCCTCTTGAACATTGTATGAGCTAAGCTCTCACTCTATCTCTCTATCTCATTCTTAGGCATTTTTGCCACTTTCATTATATCACGGGGGTTTTTTTGTGCTTTTCCCCCTTCAAAATATTGTCTCCTTGTTGCTTCTTTCTTTGGTGAATGCTCCTAGAGTTGTGATTATTCATGGTAAATCTCCTTATTCCTATCTCATTGATTAAATAATTTCCTATCTCTCTTTATTATGTTATTATTTTAACATGGTATCAGAATAGGTTGGTTTAATCTATTATTGAGTGTATAGGTGAAGGAGCTACCATATCTTGGAGCACTCCAATATTAGAGACTCTTGAGAGAGTTTATTGCTAGTATATTTTTTTTTGACTAATCTGATTAAGGAAAAAAAAAATTAAAATTTTGATTTGTTTTGTGTAGGTTTGGATACATTATTGATAAAGAAAATAATACAAATTTAAATTTATCAAAATCTTAATATTATCATATTAAATTTTGATTATAATATTAAATTTTGTTTTTAATATTATAATTTAAAGTTTAAAAGTTTATTTTTTTAGTTCTAATATCGTTTCATGCATGTATAGAGTATTTTTTCAAATTGCAATTATTTGTTTCTAATTTCTAATCATTGCATTGTGCATGCATACATTTCTTTTTTCTAAAAATTTCTTATAGTTGCTATTTTAATAGATTCTCATTGTTTGTAGCTCTGGCATGTTTGAGCGTTTTAAAGTTTTTTTCTTGTGCAGAGAACTCTTACACACGAGCTTCAAAGTTTTTCATTGCATGCTCTAATTTTTAGCATATCTATTCATGTTTTTTGCATTTTGATAAATCGTGCTCTTCATATAATATTTTTTTAAATATAGAAGACGTCAAGGAGAGTTCAGTCACTCTTTACAGAGAGAGTTGTTGGGCTTTAAGGGGTTTTTTTAAAGATTTGTGAAGAGGCTCGAGTTTCGATGTCATCCTCTTTTTCATGCCGTAAGGTTCACTGATTAAACCACCTATTTAGTTTGTTATCTTTGCGTAAGTTCCTACCATTATTAAGGGTTCTTGTTTTATCTTAAGGTCTTTGTATTTTTTCCTTCTACAATTTTATTTATTTTATTTGTTCTATCTTAAGTTTTTTTTTTTTGTATCTTCAAGGTACATTTGTTTTTTGTATTTTTTTGGTTCATTCTCTTTGCGGCTTCTCCTCACCCCTTCCCTCTGCGACTGACTCCTCCCGAGCACTACCTCTTCTCCACTGCTTGAAGAACACATCGGCACACACCAACGTTGGTGCACAAGGGCTATGCAATCTCCTGCCTATGCCAGTTTTACATGTGCATCCATTTTCTATGTGATCCGCTATAGTTGACATTTTTCTAGTTTTATCGATTCTTTGCTTTGTTTTTTATATTTTCATGTGGTTTCTTGCATGTTTTCTTTCTGTCTTTCCCATATCTTTCCCACTTGTAAATTTCTGGTATATGTTTTGGATTCCTATCCTTTCTGGTTCAAGTGCCACCGCCTCCTCCATTTCAAGTGTCACCGCCTCTGCTTCCCTTCCACCACTTCTCCTCACCCCGCCCCTCCGTGATCTTCTCCCAAAATCAGAAAGCTTTTAACCCAAACTTCACCTCATGATGTTGTTGCATATTTTTTTGGCCAATACATACCTTCCTTCATTCAGTTTTAGGCAAAGATTGAAATTTGATTTGTTCATTGTTTTGAATAAATAAAGATTATATTTATTAGAGTAGGAAGATCACGCTCTTTAAGTGTGTTACATGTTTATACTGAATTTAAAACCATTCTATAGTTGGTTTTAGAAAAAGTGGTAGTCCAATGCTGTGTTATATTTAGTGTAATACCAATCAATCTCATTTTTTATGCCTTTCAACTCTTTATCTAAAAATAGTGTGTAGTTAAAGGAGTTGGGAAAAGTATCAGTGAAACATCTTGCTTCTTACAGCATGCAGGTATACAGCTATATCCACAAGCTATATGTGATTTCTGTAAAACATTTTGTCACTTGAGTAGTATTTGTTTTATTCTCTTGTTTTACCACATTTGAACGACTAATGCAATGCTAAAACAAGAGAAATCGAGTATTATTTATTTTATTCCTCTGGGTTTTCTTCTAAAAGAATATTATTATTTGCTGTGAACTCATTCTCTTGTCATTTTATCCGCAAACCATCATTGGAGTGACGCACCACCACTGGTCCCTCCTCACTCCTCTACTTCCTGGGATTCGAAGACCTCTTTGCAGACTTGGAGGAAGAATTAGAAACTGCTATTTTTATCACCTGCAGGAATAAAATGTTTAACAAATTAGAGGCTCACTTTATCCTATAATAAATAATTTTTAACATTTTTTTCTCTGCCTTTTTCTATTTTTGTTTTCTGCAATAACGACAGTTCAACCTACTGCTATTGCAGATTTCTCTGAGTTTGTTATCTTTTTTTAATTAGGGAGTTTACTGTGCATTTCATTATTTATGTAGGGAGAAGAATATTCTCATATCATTATCTTTTTGGTGCAATTTTTTATTTATTATTATAACGGTTTCACTGCTGAGTAAACATTTAGCTGTAGTTTATCTTTTTTCTAGTTTGAACATTTTTTTAACTCAAATCATCTCTATTTACTTTATTAATTTTGTTCTTATCAATTTAACATATGATCAAGTTTTGGGACTAGTTCCCAAGTTTCATTCTTAATAATATGATCAAGTTCTTCTTTCATAGCATCATGCCAATTTGAATCATTGCATCCATCTTCAACACTTAAAGGTTCAATCTGAGATAGTAAACATACCACTTCACTGCTGGCTAAGTTCTTTGCTTGTGATCTTGTTAAGACTTTGCCACTCTGATCTCCAATGATGTCTTTCTTGGAATGGTTTCTAGATGTAAACTTTGGAATTTTAGGTGATGCTGACTCATCAGCCTTAGGAGTTTCTTCTTCACTTATCTCAGGGTCATTAAATAACACATCAATACTATCAAACATTTCTTCAATAACTGTCTCACTAGTGGAGGGTCTGGGTTCTTCTTCAATCATGGGTGAGTAATCATGATATCTTTCTTGAACCATAAAATTTTCATCAATCTTAACATGAGCTCTTTCAATGATCTTTTTCAATCTTAAATTGAAACATCTATAAGCTTTACTTTTAGTAGAGTAACCAAGGAAAATACCTTCATCACTTCTTGCATCAAACTTGCCTACTACTTCATCCCTCTTGATGTAGCACTTGCTTCCAAAGATTCTGAAGTATTTTACTATGGGAACATTACCAAACCATAGCTCATATGGTGTTTTGTGAGTGCCAGGCCTCAATTGAATTCTCCTGATGGTGTAGATTGTTGTATTGATCACATCTCTCCAATAGGTGTGAGAATCTTTTCCTTCAATCATGATGGTGCACACTGCATCAAGGATGATCCTATTCCTTCTCTCTGCAATTTCATTCTGCCGAGGGGTTCTAGGTGCACCTAACTGCCTCTTTATGCCATGTGCTTTGCAGTACTCATAGAATATGTCAGAGTTGAATTCTCCTCCTCTATTTGATCTTAGACATTTTATCTTTAGTCCAGATTCATTCTCATGCTTAGCTTTGAATTTCTTGAACTTTTCAAATGCTTTTGACTTATCTTTCAAGAATGCAACCCACATCATTCTAGTGTAATCATCAACAAAAAAAATGAAATACCTTTCACAATAGTATGATCTTGGTTGAGTTGGACCACATAGGTCTATATGAATTAGATCCAACTTGTTCTCTTCTAAATTGTGCTTTCTCCTGAATGAGTTTCTCACATGCTTTCCCATCATACATTCCCTACATATAGTATCAACTAGCTTTGCTATGTTGGGTAGATCTTGTTAGAATTTAATCTTTCCTTGGTATATTTATGTATTTAAAGGATAAACCAAGGTATCATATTATTTTCGTCCTCTAGTCCAAGTGGGAGGACATGTCATATTTGTAATTTCCTTTATTAAAGAAAATAGATATTCCTCCTTATGAGGAATCCTACACTTGTCTCACACACTAGTGAAATGTGTCATACAAAGAAATGGGAGTTACAATGTAACTCCTTTCTCACATCTCTATTAAGAGATGGCTCTCCTTCTCTCATCATATGTGATTCTTCTTCCTCTTGAACATTGTATGAGCTAAGCTCTCACTCTATCTCTCTATCTCATTCTTAGGCATTTTTGCCACTTTCATTATATCACGGGGGTTTTTTTATGCTTTTCCCCCTTCAAAATATTGTCTCCTTGTTGCTTCTTTCTTTGGTGAATGCTCCTAGAGTTGTGATTATTCATGGTAAATCTCCTTTTTCCTATCTCTCTTTATTATGTTATTATTTTAACATGGTATCAGAACAGGTTGGTTTAATCTATTATTGAGTGTATAGGTGAAGGAGCTACCATATCTTGGAGCACTCCAATATTAGAGACTCTTGAGAGAGTTTATTGCTAGTATATTTTTTTTTGACTAATCTGATTAAGGAAAAAAAAAATTAAAATTTTGATTTGTTTTGTGTAGGTTTGGATACATTATTGATAAAGAAAATAATACAAATTTAAATTTATCAAAATCTTAATATTATCATATTAAATTTTGATTATAATATTAAATTTTGTTTTTAATATTATAATTTAAAGTTTAAAAGTTTATTTTTTTAGTTCTAATATCGTTTCATGCATGTATAGAGTATTTTTTCAAATTGCAATTATTTGTTTCTAATTTCTAATCATTGCATTGTGCATGCATACATTTCTTTTTTCTAAAAATTTCTTATAGTTGCTATTTTAATAGATTCTCATTGTTTGTAGCTCTGGCATGTTTGAGCGTTTTAAAGTTTTTTTCTTGTGCAGAGAACTCTTACACACGAGCTTCAAAGTTTTTCATTGCATGCTCTAATTTTTAGCATATCTATTCATGTTTTTTGCATTTTGATAAATCGTGCTCTTCATATAATATTTTTTTAAATATAGAAGACGTCAAGGAGAGTTCAGTCACTCTTTACAGAGAGAGTTGTTGGGCTTTAAGGGGTTTTTTTAAAGATTTGTGAAGAGGCTCGAGTTTCGATGTCATCCTCTTTTTCATGCCGTAAGGTTCACTGATTAAACCACCTATTTAGTTTGTTATCTTTGCGTAAGTTCCTACCATTATTAAGGGTTCTTGTTTTATCTTAAGGTCTTTGTATTTTTTCCTTCTACAATTTTATTTATTTTATTTGTTCTATCTTAAGTTTTTTTTTTTTGTATCTTCAAGGTACATTTGTTTTTTGTATTTTTTTGGTTCATTCTCTTTGCGGCTTCTCCTCACCCCTTCCCTCTGCGACTGACTCCTCCCGAGCACTACCTCTTCTCCACTGCTTGAAGAACACATCGGCACACACCAACGTTGGTGCACAAGGGCTATGCAATCTCCTGCCTATGCCAGTTTTACATGTGCATCCATTTTCTATGTGATCCGCTATAGTTGACATTTTTCTAGTTTTATCGATTCTTTGCTTTGTTTTTTATATTTTCATGTGGTTTCTTGCATGTTTTCTTTCTGTCTTTCCCATATCTTTCCCACTTGTAAATTTCTGGTATATGTTTTGGATTCCTATCCTTTCTGGTTCAAGTGCCACCGCCTCCTCCATTTCAAGTGTCACCGCCTCTGCTTCCCTTCCACCACTTCTCCTCACCCCGCCCCTCCGTGATCTTCTCCCAAAATCAGAAAGCTTTTAACCCAAACTTCACCTCATGATGTTGTTGCATATTTTTTTGGCCAATACATACCTTCCTTCATTCAGTTTTAGGCAAAGATTGAAATTTGATTTGTTCATTGTTTTGAATAAATAAAGATTATATTTATTAGAGTAGGAAGATCACGCTCTTTAAGTGTGTTACATGTTTATACTGAATTTAAAACCATTCTATAGTTGGTTTTAGAAAAAGTGGTAGTCCAATGCTGTGTTATATTTAGTGTAATACCAATCAATCTCATTTTTTATGCCTTTCAACTCTTTATCTAAAAATAGTGTGTAGTTAAAGGAGTTGGGAAAAGTATCAGTGAAACATCTTGCTTCTTACAGCATGCAGGTATACAGCTATATCCACAAGCTATATGTGATTTCTGTAAAACATTTTGTCACTTGAGTAGTATTTGTTTTATTCTCTTGTTTTACCACATTTGAACGACTAATGCAATGCTAAAACAAGAGAAATCGAGTATTATTTATTTTATTCCTCTGGGTTTTCTTCTAAAAGAATATTATTATTTGCTGTGAACTCATTCTCTTGTCATTTTATCCGCAAACCATCATTGGAGTGACGCACCACCACTGGTCCCTCCTCACTCCTCTACTTCCTGGGATTCGAAGACCTCTTTGCAGACTTGGAGGAAGAATTAGAAACTGCTATTTTTATCACCTGCAGGAATAAAATGTTTAACAAATTAGAGGCTCACTTTATCCTATAATAAATAATTTTTAACATTTTTTTCTCTGCCTTTTTCTATTTTTGTTTTCTGCAATAACGACAGTTCAACCTACTGCTATTGCAGATTTCTCTGAGTTTGTTATCTTTTTTTAATTAGGGAGTTTACTGTGCATTTCATTATTTATGTAGGGAGAAGAATATTCTCATATCATTATCTTTTTGGTGCAATTTTTTATTTATTATTATAACGGTTTCACTGCTGAGTAAACATTTAGCTGTAGTTTATCTTTTTTCTAGTTTGAACATTTTTTTAACTCAAATCATCTCTATTTACTTTATTAATTTTGTTCTTATCAATTTAACATATGATCAAGTTTTGGGACTAGTTCCCAAGTTTCATTCTTAATAATATGATCAAGTTCTTCTTTCATAGCATCATGCCAATTTGAATCATTGCATCCATCTTCAACACTTAAAGGTTCAATCTGAGATAGTAAACATACCACTTCACTGCTGGCTAAGTTCTTTGCTTGTGATCTTGTTAAGACTTTGCCACTCTGATCTCCAATGATGTCTTTCTTGGAATGGTTTCTAGATGTAAACTTTGGAATTTTAGGTGATGCTGACTCATCAGCCTTAGGAGTTTCTTCTTCACTTATCTCAGGGTCATTAAATAACACATCAATACTATCAAACATTTCTTCAATAACTGTCTCACTAGTGGAGGGTCTGGGTTCTTCTTCAATCATGGGTGAGTAATCATGATATCTTTCTTGAACCATAAAATTTTCATCAATCTTAACATGAGCTCTTTCAATGATCTTTTTCAATCTTAAATTGAAACATCTATAAGCTTTACTTTTAGTAGAGTAACCAAGGAAAATACCTTCATCACTTCTTGCATCAAACTTGCCTACTACTTCATCCCTCTTGATGTAGCACTTGCTTCCAAAGATTCTGAAGTATTTTACTATGGGAACATTACCAAACCATAGCTCATATGGTGTTTTGTGAGTGCCAGGCCTCAATTGAATTCTCCTGATGGTGTAGATTGTTGTATTGATCACATCTCTCCAATAGGTGTGAGAATCTTTTCCTTCAATCATGATGGTGCACACTGCATCAAGGATGATCCTATTCCTTCTCTCTGCAATTTCATTCTGCCGAGGGGTTCTAGGTGCACCTAACTGCCTCTTTATGCCATGTGCTTTGCAGTACTCATAGAATATGTCAGAGTTGAATTCTCCTCCTCTATTTGATCTTAGACATTTTATCTTTAGTCCAGATTCATTCTCATGCTTAGCTTTGAATTTCTTGAACTTTTCAAATGCTTTTGACTTATCTTTCAAGAATGCAACCCACATCATTCTAGTGTAATCATCAACAAAAAAAATGAAATACCTTTCACAATAGTATGATCTTGGTTGAGTTGGACCACATAGGTCTGTATGAATTAGATCCAACTTGTTCTCTTATAAATTGTGCTTTCTCCTGAATGAGTTTCTCACATGCTTTCCCATCATACATTCCCTACATATAGTATCAACTAGCTTTGCTATGTTGGGTAGATCTTGTTAGAATTTAATCTTTCCTTGGTATATTTATGTATTTAAAGGATAAACCAAGGTATCATATTATTTTCGTCCTCTAGTCCAAGTGGGAGGACATGTCATATTTGTAATTTCCTTTATTAAAGAAAATAGATATTCCTCCTTATGAGGAATCCTACACTTGTCTCACACACTAGTGAAATGTGTCATACAAAGAAATGGGAGTTACAATGTAACTCCTTTCTCACATCTCTATTAAGAGATGGCTCTCCTTCTCTCATCATATGTGATTCTTCTTCCTCTTGAACATTGTATGAGCTAAGCTCTCACTCTATCTCTCTATCTCATTCTTAGGCATTTTTGCCACTTTCATTATATCACGGGGGTTTTTTTATGCTTTTCCCCCTTCAAAATATTGTCTCCTTGTTGCTTCTTTCTTTGGTGAATGCTCCTAGAGTTGTGATTATTCATGGTAAATCTCCTTTTTCCTATCTCTCTTTATTATGTTATTATTTTAACATGGTATCAGAACAGGTTGGTTTAATCTATTATTGAGTGTATAGGTGAAGGAGCTACCATATCTTGGAGCACTCCAATATTAGAGACTCTTGAGAGAGTTTATTGCTAGTATATTTTTTTTTGACTAATCTGATTAAGGAAAAAAAAAATTAAAATTTTGATTTGTTTTGTGTAGGTTTGGATACATTATTGATAAAGAAAATAATACAAATTTAAATTTATCAAAATCTTAATATTATCATATTAAATTTTGATTATAATATTAAATTTTGTTTTTAATATTATAATTTAAAGTTTAAAAGTTTATTTTTTTAGTTCTAATATCGTTTCATGCATGTATAGAGTATTTTTTCAAATTGCAATTATTTGTTTCTAATTTCTAATCATTGCATTGTGCATGCATACATTTCTTTTTTCTAAAAATTTCTTATAGTTGCTATTTTAATAGATTCTCATTGTTTGTAGCTCTGGCATGTTTGAGCGTTTTAAAGTTTTTTTCTTGTGCAGAGAACTCTTACACACGAGCTTCAAAGTTTTTCATTGCATGCTCTAATTTTTAGCATATCTATTCATGTTTTTTGCATTTTGATAAATCGTGCTCTTCATATAATATTTTTTTAAATATAGAAGACGTCAAGGAGAGTTCAGTCACTCTTTACAGAGAGAGTTGTTGGGCTTTAAGGGGTTTTTTTAAAGATTTGTGAAGAGGCTCGAGTTTCGATGTCATCCTCTTTTTCATGCCGTAAGGTTCACTGATTAAACCACCTATTTAGTTTGTTATCTTTGCGTAAGTTCCTACCATTATTAAGGGTTCTTGTTTTATCTTAAGGTCTTTGTATTTTTTCCTTCTACAATTTTATTTATTTTATTTGTTCTATCTTAAGTTTTTTTTTTTTGTATCTTCAAGGTACATTTGTTTTTTGTATTTTTTTGGTTCATTCTCTTTGCGGCTTCTCCTCACCCCTTCCCTCTGCGACTGACTCCTCCCGAGCACTACCTCTTCTCCACTGCTTGAAGAACACATCGGCACACACCAACGTTGGTGCACAAGGGCTATGCAATCTCCTGCCTATGCCAGTTTTACATGTGCATCCATTTTCTATGTGATCCGCTATAGTTGACATTTTTCTAGTTTTATCGATTCTTTGCTTTGTTTTTTATATTTTCATGTGGTTTCTTGCATGTTTTCTTTCTGTCTTTCCCATATCTTTCCCACTTGTAAATTTCTGGTATATGTTTTGGATTCCTATCCTTTCTGGTTCAAGTGCCACCGCCTCCTCCATTTCAAGTGTCACCGCCTCTGCTTCCCTTCCACCACTTCTCCTCACCCCGCCCCTCCGTGATCTTCTCCCAAAATCAGAAAGCTTTTAACCCAAACTTCACCTCATGATGTTGTTGCATATTTTTTTGGCCAATACATACCTTCCTTCATTCAGTTTTAGGCAAAGATTGAAATTTGATTTGTTCATTGTTTTGAATAAATAAAGATTATATTTATTAGAGTAGGAAGATCACGCTCTTTAAGTGTGTTACATGTTTATACTGAATTTAAAACCATTCTATAGTTGGTTTTAGAAAAAGTGGTAGTCCAATGCTGTGTTATATTTAGTGTAATACCAATCAATCTCATTTTTTATGCCTTTCAACTCTTTATCTAAAAATAGTGTGTAGTTAAAGGAGTTGGGAAAAGTATCAGTGAAACATCTTGCTTCTTACAGCATGCAGGTATACAGCTATATCCACAAGCTATATGTGATTTCTGTAAAACATTTTGTCACTTGAGTAGTATTTGTTTTATTCTCTTGTTTTACCACATTTGAACGACTAATGCAATGCTAAAACAAGAGAAATCGAGTATTATTTATTTTATTCCTCTGGGTTTTCTTCTAAAAGAATATTATTATTTGCTGTGAACTCATTCTCTTGTCATTTTATCCGCAAACCATCATTGGAGTGACGCACCACCACTGGTCCCTCCTCACTCCTCTACTTCCTGGGATTCGAAGACCTCTTTGCAGACTTGGAGGAAGAATTAGAAACTGCTATTTTTATCACCTGCAGGAATAAAACGTTTAACAAATTAGAGGCTCACTTTATCCTATAATAAATAATTTTTAACATTTTTTTCTCTTCCTTTTTCTATTTTTGTTTTCTGCAATAACGACAGTTCAACCTACTGCTATTGCAGATTTCTCTGAGTTTGTTATCTTTTTTTAATTAGGGAGTTTACTGTGCATTTCATTATTTATGTAGGGAGAAGAATATTCTCATATCATTATCTTTTTGGTGCAATTTTTTATTTATTATTATAACGGTTTCACTGCCGAGTAAACATTTAGCTGTAGTTTATCTTTTTTCTAGTTTGAACATTTTTTTAACTCAAATCATCTCTATTTACTTTATTAATTTTGTTCTTATCAATTTAACATATGATCAAATCTCAACTTTTGTAAGTCTATTAGTTTCCTAGCTTTCAAACTTCTTAGGATAACATTTATTATTTTATTTCTCACTTAACTTCCTTATATCTCTATTATTCAATTTCTTCTTCCTTATATCTCTATTATTCAATTTCTTATGTAACTATTTAAGTCTCTTTTTCAAAGTCTTAGTCCTTCTTTTTTAGAAGTAAATAAATGCATAGTTTTTTTAATTTAAAGTATTAAAATATTTATCTAAAAGGTTTTTAAATTTAAAACTCTTAACAAAAAGTTTTTTTAAAAAATAAAGTTTTACTAAAAAGTAATTCTATTGCTATGACCTTTTAAATTGATTTTAATAAACTAATTCAATTCTTGTTTTATATATATATATATATATATATATATATATATATATATATATATATATATATATATATATATATATATATATATAAGGGTTTTTATTAAACAAAAATTATTCATATTAAACAGTTTAGATTAAATGTTGAATCTTTAAGTGCTTAATTTGCTCTTTAAAAGTTTCAATCATTTTATAAGTTTACTATATTTTATTATATTGTTTTGTTTGAATTTCTATTATAATTAGATTCTTAATTTTTTCATTAAAAGAAATTTAGTCTTTTTCATATAAGTTTTAAAAATAATCTTTTAAAAAAAAATGGAGTATTTGTTATTTTTTAAGAGGGGTATTTTTTTTTAAGTATTCCTAAAGGGTATTTTTTTATAAGGTACATTTTATCATTTTGATCTCATTCTCTAAAGGGGATACTTCACCATTATGCTTCTGAATCGCCCTTTCATCAGTGCCTTTTTATTATCTTCGTTATAGTTTATTTCAAGTATTAAGGGTTGTAAGTTCTGTAGTTAGATTCCAATTCATTTTTTCCAAATTACTAATCCCTCATTTTATTTACCTGGTTAATTTCAATTTACTACCATTTCCTTGCAGGTTCAAATCTTATTCCGTATTTAGTTCCTGTTCTTACATGCAATATATTTAGTTATTTGTTAATCAATAACAGCTTAACTGAGATATGTTATCTCTTTTGTGTTCTTAGTTTCTGTTTCACCTTTGGTAGTTATTTTGTTTTCTCTTCCTTGCATGCCTCCTTGGCGTAAGATTTTATAGCTTTCTACTGTTGCATGCAAGTGTATATAGTTTGATCTGAGTTTCTCTTCTAGGTTCTATTAAAGTATTTTCATTTATTTTTCTCAAGTTTACATTAAAATTTTTAACCATGACCACCTTGATGCCAGAAATTAAGTTAACTAATACAAATTATCATGCATGGAAAATGCACATGACTTTCATCTTTAGATTCAGACATATTTTATATATTGCAACTAATGCCACTTCAAAACCAGCAGCCTCTGCTCCTCAAGCTAACCAAACTGCTTGGTAGACTAAAAATGAGGAAGCACTTGGTTTAATTGGGTCTCCTCAAGTCCCAAATTGTATGTCTTAATTTCTACTTGTATAGAAGTCCATCAGGCTTGGGACATCCTAAAAAATACCTATGACAGTGTAGATGAAACTCAAAAAATCCAGCTTCAAGACCAACTTGAAGACCTCAGGTATACCGATTTCAAATCTGTTGATGATTTCTTGCTCAAGTTTGATTCAATTAAAGCTTTACTAATTGGTTTACAAGTTACCTTCTTTGCTTTAAGGATAATCCACATAATTATTCGTAAATGTTTGCCTAGACAGTTCCAACAGTTTATTACAAATATTTACTCTCAGTTAGCTATTCCTTCTTTAGCATCTCAATTAACTTATGTCATCTTTCAAAATATGTTGCATCAAGAGGAAGAAAAATTGATTCAATTTGGTATAATTAAAACTCACGAACATGCCTGTCTCTAAAAGTCACAATAACAATAGATCTTCTAACACTAATCAAAATAACCAAAATTATCAAAGATCAAACAATACTAATAATTCTAATAATAATTCTAGGCCCTCCAATAACTATCATAATCATAATCATTCAAATAGGCCACATTGCACCTATTGCGGTAAAGATGTTCACTCAATACATAACTGTTTTAAGAAACAAAAAGATGATCAACATAATTCTCAAAACTACTCAAATGGAAAATCTAATCAATCTCATTCTGCTTTTACTGTCTGTTTTAATGCTTCTAAACCACTTGATTGTGGTGCATCTCAACATGTTTCATCCCATTAGGAAGTCCTTGATTCTATGGAACCTGATTCTATGAATACTCCTATTTCTTTAACTGATAATTATTGCTGTCCAGTTGAAGGAGCTAGTAATGTTTCTGTTCCAAATGGTAAATTACATGATGTGCTTTATGTTCCTGATTTGAAAGATAACCATATTTCTATTTCTGCTCCTAACATTAAGGATAATACTAATATTCTTCAAAAAGATAATGATGAACACAAAGATAGTAATGATACTCCTAATGATTTTGTTCCTTCTAGCAGTGATGATGATAATCTATTTACTCCTCCTTGCTCTCATGTTGATGATATGTTTGACCAAGAAGAGGAAATTATATGTAACTTTCTTAATCTTACTCTGCAATATATGTTTATTGCTCAAGATGAAACTCATGATGAAGGTACTAATCCTATGATTATTGTGGAGGTTAATGATAATGATTCTTATATTAACTCTGCCCTTGATGTCTCATATTATGATGAACATGTTACAGATTTTCCTTATGAAATTGAAGATTGCATTCCTAATTATTATCCTCATGATTCACAATATGTTTTTTTCCAAAGTGTTACTAATTCAGCACTAGGTGATCCCAATGATGGGCACTCTACTAGTGGTTTTTTCCTTATTACAGGGTCAAGTGTTGATTATGCTCCACCTATACTTTCTATTGGAAATAAATATACATAATGCATAAATACATCTCAAGCATTTCAATGGTCTCTTAAATATTTGGGCTCTCCTCAACATGCTATTCACTTTGCCAAAAGTCATATGTACCATTCAAGCTCCAAAGCACAAGTTGAAGACATGCAAGATGATCAAGCCAAAGACATCCTAGTGAAGACTCTTTTAAAAGAAACATCTCAAATTCATTGTAAACATTTGGGTTTTATACCTATTGATGTAATTACCCCAAGTAAAGATTAAATGGGGGTGTTAGAATTTAATCTTTCCTTGGTATATTTATGTATTTAAAGGATAAACCAAGGTATCCTATTGTTTTCATCCTCTAGTCCAAGTGAGAGGACATGTCATATTTGTAATTTCTTTTATTAAGGAAAATAGATATTCCTCCTTATGAGGAATCCTACATTTGTCTCACACACTAGTGAAATGTGGCATACACATAAATGGGAGTTACAATGTAACTCCTTTCTCACATCTCTATTAAGAGATGGCTCTCCTTCTCTCATCATATGAGATTCTTCTTCTTCTTGAACATTGTATGAGCTAAGCTCTCACTCTAGCTCTCTATCTCATTCTTAGGTATTTTTTCCACTTTCATTATATCACGGGGTTTTTTTTATGCTTTTCCCCCTTCAAAATATTATCTCCTTGTTGCTTCTTTCTTTGGTGAATGCTCCTAGAGTTGTGATTATTCATGGTAAATCTCCTTATTCCTAGCTCATTGATTAAACAATTTTCTATCTCTCTATATTCTATTATTATTTTAACAGATCTTTTACTACCTTTACATTGCTTATCTTTACTATGTTATCAAAATTGATATGACATAGTCTTTTATGCCACAACCAACTATCATCTACTTTAGCAACAAAACAACTTGCTTCTGGATTAAGCTGAAAAACATTACCTTTAGTCTTTGATCCTGATGCAATTATTTCTCCTTCTTTGTTGTTAATGATGCACTTGTTTCCATTGAATTCTAATCTATAACCTTTGTCAAGTAACTGCCCAACACTTAGTAGGTTATGTTTCAAACCATTAGCATAAAGAACATCATCAGTACTATTCTTTCCATCCGAAGTAATGGCTCCTCTACCAATGATGGGTTTAGGAGTGTTATCTCCAAATCTAACCATGCCACCATTTTATTTTTCCAAATGAACAAATCTATCTTTATCACCTGTCATGTGATGTGAAAAACCACTATCTATAATCTAGTCTGTCCTTATATCAACTTGTGAAATTAATGCTAGCTCTTCTTTCTCTATCTCATCTCCACGATCTGTCTTATTGTTCATTTTCTCTATGATAGCAATAAATCCAATTTCTTCTTCAGCTAAATCATCATCTGAAACTCCATCTCTAGCATAGTAACATTCCTTAGAGTATTTAGGCTTGTAGTCATTTTTGAAATTTCTAGCTCTTAAGGGACATTTAGATGCAAAGTGACCAATCTTATTACATGAAAAGAATTTAAATGGAAATTGACCTTCATATTTTCCTTTTCCTTTCTTTTCTCTTTTGGAAATCATATAAATGAAATCATCTAGTGTTTTCTCTTCATCATCATTATCAAAATTACCAGAAGTGTTTGTAGATTTCTTACCACGAACTATTGCTTTGAAGGCTGTCTTACTTTTAGGTTCTGTCTTCAATCTTGAAATCTCAAAAGATGAGATTTTGATGATCAAGGTCTCTCTCTTGAAATTTGATGTAAGCTACATGGCCTCATCAAGGATGTTGATCTTGTTTTCATATTCTAGAGTGAGAGTAGTCATCAATTTGTCCATAATGTCTTCCTCTGAGATCTCTCCACCATTGTTCTTGATTCCAGTAACTGCTTCATTGATCCTTTGATTGTAAGCTCTGATGTTTTCTTCAGGTAGCATCTCTAATGCATTGTATCTTTTCTTCCATGTATTTTTTTGCACATCCTTTTCTTGTTTGCCTCCTTCAAATATGTCTTCTAGGTACTTCCATATTTTGTGGGCTGTATCTACCTTCTTTATTTTTGAAAAATTACTATCTGATAGGGCACTGATAAGGGATTCTTTGGCTATTGCATTCTGATGAAATAATTCCTTTTGCTTATTAGTAACATCATCCTTTTCAAGGTCTTCTAAAGTAGGGATCTTGACTGCTTTGATGTTTACATAAAAAACTTCAAAAGAAATGCACTGCAAATGAGTCACCATCTTGTTCTTTCAATCAAGATAATTCTCTCCATCAAACTTAGGACTTTCTTTTCTAAAGAATGCCATCTGATCAACCTCAAGCTATTAAAATTTCTTTCCAAGGCACTTAGCTCTGATACCAATTGTTAGGAATAGTCTCAAGAGATAATTGAGAGGGGGGGGGAGGGGTGAATTAGTTATCTACAAGTTTCAATTCTTTATCTAATTAAGTATACTTAAACATAAGAAAAAACACAATGAAAGAACACTTGAACATAACACCAATATTTTGGTTACGGGGAAACCCAAATAGGTAAAAACCCCAATGGGAATTGACACCCACTAATATTCTACACTAGTGTATTATAATCCTTGTTAGAAGATCCTTAACCCTATTAGGAGTTGCTTTACAATATATTTAGTACAGTAGACCTGGTCAAGGGTCAGACCCTGGTAGGAGTCTTTTAAAATAGTCCGTGTTAGGGGAGAGGACACACTATCTAAGAGCACACTGCTCAAAGGGGTGAAGGCTACAACCTTCTGAATAAAAGATACACACTATATTTGGATCTTGATGAGCTGCGCTTAGACCTTCTATTTGGATCAGTTCCAATGTATAGCAAAAACACTTTACTTGGTCACATAGAACTTCTTCTGATGGATCAACACTTTGCACACTCTACTATGCTCTTCACAATCAACCATGAACCATACCCAAGAAATCACAAATGACTGCCTATAAATATATTTCCTCTAAATGATATAATCAAGTTGGCCTGTTAGAACCACCTTGAAATCATATTAGAGAAGCCATAAAAAAACTCCAATAATAATTCAGTCAGCTCTACTAAGCATGCAACACATTCTGGGACCTATCCAATAAGATAATTGTAGATGCATGCTACATACTGTCGGTTCTACCAAAATGACTATATCTTTCTCCTCAAGCTGAATTAGTTCATGCACTCTTAACTAAACATCACTAACTCTTCTCCAAGCTTAAATCCAAGGGTGCATACCAAAAGGATAGGTGCAACTCCAGAACCAATATAATCTCTATCGGCTCTTTTGAAAAAACATAGGAAACTGCTACTGGTGAATAGCGACTACATGGATTCACTTCTAGTGATCATCAAACTCTACATCCATGAATGTAACATCACTAGTATGTCTTCATAATATATCCAAGTGCATAAGGATCCATGATAACTTTACAGACAACCATACACAAAACACTACCTATTACTCTATCAAGAACATTGCTGACACAAGCTACTATATAACTATCTGTACTAAAAGTTAACCTCTGCACCCATGATATCATGCTAATAACATGTCCATGCAAAATATACTAAAGGATTACTTCATAAGTCTTCCACACATGCTACTTATCATATGTTATCATCAATGACAACATATAGTTAGTATTGGCCTGCTAGAAAATCTCCAACAATAACATCTTATATGCCTTGGGTAAAGAGTAATTTTGTGGTGCGATGAACAATACCGCAGTGCTTGACCCCTAATGGATAGATGATCCATTAAAGAACATAGTCCATTTTTGATGTGTGAGAAGCATTATGGACTCATCTGGAAACTCAATGTTCAATGGTTGATGATCTGTAAGCGTTGCCTCTGCTAGCTGATCTGTGATTGCTTGTCCTTTGATGTCCTTTCTTTAGACATACTCAATGTCAAACTCAATGAGTATCATGACCCATTTCACCAATCTACATGTAAGGGCATATTTGCTGAGTAAGTATTTTAATGGATCAATCTTAGCAATGAGATGTGTAGTGTGAGCAAGCATGTAGTGTTGTAGTTTCTGTGAAGCAAATACCACCACTAGACAAGATTTCTCAATGAAAAAGTAGTTTTTTTCATAAGAGACCGGAGTTCTACTAATGTAATCAATAGCTCTTTCTTTGTTGTTCTAATCTTATTGAGCTAGTAAGACACCTAGTGATGTGTCTATAGTGGAGATGTAGAGAATGAGAGGCTTCCCATGAATAGGAGGCATCAACATTGGTGGATTAGTAAGATACTGCTTGATCTATTTGAGCCCTTTGTCACAGTCTTTGTTCCATTCATAAGTCACACCTTTATGTAAGGTCTTGGTGAATGGTTGTGACTTGTCTGCCAGTTGTGCAATGAAGTTTCAGATAGATTGTAACTAACCTTGGAGCCCTCTCATCTGACTAATGTTGCATGGAAAAGGAATTTCCATGATGGCTTGAATTTTCTCAAGATCTAATTCTATTCCTTTTTCCAATATGATATAACCCAATAGCTTCCCCGATGTAACATCAAATGCACACTTTTTTGGATTGATTCTCAAGATGAATTGTTCCATTCTATCCAGTATAGGACCTAGATCTGCAAGATGTACTTTTCATTCTATGCTCTTAGCTAATGTATCATCCACATAATCTTCCATCATTTTATGCATCATGTCATGAAAGATAGTGGTGATAGCTCTTTGATATGTGGCTCCAACATTTTTAAGTCTGAATGGCATGACATTCCAATAGAAAGTTCCCCAAGCACATGTGAAGGTAGTCTTCTCTTGGTCTTCTGATGTGATTTTGATCTTATTGTAGCCAGAGAAACCATCCATCAGTGAGTAAATTTCATAGCCCACCATCATGTCCACAATCATGTCAATGTTGGGTAATGGGAAATCATCCTTGGGACAAGCTTTTTTCAAATCTCAGAAATCTATGCAAACTTTGATAGATTTGTCATGTTTAGAAACTAGAACGATATTGGAAATCCATTCCGCATAGTTTATTTCTCTGATGAAGCCAGCTTTAAGAAATTTTTCTAGTTCAAATTTAATTGTGGATGCATGTTATGAAGCTTTTTTTTAACAAGCTTAACACCCAGTGCAATAGATAGGTGATGCATGATCAGATTAGGATCTAAACTAGACATATCAGAATAGTTTCATGCAACATTTATTTTCTTGCTTCAAAAGAAACTAGTGAACTCCTCTTTCTCTTCTATGGATAAAGGTTGTGCCAAATGAATAATCTGAGGTGTAGCCTCTGTGCCCAAGTTCACATGCTAAGTTGGTTCAATCAGCACTAAAGATCTCTCCTAAAAATGACTTGGAAGTGTATCAAGTATCCCATCCTTGGGCACCTCAGAGAGGTTTTCACCCTCAGATACATCTTTTGTTTTTACTTTTTTCGGCTCTGATGCTCCCATGATGTGGTTTTCACCATCAGAGCACCTATTCCTTTTTCTCTTTTTAATTTTATGACTGAGATACTTGATGTTAGCCTCAGTCATGTTGACACTATCTTCACCGGTGGAGGACGTTACAAGTTTGATAGTGTTAATGTAGCAAGCAAGAGTGTAATCATTATGGAATGTAAGGACTTCATTGTATGGAGAGGAGGGGTTCTATTTTATTAGCTCAGGATGGTGGAGTGAAAGAGAAGTGAGAGGTTCAAGTGCGTTCATGGTATAGTCATCAAAAGCATGGACAAGCAATTTGAGATCTAAAGTGATCTCATCGAGAGATGTGTTTGAGTCCCTTAGAGACCTTATGTAGGAAGTAGAGGGCATGTTTATGTTAGAAGAATCACACTTGATTGTCCTAACACTAGAGCCTTCACCTACTTTGAGAAGGTTTTCAAATGTGTGTATAGTGTCTACATCTTTGTCAGAAGTTGCGTCAGATAAAAAATTGAACTCATGCTCATGTGAGTCCCTAATACTTGATATAGGAACCCCATCAATACTTTATGTACCATCTGACTCATTCTCATCTCTTATATCATTGATGGCTTGTTCCTATTTGAACCATCCTTGGAAAGGTGACAACATGTATAGTTCACATTAGTAGTTAGGGTGAACCATTTGCATTTTCCTTAACTGCTCGTATGTCAATGGAGTAATTGAGGCGGTTGCATCAGAATCACTATTAGTTTCAAGGTGTTTGACACGCTACACAAAATCATCTGGATCTACCAAGAGCACAAAAATATTTGGAGGAATAGGACAAGGAAATGTATCCTCATCTGAATTGACCTCTAAGTTATTAGCTAAAACAATGTCCCTAGATGCTGGCTGGCATTTTGGTTCTGGTACAAATTTATTGATCCCTAAATGGAACGGGATCTTTTTGAAGCCTAGACTAGTAGTGTCTTTTTTCTGTCATCATGTAGCTTCAATTGGTTCAAGCAATCCATTATTATTCACCCCTATAGGGCCACTCCCTTTATAGCCAAAGTGTTTCATGAGCTTGAAGCCTTCGCTGTTTGGTTCATGTTCTATATCATGAGTTGGGGTGACTTGTTCAGATGTGTCCTTTTTATAAATTAATCCAAGTTGTAATGGCCTCGTCTTCATCCTCATCTTCTAATGGGGTTGTGGCCTATATAAAGGCACCATCATAGACTACTTGAGGGGACATGGCAGAAGGTTTCTTATTCTCAGAGGGTCTCTTGTAGGAACATAGAGATAGAGGTAGATATGTAAGTGACAATACAGGCTCCATCTGATACTCCCCCATGCTAAAATCTTTGAGTTTTAGAGTCTTTTCCATTTCATTGAGTTTGGCATCAAAAAATTTAGAAGACTCACAATTGGTTGGGACAAAGCTGTCAGGAGATTGTGTGAGCATATTGCAGGAATAGCTCATGTTGGAAGGTACAGTTACTTCTACTTTGTGGAATGGGAACTTGATGCATTGATGGTATGTTGAAGGAACCACCTACATCTCATAGATCCATGGTATTCCTAATAGTATGTTGTAGGTGAGAGGAATATCCAATACCTACCAGACAACATCTCTCTTGATTGGGCCAACCCTAATGGATAACACAACTAAAAATTTGGATTTTTGTTATTCTTTATCATATGCTTTGATGGTGATCTTTTTGCAGGTATCTATGCAATTTTCACCATATCCTAACTAGGTGAGCAAGTTAGTAGAGAAAAGATTAAGACTGGCACCATTATCAATGAGGATATGATGGACGTGCTTTGGGCCTATCATGACTTCAATATGTAGAGGAGCATTGTGTAGATGGCTTAATGAATGATCATCTTCCTTAGAGAAAGATAGATAATGGGGTGAGGTCAGGTGACCCACAATCGATTGAAACTGGTCTAGATCAAGATCCCTAGGGACATTTGCCTCAGCGAGGGCTTTATCAAGAATCTTCCTATGAGAAAGAGAGATCTTCAATAGCTCAAAGATAGTGATCTGAGTGTTGGTATGTTGTAATTGGTCTAGGATGCTTTAATTGGCATTACTAGGTGTGGGGACCAATTTTGAATTGTTGTTGGTAGGGCCAACAACAGCTGTGTCTATGGGTTGTTTCAGTGTAGATGTAGAAGGCTCGAGGCCTTTGAGAATGACCTTTGCATGAGATTGAGTGACAACATTCTCATAAACCATAGACTGTTCTAGTTTGGAAGATTGAGACATAGGGCCTCGTAGGACAAATGAAGCCTTGGGTCTAGGAGCATCCCCTCTCCCCTTGATGGTGATCACATCATAGTATTCGATATCAATAGGTTCAACCATATTAATAACATTGTCATTAGTATTGTATATGTAGTTGACCTTGTTGTTGGCATTCTTGGCCTTAGAAGACTCACCCTTCTCATTAGGATGAAAGGGGTCTTTGAATGCTTGGTGATCCAAGTTATTTTTATGACCACTCACAACAATATCACCATTGTTGATAAGATCCTAGATCTTATGTTAAGTTGAATATAGCTAGGAGTCTTATGACCCTTATTTTGATGGTAATCATAGTATGCAAATTTATTCCACCAAGCAGGTCATGGTTGTGGATCAGAAGGATGCAAGTTATCTAGAGGCATGAGTATTTAGTTTTGCAAGAGATTCTTGTAAACCATGTTAAGAGGTTCCCCTAGGGAAGTGAACTCATGTTTGGGTTGAGGTGCCCAAGGTTTTCTTCTGAAATATTTTGAAGGTTGCTAAGTATCTGTCATAGCCTTTTTAGTGGCTTTGGCTACCTACATACTAGAGGTATGATTGAAAACAACCTTTGGAGGCTTTGGGGTCACGTTGTCAATGAATCCATCATTCACAACATCTTGGTTTTTTTGACAATTTTAGTTTTGTCATTTCTTGAGGAGGACCCCTTCTTGTTATCTTTGTGTAGGGTCAGCTCTCCTTTCTTGACCATGAATGCCTCTATTCTCATAGCTTGCTTGATTATATCATCAAAGGTCAAAGGACCTTGCAGCTATACTTTGTACCCAAAATTAGGAAGAAGATTATCTGAAAAGATATCAAGCTTCTCATATTCTGGTACTTTGTGAGAATATTTGGTGTAGAGTTATCTCCATCATTGGAGAAATGTCAAGAAAGGCTCCCTAGGTCACTGTTTTAGATTGCAAAGATCATGAATATTAACCAGATGCTAGATGTTATGTGAATAGTGTTGGAGGAACATATTGGCAATCTCATCAAAAGACTTGATGCTAGTAGGAAGTTGAGAGAACCACTCCATAGAAAACCTTCCTAAACTATGCGGGAAGAGACACATAAGATAAGTTTGGTCATGTATAAACTCCATGGATAGAGCACCACACTCTCTCAAGTGATCTTGAGGATTAGAGGTACCCAAATATTTGTCATATTTGGGGATTTCTACACCCTTAGGAAAGGGTGGCATCCTAAGACTCTTGTCAAATGGGAATGGATAGATAATCTCTAGTGTGAACTGATTGGCTGGTTTGTCCTTGGTTTTCATGAGTTTCCCAATCTGGTCTTGCATGTCTTGAACTAGTCTTTGCAGTTTAGTGGCCTCTTTTTCCTCTTCTTTGACCACAAGAGTCTCAACCTTATAGTCTAAGGGTAACTTGGCCCCCTGGTTGGCGAGTTCAAGAAAGTATTTCTCCTTCTCTTATTTCATTAGAATCTCAATCATCTTATAAAGGCTTTTGTTAGCTTGGGAAGCCTCAACATCTTGCAGGGTTATCTCTTCATCATCATTACCAAGGATTTCAAAGATGCTCTAGGCATGAAATTCTTCCTAGTTATCTTGAGCTTGATCTTGATTATGATCATGAGCTCTACTGTACTCACCCTCTTGATTTTGGTGTGCCATCTTGCTAGTGTGTAAGTGAATAGAATGAGTATGAGGAGGTTCAGTATGATGAGAGGTTGTTGCTACAGGAACCTTTGGTTCCTCAAAAGGATCAATTTTAGAAGGTGACTCCTTAGAGCTTTGGTGTTCTTGAAACAATGGATTTCTGACCTGACTGAAATTCATAGTAAAAGTATGCTAGACATGAGGTTGAATAATAGGAGAATGAGAGTGAGGTGACTCCTCTCTAGATGTGTCTAAGGAAGAATGTGAAGATCCCCTACAACACTTAGATTATGTAACAAGCTCAAAATGACCTCTTCCTTGGTTGTGAGGTCTACCTCTACCCCGTTTGGTGGGACGTGAAGGGAACACATTTCTACTTTGATTCAAAATAGTCATAGATGAGGATTAAATAATGAGAGAGAACTAGGACTATGCTTGAAACTCTATCTCTGGAACATCAAAGAGTGATAAAAGTGAAATGAACCTGACACGAGTTGTCGAGAGTATAGTTAGAACAACTAAGAGATGACTATCGCATCGCAAGGTATAGGAACACAGTAGAACAAACATATAACAAAGAGAAAAAATGAGTTTAAGCAGCCATCACATGATTCTCAGCCCGAGACATCCAATTTTAGACTGTGTACATGTAGGAAAATAGACAAGTAGACCCTAAACAGGAATCAAATTAGGCAAAAAGTTGACCAAAACACAAGAAATAGCTCACTATTTTGACTAACAAGGGATAGTCTCGCGTGAGGAAGTGCAGTCCTGTGTGAGGAAGTGTCAGACTACGTGTGAAGATATGTTGTCTCACATGAGAAAGTGTAGGAACATACTAAAAAATAACTGATAGGGTTTTTGATAGACTGTGGTGAAACTTCGTGCGGAGATATGAAATCTCATGCGAGAAAGTGCACATAATGCTAAAAGTTCGTGCAAGATTGTACTCTGAAATACATGAGAAAGTACCAAATCAGATAGTTTTTGATGATTTTTTGAGACATGAATGGTTTATGAGACACAACTTGGGATGTTCTCTGGCAGAATACTTAGTGTACAGACTGATTCAGGACAGTTTAGATCAAAAAACTCAGTTTTAGGTTTCAATCACTCATTAACAAGCATAGAGTTTGGACTAGCAGGTAGATGTGAAACAGTCAATAGTAAAAAACAAGTCTACTAAGGACAAAGCAACCCAGAAGAACATGGGAGTATTGAAAAAGTTTAGACATGTTGGAAAGTTGAAGACTCGAAACAAACACTTAGTTATCCCTACAAAGAAAATGGTAGAGAAGACAAAATCTGTGCCTCACAACTTATGTGTTGGAAATATTCAAGACTATCCAAGTTACTGAGAGGGGAGGGGTGAATCAGTAACTTCAAAAATTTTAACAGATTCAGATCTTAATAATATTAGATTGATAATCTGACTGCATGCATGAGTAATAGAAAGAATAAAACATTCATAACACTTTGAACACAAAGATTTTGTGACCCAAAAACCTTCCAAGTAGAAAGTAAAACTGGGGTGGGGATGATACCCACAAAACTTCAATACTGTAGTATAAAGTTTGCCAGTTAAGGCTTACAATGATCACTTTTGATGATCTGCCCTATTAGGAGCAATAAGGACTGCTAGGTCCACCTTGTTAGAGGATTTACAAACATACAATGAAGTATGCACTCGATTAAGAGATTTTATAAAGATTGTTAAGTCTACTAGGTTAAAGGATTTCAAGCTGATTCACTTGTTAGGATGAAATAGTAGATCTCTTACTTGTAACTGTACTTGCTGATTGAGATTCTTTGATGTATTGATCACCTTCTGTGATGGATAGATCTTTGTTGCTTCTTATACTGCTGTAGCCCTTTGTAATTCGCTTATCTCTGCCTTTCTCTCTTTTTCATACTTTACTATTTTACACCTTCGATATGATATAAAACATTGTTTATATATCAATCCAAAACAATTACAAAATAATTACAAAGTCGGCTCTTAAACAAGCTAACACAAATATTACTGAGTCGGCCCAAATATAGTGACTTAGTTACTGCAAACTAACTCGGTGAATTTCTGATACTTGGCATCCACTGCGTTACTCGGCATCATTATGCACTTGGTAGAAGTGGAGGTACGGTCCATACTAATCACTCAGTTGTAGTTTCAAACATGGTATATACTGGAGACTCGGTAGATATAGTGTTACTCGATAAACACTATTCTGCTTGGTAAGCACTGTCTTGCTCGGTAAGCACTGTTCTGCTCGATAAGCACTGTTCTACTCAGTAAGCACTATTCTGCTTAGTAAGCACTATTCTGATCGGTAAGCACTATTCTACTCGGTAAGCACTATTCTGCTCGGTAAGCATGTAGAGTCTGAATAAGTGTTGTCACTGATGACAATCATACTTAATGCCAATAATCTCCCCCTTTGGCATTAGTGACAAAGCACTTATTGCCCAAAACTTATATACACAATCATGCTGACACTAGTTTTGTATATATATTTCATGTCTCCCTTATACAGTATATATACAAATATCTTATTTCACCTCATACTCATATTTTCTATTTATACTTTCTCCCCCTTTTTGTCAATAATGCCAAAGGTGTATATACAAATATTTTACATGGAGATACCAAAACGTGAGAGAAAATCAGAATGCACCTTTCCAATTAGTGCTAGAGTTCTATCCCAATTCTCTTGCAAAATCTTGCATGTATGGAGTGCAACTTGGACTTCTGCAGAGAGTTCAATCATGTGATCTGCAATTGAAAACTGATTGTCATGGATCAATGTTTTTGAGTATGCAATATGCTTCTACATTGTATCCATGATGGGAAGGATCATGTTTTGAATATCTATTAATGTTGATCTGATCCTTGCATCTTCTTTCAATAACTCTGACTGCTTATCAAATAGGAATCTGACTGTCATCTGATGTGTAGAGCTTGAACTAGGTTCAAGTTGCAACTTTTGTGCACTGATCTTGAGATCCTCATCAATCTTATTTATTTTGTCTTTAATCTCCTTTGAGAACCTAGCAACATTACAGATTTTGAAAAAAAGAGATGTTACCTTGGAATAGGAGGACTCAATGCTAGTCAAAACTAAAGATAACCCTACCTGATTGATAGCTATTTGTTGAGCAATGTGCTCAAGCACTTCATTTTCAAACTTCTTCTCATCCTTTTCAAGCAACTTGTCTGTTCCAAAGGAATCATCATTAAACTTGTTAATTGCTTCTTCCAACTGCAACAAAATGTATTGAGAGGAATCAACTTTAACACCTATAGCTTTTGTCAAAATGTTCTTGGCATCCTCAATGATCTTATATTCCTTATCTCTTTCTTCTTTTAGTTTCTTCTGCTTTGCTTTCTTTTGGAGGAGTTCACCAACTGTTTGCATTTGATCTACAGTTAGGTTTGCAAAATCTAGCTGGGGAATTTGTATCTCCTCATCTAGATCTATACCTTCTACTACACTCTTACTCAGAAATTTTGTACTTGGTTGAGTCTTTATACTTATTGCCTTTGTAGTAGAAATTATTGTAGACATAGTAGGACTTGTAGTGAAAACTGATAAACTTCTGACTGATGGGATGCTAACTTGAATACTTGATAAATAAAAAATTGAAGTATTTACAACTGTAGAATCTGAAGTACTTATTGCTGAAAAAATCAAATTTGAAGAAGGTATAGAAGACTGTAACTCGGTGGAAGAAGGAGGCTGAATCTTGATAGATGAAGTGGTAGCCACTTCTGTCATTGATACATTGAGCTGTGCTAGTGATGATTGGACATTTGATGTATTTGAGGGAGTTGTTACAATCACACTTGAAGTTTTCTTCGGGCTAGATGTAGCAATTTTTACTGGAGAGTGGGGAAGTGAGGTAATTACCTCTGCAACTATCCGAACTGGATCATCTTCCTCAACATTCTTCTTAGCTTCCTCAGTAGCTTCTTTTCCTACTTCCTCTATCACAAGATTATCAATCTAAACTGTTTCTTCTTCTTCTTCTTCATCACTGTCATCTTCAATATCTTTAATTGTCACAGTTTCAGTACTCGGTTCAGAATATATCTTATCCATTTTATCTGGAAACCCCAAGGCAAGTGGGTGATATGTGTTAAACCCTTATCTTCCAAATGGTTATGTCCTAGTTTGAGAACACCATCAACACATAGTTCATCACGAACAACATCTATCTCTAGGGTTCCAAGTTCTTGAATTGTACCTCTAAAATGCCTGCGAATGTCATTTACAAGAAGTACCTTTGGAGGAATTTGAGACTAAGCTCCACTCAGATCTAGGGTTTTTGCAACCACGGGCATGAGTTTGAAATCTAGCGCTTTCCATTCTCCATGAACTAACATTTCTGAACCTTTCTTTAGTTTGGTGCTAGATGAAGCCATGGTATCACAGTAGAAAAATTTCTGCTTTAAAATTTTGCTTCGAATCGCTTGATCGCACTAGAAATTTCTCTACTCAATATGCTGATATTCACGGTGAAGAATAAACTTGATTTCATGCTTTTTGTTAAAACTTTGTCATTAATGCTCCATAGGAATTAGGGTATTAAATTTGATAGACTGTCATCCACTATGCATTAAATGCTTGGTGAAGATTCCGCAACTCAGAGAACATACAAATTCATACTTCTCTGACCTTACTCGGTAACCAAATGAAATTAGGTTACTCCCAACCTTGCTTGGTGGTAACTGATACTGACCTTCTTGTGATCCTGCTATATCTTGCATACTAATTTAGATCTTTCTTCCTTTCAGTTTAGGAATTGTTTTGGAATATGTTTATGAAGATACAGTTCCAGTGCTTTCTTGGAGACTTAGTTAGAGTTCATAGAGCCACTCCCTTCATGAGTGACTTCATTACTTGGACTAGTTTTCTTGGTAGGTTTAGGAATCCACTGTTGTCTCATCTGCTTCCTAATGCTATTTTCTTTTGCTTTCTTTTCATCTTCAACTTTGCCTAAATTCATGCAGTTTTTAGCTATGTGACCAAGCTTAGTGCAATTATAACATCTTATGGTAGAATCCCTTTTTCTCAAGTGATGCCTTACACAATTCATGCCAATGTGTCCATATTCTCCACAGTAATGACATCTACACCAAGTGTTGTAATCCCAACCAAACATTGCTTTAATAATTTGTTCTGCTGGATTGGGTGTTTTAGTTCTGCATTCTGATGCCTTATGACCTTGTTTGCTACATTTGTGACATTTGCCTTTAAATCTTGGTTTCTCCTTGCATTCATTTTCTTTATGACCAAGCTGATTGCAATTGTAGCATTTTCCATTGAATTTTTCTTTTCCATTGCTCCAACATTTGTTTGAAGTATGACCAATTTTTCCATAGTGATTACAAATAGTATTCTGATTTTTTTGAGTACCTTGTTTGGAGGATTCACCTTCCTCTTTGTATCCAAGTCCTGCTTTAACTTTTTGCCTATGAAGGTTTCATTCATACACCTGATTCATATCTTCTTGAGATTTTAACATTCTCTCATTGATTAGCCTTTCAGCATCTAGGTCACTCATCACTCTTAAATTGATTTGGTTTTTAGATCTCAGCTCCTCTCTTATATTTTCATTTTCTGATCTCAGAGTCAAGATTTATTCATTTGCATTGGAGATTTGATCAATAAGGTTTTCTAGCTGAAGGGTTTGATTCTAGATTTCATTGTTCTTTCCATCTATTTCATCTTTCATCTTGTTTCTTTGTTCCAAGATTTCACAGAATCTTGTTGACTGAATTTCCTGTTCTCTTTTCAATTTTCTCACTTCTTCTTGCAGAGATCCACTCTTTTCTAGAAGTTCTTTGATTACATTATTTGCTTCATCTGAGCTGCTTGAAGGGAAAAAGTCTTCAATCTTTTCTTCAACATACTAGTGGTCATTAATCTGATTTGCAAGTTCCTTCCTTCTTTTTAGGGAAAGGGAAAGACGCTCTCTTGCTTCTTTGAGTTGAGTTATGGCCATTTCTAGATCTAGCTTTTCATTCTCAATTACTTTGTTAAGTCTGAATATCTCCATTGTCCTGACTCTTTTCTCAAGCTATCAAACTTTATTCTGAGAACCACGGTGCTCTAATACCAATTGTTGGAAATATTCAAGACTATCCAAGTTACTGAGAGGGGAGGGGTGAATCAGTAACTTCAAAATTTTTAACAGATTCAGATCTTAATAATATTAGATTGATAATCTGACTGCATGCATGAGTAACAAAAAGAATAAAACATTTATAACACTTTGAACATAGAGATTTGGTGACCTAGAAACCTTCCAAGTAGAAAGTAAAACTGGGGTGGGGATGATACCCACAAAACTTCAATACTGCAGTATAAAGTTTTCCAATTAAGGCTTACAATGATCACTTCTAATGATCTACCTTGTTAGGAGCAATAAGGACTACTAGGTCCACCTTGTTAGAGGATTTAAAAACATAAAATGAAGTATGCACTCGGTTAAGAGATTTTACAAAGACTGTTAAGTCTACCTGGTTAAAGGATTTCAAGCTGATTCACCTGTTAGGATGAAATCGTAGATCTCTTACTTGCAACTGTACTTGTTGATTGAGATTCTCTGATGTACTGATCACCTTCTATGATGGATAGATCTTTGTTGCTTCTTATACTACTGTAGCCCTTTGTAATTCGCTTATCTCTACCTTTCTCTCTTTTTCATACTTTACTATTTTACTCCTTCGATATGATATAAAACATTGTTTATATATCAATCCAAAACAATTACAAAATAATTACAAAGTCAGCTCTTAAACAAGCTAACACAAATATTACTGAGTCAGCCCAAATATAGTGACTCGGTTACTGCAAACTAACTCGATGACTTTCTGATACTCGGCATCCACTGCATTACTCAGCATCATCATGCACTTGGTAGAAGTGGAGGCACAGTCCATACTAACCACTCAGTTATAGTTTTGAACACGGTATATACTGGAGACTCGGTAGATATAGTGTCACTCGGTAAACACTGTTCTGCTCGGTAAGCACTATCTTGCTCGGTAAGCACTGTTCTGCTTGATAAGCACTGTTCTACTTGGTAAGCATTGTTCTACTGGGTAAGCACTATTCTGCTTGGTAAGCACTATTCTGCTCAGTAAGCATGCAGAGTCTAAATAAGTGTTGTCACTGATGACAATCATACTTAATGCCAACACTTATGTGCACGTGTTCACCTCACACAGCCGTGTCACCCCCTAGAGGGCGCCCATGTTTTTGCTGTTTCCAAGGACTCAATAATATATGTTCAAAGGTTACCCTTGAAGAAGGGGCCAGTGTCATATACCACCTTCAAACATCTAGGTACATGCATATGGTGAGAATCTAGGGGAGAGATTCTTCCCCCTCCCTATGCAAAGATTATGTCCCCTTTCAAAGATGAACCGGGTAGGAAACTAACTAAGAGAGTGTTCAATAGGCTTCTATTCACACTAACCTTTGGTGCCCCAAATATAGGACTGAGGCCTCACAGCCACACCAACACCTAAAAGTGTACACCCCCCTAAGCAGGGCTAGGAGCGGTGCCACTCAGTACAACATACAGAACTTTCTCAAGATGTTTGACATCATGGATCAAGAGAAATACATTAACATGGCTTTGGATTATTTAGACTCAACAAAGATACTTTATTATAGTGAGGTGGAATCACTGACAAAAGGTGTGTACTCACTTGGGTCATTCCTAGAGGTTCAACTTCTGGTAGGCCCTCTAAAGGTGACACAAACTTGGCTCAGATTCAAGGGTCAGAGTTTATGATTCTCTCGAAGAGAGAAGAGCATAATCCTCTACCTATGCACCTTACCCAAACACACCAGACATGTCTATCACTGAGCTAACTCCTCTTCAACCAATCTAAAAGCTTCTGGGTTTCTGGTTCTCTCGATGAGAGAAGAGCATAATCCCCTAGCTAGTGAACATGCTAAAGATTCACTACCTTTCCTTGATCCCCCAGGTATCTATCATTCTAGTAGCATCTGGGTCTCAAGTTCATCCATGGTCATCACTTCCATGTAATGAAGAGCCCATTACCCTATGTTACTATCAAGACCCTTAAGATATTTTAACAAGGCCCTATTTAGACTATGTGAAGAAAGCAGTAAAAAAGACAAAATGTTTTGAGTAGGTTTGAAATGGATTTGACAAGCGTCTTTGGAAAGCATCTTGCAAGCAAACTGTCAGTAAGTATGCATAGTTGTGTTTTTGGAATCTTTGTCAAATGTCCTGCAGCCCACTGTTATGCTGTATCATAAAACAGAGTCATAAAAATCACAACAAGATAATGAATGTCAGAAAATAGGAACAGAAAGTACAAAACTATGAAAATTTAAGTCTCTGATGTCAAAGTCCGTGTGAGAGATTTCACGGCTTCACATGAGAGAATGCCTTTGTTGCATGAGAAAGTGCTAAGTGAAGAACAACTTTGCGTGATACAACAAGAATCCTCACGTGATAATCCGTACCAATGGCATACAGACGTATGGATAGAATACAAAATTTTAATAGAAAATTGAAATGAGATGAGGCCAGAAATTGATTTTCTACCCCACGGTGGGTGCCATAAATGTATAAGCTAAATATGGGCCTCTAATTTAGCCTCACACTTCAACATATTCATTTTTCACCAACTATAGACAAGAACAAATATGAGATTATTCATCTTTCCTATCTGGATGATTTGACCTGTTGCCTCCTATCTAGGTAGGGGTTAGGATTTCTCTCAGAATCGAGAGTCCAACAACCATAGACTAGCACTAGAATGGAGGATTTATGCATTTTATTCTAGAATGAGTATGCAATTAATCTAGAAATGATCAAAGTATGAATATTAATCTAAGAGCAATGAAAAGAAACTAGATTAAGACAAGTGCATTATTAAGCTAAACATGATATTAATCTAAAATGATTATCAAACTAACAATGAAAATGAAAGCTTTGAATGTAAACACATAGTAATGATAATGCGACAACACTTTGCTGCTCAAAAATTGGATCCTTTGAATGAAGAATCAGGGTTCTTTAATAGAATCCCGTATTCAATCGATGGTCAAGATTGAATCAGACGAATGGTGGAGATTGAATGAGAGTTTAGTCTGAAATAGAAAGTTTCCTGTAAAGAGGCAATCAACTGTTTGCCTTTTGCCTGTGTGGAGCAGTTAACTATTTTATTACCCTTTTGGATTCTTAGTTAACTCAAAGTTTCCTTTTCTGAACTGAAGAGAAGATTTTTTTGGAGAGAATATTTGATTAAATAAATACAATATTGCCTCATAAGTGGATTTTCTCAATTATTTAAATAATTTAATTCAATTATTGAGATGAGGATATTTATTTAAAACCAAATATTTATTTAATTCCTTTTTCATGTGTATTTTAGCTAAAGGGGGTAAATTTAATTTAATTAAAGTGCTAGGACTTTATAATTAAATTAATCAATCATAGGGTTTATTTAGCCTATTATAGTCGATATTTAGGAATTAAATGTAGCATGTGATTAATGCAAATTTAAGGTTTTCTACATTTGACACTAAGTCAAGTAAAGTCAATTAGAAGACATAGTTGTCTAGTACAATAGGACTTTGATGATTTAGAAATTGATAGAATGAGACTAAATGCAACAAAATTGGTTAGGATTGCAAGATGAAAATTTTGGGGTATTACAAGGGTTAATTTGTTATGTTTGTTTCTCTTGCATACTTATATGACATTTGATTTTGTTATAACCCAACCTTATGGAAGCTTTCATTTTGTTATGATGGAAATTGGTTGTATGTTCATGTGATACTTTGATAGTAGATTGGCCAACCTCCACCAATGTATTCGAAGTTCATAAAACCCCCACCCCAATACATATATTTATTTTTTATTTTTTATATATTAAATTTATTTAATAATTTTATTTTTTTATTAAGTTTTCTTTTTAATATAAAATTTTAATATTTGTTAAAATTTTAATATTTCTTAATTGATTAATAGATATTAATCAAAACTAATATTTTATTAAGGGTTTAATCACTAGTACATTTGAGGCCATATTCTGATGGCTATCTATCAAATTTGCAGCGCCTATTTGTTGACACTTCGAAAGATGTGTCCGTCGGTATTTTTGTGTTGCAAATTGCTATAGAAGTGATAACCGTCGATATAGCAACATCATTTTCTGTCGAAACTTGCCACATTAATAGCAACTTTACTATGAGATTTCCTATGGTACATCTATCGAAACTCTGACAAACCATGTGAAAGTCTCGTCAAAAAACTCTTTCAAAAATCCTGTCAGAATGGCGACACATATGCAATGATTTTTTGACAGGAAAACCTGTCAGATATATAGCATTCCAGTCGTTATATATCGAAAAGGGACTCTTGTCGATGTTATAACTATTAGTATGGTGACGGATATGCAATGTCTATCCGATAGGACAACCCGTCGGATGTATAGTAGTCCCGTCACACCTATCTATCAAAATGGAGTTCTCTCCGACATTATTCCTATCGGGATGGTGATGGATATGCAGTGAATGTCCGAGAGGAAAACCCATCGGATGTAGAGCACTGCTGTCAAACTAATTTTCATTCTCGTTGAAAAAGCGTTAGATATGCACATTAAAGATAACAAATCTCAAGAGACCATTATAGTTGGTCTTTGGTCTTTGGTCCATATTATTGCAAAATGGTTTACCTTTCATTAGCTCATCAAATGCTGGGATTTGAAAGAATTTAATAGAATATTTTTAGGATAACATATATTATTTAAGTTGATGTTGCATGAATTTATCTACTTCACGCACTTGTAGACTATGAGGACAGTGATAAAGAAGCATCTCCTCCCATGGCCTACATTATTCAAGCCATGAGAGGGGATGCTTCTTTATGGCTATCCTCCTAGTCTACAAGTGTGTGAAGTAGACAAATTCATTCAACGTCAAACTAAAATAATGTACGTTATACATGAAAATATCATCTATTAAATTCTTTCTGATCACTACATTTGATGAGCTAATGAAAGATAAAACATTTTGTCAGTAATATGGACCAAAGATAGAGACCAACTATAATGGTCTCTTGAGCTCTGCTATCTTTAGTCCTAGCTACTGGGTAAGGCCTGGAAGACTTATACCTATTAATCATCGAGAATAATCATTGCATTCCCTTTATGTACATTGCAAAGTATCCAATATAAGAGAAGGCATAAAATATGAATGGATAAAATAAATGAAAGATACAATAATATTATCTTGTTTTTTACCCTCTCATAATTGATCCCAATCTCACAAAAGTAATTTTATACAATCACTAGCACATTTTGTGCATGGATGATAAACAATATCCAAAGTTTCTAGATTCTGAGAAGAGGTATGAGTCGAGGCCAAAGAAGGGATATTTGTGAAGGTTTTATAGACATAGGTTACTAAATCATCATCTCTGCACTGGTACTCAATCTGAAAACCCTCATCCTCACTTTTGTCCCACCTCATCTCAGTAAAGAAGATATTCTCTAGAATGTTAGACATCTAGAAAATCTCCACAAAAATCCCTTCTAGCCTCCACTAAATATACGTCTTCTCAGAATCTAAAAACTCTCCATCATTGATTCTCATCAATGTACGAATAAAATTGTGAGAAAATGCTTAATCCCTAATTCAATCTTTGACAAATAAAATTGTGACAAAACACTTAAAGAATATGGAAAGCTCACAATGTTTAGAGACACACTTGACTCCAAGTGCCATGTACAACAAAAACAATTTTTCCAATTTGGATAGTAAGTCTAATTTAACTAAAATGACAACCATAGCTAAGACAAGAGGCTAACCTATTTTAAATATTCTTCACTTTCTCAAACCATAGTTTATGATACTTAGTTGCTCCTCCATAAGAATATTTGCAATCAATGGTTCTTATAGGAGCCCACAAGAATAGCTTAGTAGCACAACAATTATAAAATAAACATGTCCAATATTATAAATAACATTTTCTTTCACTGAAAATAACTCAAAATCATTTCTCAAACTCACCCATTTGCAAGAAAAGGGAAGTGGTCGAGTTATTTTCTCTTGCTATATTCAAAGACCTCCTGCCCCACAACAAATAACATTGTAACAAGACCTTTTAATCCTAGTGACAAGAACATAGAAGTATTCTAACTCATTTGCAAAGAAAATAAGCTTTCTATAAAATGAAAGGTTCAACCTAATTAATACTAGCACTTGCACTCAAAGGAGGTGCAAGAGATGCGTCGATAGGAATTTAATTGGAAAGCATAATTGAAGCATTAATACATAATAAAAGTGAGTTTTTTAAAGTGTAAATGAGAAGCCAACATAATCAAAGCACATAAATTGAGAAGACATTTATATAATGTAATGAAATGGAGAATGAGTGTATGAACACCAAATAGGTAAAAGGTAATGATTTACCTTCAACAGAAGTAGCTAAAATTTATACAAAATAATTGCTGTTGAAGTGAGACAAACTAAAATGTTATACCATCTCATGCATCCAAAATCCCATGTTGAAGTGAGACAAACTAAAATGTTATAATTATAGGCCAACCTTGATAGTGATCTGGCTGAAAGACTTTGACCCAAGAGCTTCATCATCAAGCTCTACAACCTCTTGTAGTTATCTTCATAGAAACAAGAGTCATTGGATATGTCAAATTTCTTAGAAGTTTGTACTATTATTTTTAGGTTGACTTTGTACAAAGTAGATTGTAATTGAAATTTTAAAAACTATTTGCATCTATTCATTATTCATGCACTATGCAATGAAATCAACAATGTGTACAGAAATGACAAAAACTATACTCCACAATTCTTGGGCTAAACTCTAAATTTATTTTCTTTTTATATCTCTATACTATTGAAACCACTTCCATTTTATTAAATACAAATTTTCCCAATTAAAAGTCTCAATTTTTTGCAAAAAACATGATCATTTGGTTTCCTGGATTTTCCAATGATCTTTGTTGTTATGATCATGCTCACAATAAATATACTTAATTCATCATCACTATTTTTGTTAATTAAATTACATCAATGATATTTCTCTCTCTCACTGCACTTGTCAAGAATAATCAATTAATTTGGTGACTAAACCTTTTGGTGCTATTTATAGTTTGGGGCAAAATTAATGCAGTCAAGCTCGGTGGATCCAATTAAGGACTAACTGACATTGTAGCCAAACCAATATGTAGTGGAAATACACAATAAAAATAACAGATCTACAATGAAAAATAAGTCTTTATTCATGAAAAAAATTGATTACATGCAATGTACCAGGCTGTAAGGCCTTCCTGGTTACGACCAGATACAAAGCAGGTAACAGTCTACAAGATCTCACAGGATCCAAATCTTTTCTCCAACATTAGCATTCAGCTAGCCCAGGTCTGTAACACACAACACACTGGTAGGCACCCAGGAAAGATCTAAACTTGTACTCCAACTTAAAAGCAATCTCCCTGCTCCTAAGCTTGCAGGCTACTAACCTTCCTTCCAACAATCTGATGCCCTAAACAACTATCCAAGAATCCTATAAATACTGATTACCAGCCACAAGTTGGCTAATTAAACAATAAACCCTTATAAACAAATATTAAATGCTAAAAAATTAGTCGGCTCTCACATAGCCTTACAAAATAAATAAAATCTCAAAGATGGCCCCAAATGGTCATCAGATCTGCATAGAAGAATGCAACATGCCAGATCTAGGTCCCCGCACGTCCAACGATTAATCCATAACATGCGGAACGCGACCCAAATTAAATGTGTTGGAAATTTGGCTGAGTTGATTGCATAGATGTTGTCATTATGGAAACATATGATCCACATGAAGATCACACAAGTCAAAGAGCAAGTATGACAGAGCGCATTACATATTTGTCTAAGTGTGAGATAATATTTATACAAGTGTAACCGGACATAGTTTTTGTTTGCGACATTGACTAGAGTGAGTTCAATGCTTGCACACTTGAACATAGACTCTATGGTGATGAATGATGACCCATCTCAGAGTGCAAGTTAGTATGGCATGTATAGAAGAAGTTATGATAGTTTTACCGAAGACAGTGTGAAGCCGACATGACAGTATATGAAGGCAGAATTGGTAAAGAGTTAAAGGATTATTGTGTTTATCAAAATAATGTCTTAACAATATAAAGGGATGACATCTTAGATGTTTACTCTTGGTTAAAGCTATGGGTATATATGTAATTTTAATTGTAAAGTGTAGAAACAATTGTAATTGTAATAAGCATCAAGTATTTGTAGAAGTATGATGCGAAGTATATGCAACATATGTAACAGTGATAGTGAAAGATCAGTGAAGAGATATTGATGCAAGCATTATAAGGTTATGTACCTTGACCTATTTTTTAATCAGTGTATATTTTATATTACTTGTTTGGGTGGTGGGCTCAACTGGTAATCACATTTTGTACTACCAACTCCTAATAGGGTTGAGGCTTCTAACAAGGCCTATAGTCCCTTAATCAGGACTAATACACTATATGTTTGTAATAGACTCCTAATATGGTCAACATTCTTAATATGATACTTTTGATTTGTGGATCTTTATGGGTACCATCCCCACTGGGGTTTTCCCTTGGCCAGGGTTTCCTTGAGAACAAATCACGCCTTATGAGTTCTTTAGTTTTATTGCTATGCATATTGTTTAGCTTCTTATGTTAAGCATGTGTAAAGATAATCTGTTATATCCATAATTGGGAAAAAGATAAAGTTTTTAGAATACTGATTCACCCCCCCTCTCAGTATTCCCTATTTCTAACAATTGGTATCAGAGCTTAGTTACTCAGAAAAGAATCATTCAAGGAAAGCTTAACAGCTTGAGTAAGATCTCTATGGATATGGATCAACTACAGAAGAATCTTGAAGAAGCTCTTGAATAGATTGATATGCTTACTAATGAAAGAGACACTCTGAAAGGAAAATATGATGATGCAAAGAACCGCATTGAGAAATTGAAAAACAAATTAGAAGATCTGAGATCTGAAAAGAAATCCAAAGTTCTTATTGAAGATTGTGATGACAATTTGGAAAAAGAAAATAGAAAATAGAAAATAGAGCATGAATTGAAGATAGAAAATTTGAAGCTTAGTTTGAAAGATGGAAATGGAAAGAATGAAGCAAATCTGAAATCTGAGAATGAAAGTCTAAAAACTGAAAATGAAGGACTGAAATCTAAACTTGGAAATGTAACATCTAAACTTGAGTAAGTCAATTTGTAGTATGCTGAACTTGAGAAATACAACAAGATTGTGAAAGGTGAACTGATTCAATCCAAGAAACAACTTGAAAGGCTATATTCAACTAGTGAGAAGATTGATAGACAAGCATCTTTTCATAAACCATTCTATGATAAGACTGGTCTTGGATTCAACACTCTTAAAGCAAATGATGAAAGCAAGGAACCAGATCTAAAAGTATCTAAAAGCTTAGATGAGAAGAAGTCTGATGAGATCAACAAATCTGAAGATACACCTAAAGAAGAAGAATCACCAAAGCAAGATGAATCATCCAAAGGTATGCAAAGAGAATTCAAAGGTAGATGTTTTTCTTGTAATACTATTGGTCATATTAAGAAAGATTGCATAGGTAAGAAATTTAAACCTCTTAATGGTTACTATTATAACTGTCATGGATTTGGACATAGAGCTATTGAATGTAGGAAACCCAAATTTATTGAGAATAATAATAATAGTAGAATGTTTAAGAATGCTAACAGTGTAGATAAGAAACCTACTAAAGATATGAAAAGAAGAAATGGAGTAATATGTTATAGATGCAACAAGGTTGGACACATTGCTAGAAATTGTAGATCACAGATTAATCCACCTGGACCAAGATATGGAAGCAATGAAATTGTTTGTCAGATATGCAACAAGATTGGACATACATCAAGGTTTTGTAGAATGAACAATGGAGTTTTTCATCCTAACCCTAACCTTAGAAATCATGAAAGAAGAAATGAAGATGCAGGTAACAGACAGAAAGGTTGATGTAGCAATACAGATGAAGTGAAGTTTGTTAAAAGCATAGATCAAGGAGACATATTCAACATTGAAGGCAATCAGAAAGGTGAACTATCAAGTGGTAAGAATGAATCCT